>JAYKKM010000121.1:1412500-1732500 GCA_035772405.1 Chrysogorgia sp. JL179-B06
TTCTCAAATTTGCTGAAGAGAAGATCACTCCAGACATTGTTTGTGAACTTTCTGTCTACGATTTGCAGTTACTTGTCTTCGCAGTTGCGCTGATATTCTTCCGAAAGTAAGTAGTGGTCCATAGTTGTGGAGCGCCAAAGTTTCAAATCCCAAAGAGTGTGCTGGCAAACCTTCATGATGAAAGGTTTTCCATAAATGAAATCGAATCTTAAGCATTTCGGGAAGTACATTTTGCAGAAGGATGAGAACGTTTGGGTTTAGCAAGTTGGCATTCAGCGAAATTTCAGCTGATGATCTTGATCATGCAGTTAATAACATGTCAAGATTTCCCTCGATGGACAGAATATGTTGAAACAAATTCTCAGTAGTAAGAGAATTAAGGTACAACATGTGAGATTGTGGGATAGCATTCAGAGTTGATTCATATAATAGTCCGGGAGCAAGTGTAATCCCGTGGGAATCTCAGGTTGCAAGCAGGTCACCATCTAAATGTGTTAAGGGCACCCTAAATAACTAAAAAAAAATTGGTGGCACTCTTGTAACTTGCACCGAGGGATTGTATGGGGGCTTTTAAAAATGACGTAATTTCACAGCATGAAAACGAGGCTGACATAAAAATGGCTATTCCCACCATTTTAACGAAATCATACCAAAATTGCAGAGATTATGTTTCTCAATGAGATATATGATATTATACAATACCAGCTCCATCGCATTAAAGCTAGCATGGAAACGAGGCTCTGGTTATACAATGGTAACTTTATTCCGTTTCAAGGAAATTTAACAACAAAAGTTGCAAGGAATATATTTCTCAGTGTTTTAAATTATATTAATGGCGTTTCTGATCATTTTCATGGTTACGTGACGAAGATAACATGGAAACGAGGCTGTCGTACTGAGGCAACAAACTTTCTACCGTTTTCTATAAAATTGTACAAATTAGTAACAAGAGTCACTGGTTACTATATTTAAAAAAAAATTATAAAAATAGTTAGAATATGTTGTTTAATTATAAAAGTACAATCGGAAAACCTGTGCTTAGAACATCGGATGGAGCATGCACCATTTTAAGGCACATTGGTCAGCGGTAATTCCCATCGAAATATAGGTCCGCCATCTTGAATTGCAAACCATGTAGATCTGTAAAAAATTAGGCGATGCGATGGAAATCGACAATCTATCCATAAATTGAAGTCTTTGTTTAGTTTGCCAATTGGAAAAGGAAGTGAACTCGTAGAAAATCTATCTTGTCACGAAGCATTGCTAGAAGCAATTAGTACAAGAGCTAGTTATGGCGAAACTAAGTACGTAGAGATCTGGGCATATTTGAAAGCTTTTAATTCTCAAGAGTTGAAAGTAAAAGCAGCAACGTGGCATCGCAAATGCTATCAAGAAGCAACTCATTCTGGGATGGTGAAACGGGCGAGGGAAAGATACGAACGCGAACTGCTGGCCTAAGTGGGAAAAAAAGAAAAGAAACCCAGCCTTCAACACCCCAGGCTCAGCTCACTCGTTCAATGACAGCGCCATACAACAAAGACGTGTGTTTTTTCTGCGATAAGGCAGCAGGCTATCGAGAAAATCTCCAGGCTGTTAGCACCCATTCTGCAGGCAAGTCACTTCATGATGCCATTGAAATTTCAGGCAATGATAACCTGCGAGTTAAACTATCTACTGCAGTGGACCTGAAAGATGCTCACGCAATTGATATTAAATATCACAAAAAGTGCTGGGGAAATAACGTTTCCACTGTGCTTCGTCAGTCCCCGACTGCAGGACCATCAAGCTCATCTGGCACTTCAGTAGCAGCAGAAATCGCAGCCAAAATAGAGTTCTTGACTACTACCGAGATAGCTTTAAGGAATGGCAATGTGCTAATTATGTCAGAGCTACATGCTGCTTATGACAGTATCCTGGACGAAAATGGCGTAGAAAAGACCTGCTGTCGTAAAGCGCTGAAACAGCTGATAACAGGCGAGATTGATGAAGTTGAGTTTCACAAGCCTAAAAGAGTAAATGAATCGGAGAGTGACCATCAAGGGGACCAGAGATGCAGCTGTGCAATTGGCGGAACAGGAAAGTGACATGAACGACGACATGAACACACTGTATAATGCAGCGCTACATTTGAGAAAGTCTATTAATAAGTACAAAAAGTGGGTGTTTGAAGGTTCACTGGAAACTCTACCCAAAGATCATTTTCCAGAAGAACTATACTGCTTTTTTCGATGGATGATAAACGGCCCCAATATTACTCTATCTACAGAAAAGAAATGCAACGAAGTTCACAAGCGTGCTATGAGTTTGGTCCTAACTGGACGTCAGATTGGTAACAAGAAGTCAGATGTAATCAAGTCAAGCCGTGAAATGCCGCAGCAGTTAGCAGTTGGTCTCGCTGTCCATCAGTCTGTTAGAAGTAAAAATTTGGTCAACTTTCTTCATGGGTTTGGGATGTCCATGGAGTATAACAGACTTTTGTGAGTGGAGTCGCAAATAGAAGGTGCAGTATTGAAGCGAATGGAAGAGAATGGTGGATTGTTTCTGCCGCCCGACATAGTGAACGGGAGGCATGTTTTCTTTGCCATCGACAACGTCGATTTCGCGGAAGATACATATGATGATGGGCGTAGCACGTTGCATGGAACGGCAATGGCGATTTATCAGAAGTGTCATGTGAATGACGATAATACACAACTCAGGTAGGCATGCTGTGGCATAACACTAACCAAATAGTCTGTCTCGCATCAGTTATTTCAGATCCGTTTCCATTGACAATACATGTATTTGTTTCATTTCAACATTAGTTTGGCTACAGACGGAGCAAGCCTGGCGAGATCTGTCAAAGACCTGCCTGCATCGATATCCACTTTGCTGGAATGTCATGTTCTGATCAGGAAGATTGTGCATGGCTATTGGCACGTTCCTTGTCTAGAGAACAACATTATCCCACCGATGCACCAGTACGTTCCGAAGATCATCCACGCCAAAGTAAAGTTCCTGTCTGGTCTGCTTACAACTCCATTGTCGGTGAAGCCCTCCCAGTAACAAGAGTATGTGCGCCTCCTTTAATTGCAGCTCCAGCACACGAGTGGAGCACCCTTCTTACAGTGCTCAAGCAAGCTCAAGCAATCAATGTTAAAGTCGTAGGCCAACAAAGGAAGACCGTCATCTCGCTCGACATGGGTCTATATATGCCAGCCAAGAAGTTGCAGATGGGTCGTGAAGATCTTAACAACATCATACTTCGCCCAGGAGAGCTGCACATCGTTATGGCCCAACTAAGGACCATTGGCGCGTTCATCGAAAATAATGGTATCGACATGGCGTGGGTGGAGTCCGACATCTATGGTCCGTCTACCGTGAAACAGATCCTAGAAGGCAAGCATGTGATGAAAAGAGCCCAGGCAGCACATCTGGTTACGTTGCAGTCCCTCTTCAATCTGTACCAAGAAACGTTTCTGAGCGCGGAAGAAGGTGAATGCAAGGAAGACCTGACGAAGCTAGCCAAGGAGTTGGAAGACGCATGCTCCAGCGGAGAGAAACAAGACGTAGAGGAAGTACAGAAGCGAATGATCCATGCTCTTGAGTCCATGGACATCATGAAGAAGATGGCTGAGTTGATGGTCGACACGCTAATAATCCAATGTTCAAGGTTTTCCGGCAGTATATGTCAATGGTATTGGAGATGATGATGTTCGCACTGCCAACTGGAAGCTTCACCTGCAAGCCCTTGAGATATTTTCCAAGTATTTTTTCTCCCACGATCGCCTCAATTATGCAAGAATGATTCCTTTGTATCTAGCCGAAATGAAGTCTCTGCAAAGCAGCGATCCTGACATCTACAGTGAATTCCAAGATGGGAACTGGGTGGTCAACAAGAATTCCCGTGTACCCTTCTGTGGCCTTGGTGCTGACCACACCCTGGAGCACATCAACCGCTCAATGAAGGTGAGTGGAGGCTTGGTCGGGATAACCCTCAATCCTAGTGCTCGCGCAAAGTTCTTCTTAATTGCACCAGAACTTGCCCGATTAACCGAGCAAGTCAAGGATATGGCAGGTGTAACTTCCACGATTCAAGACCGACACCATAACCTCACTACTCCCGTGTTGTCTCGTGAAGAGAAAAACGTCAACAAGCTGACCACCACAATCGCAAGTTACACCAACCCCTTTACTGAGCCAGGAGAAGATCTCTTTAATATTGTTACTAAAGTAGTGATGCCTGAGGATGTCAAACGTGATCTCTGTGCGCAAAGTTCTGAAGGAGATAATCTTCTCAAAACGTTTGTCACGGAACGCATTCAGAAAGGTAACGTAAATCTGTGGTCATGAATGAAAAAGCGCAAGCTTCTAACCTGGAAATCTACCAGTAAGAAAACCGATATTACTGTCAACAACACGATTGTAGAGCTGCAAGAAGACCGAAGTTTGTTTGCTCGCATGATGATGGTGTGCCAGTCTCGACCAGAAATCAACCTACAAGAAGCAATAGGCATGTACGAGTTCAACCTGGTGCCAAGGTCACTTTTTGCAGCTGATGGCACAATGTTGCATTGCTCAACCAAGAATGCACTGATGAGCTTAATCGAGAAAGAGGCACAGGCAACCACTTCCAGTAACGCGCCAACAGCAGTACCAGTGGTGCGAAACAAGGTAGTTATAGTTGATGGCATGGCAGAGCTACAGTCGCTTGATAAACCAGCAGCCATAACCAACTGTGCCAACCTCGGTAGTTATAGGTAGTTATAGTGGATGGCATGGCAGAGCTACAGTCGCTTGATAAACCAGCAGCCATAACCAACTGTGCCAACCTCGCTGAACACTTTACAGATAAATTTCTGCAGAAGTACAGCGACAGTGATGAACTGCACCTGCTTTTCGACCGATATGACGTCCCTTGTTCTTTGAAGTCTGCTACCCGAGGACGAAGGCAAGGCGATCAGCATCCAGTCTACTACCGAATAACCGACTCCACTCACATTGCTAAGGTACCAATGAAGCGTCTGCTAGGTCATGGAAAAACCAAGATGGAGTTGACAGAGTATTTATCAGCCAAGACACTCCAGAAGGCAGAGAGCAGGGGAAAGAATCTCGTTGTTGTGGCGTGGGGAGTCAACTGTCACGCAACACCACGAGTTGTCACGCACCTTAGAAGCAGTCAGGAAGAGGCAGACACCAAGATGCTTCTCCACGCTGTCGATGCTGCTGTAAGCGGAGCAACAGAGATCAACATCTGTTCCCCTGATACAGATGTCTTCATTCTTTCCTTGAGAAGATATCCAGAGCTCTGTGATGATGTGAGTTTTGTCACTGGAACTGCAGTGCGCCACCGAGTGATCAAGCTAAAGCCTATTGTGCAGGCCCTCGGTAGTACGAATGTTGCAGCGTTGCCCGCCCTTCATGCCATGAGTGGTGCTGACGTAACGGGGTGCTTTGCCGGAAAAGCAAAGCTGACATGGTGGAAAATCTTCAAAGAAGCTGACGAAGGAACCATCACTGGCCTGGCAGACCTAGGCACGATAGACCAGCCAACAACAGATACCATGGCTGCCATAGAGAAGCTTGTATGCCAATTGTATGTGCACAAGACGGAAATGACGAAGGTCAAGGAACTGAGATGGTGGCTGTTCCGGAAGAGGCAGGCTCAGTCCGAGAAATTGCCGCCTACACAAGAGGCTCTCCGCCAGGCAATCATGAGGGCTAACCACCAGGCAATGGTGTGGGACCTGGACACTGTAGCTGAACCACAGCTTCCTTCACCAGAAGCCTCTGGCTGGAAGTTGGAGGGCGACGAATGGGTCCCTGTGATGACTTCTCAACTGCCTGCACCAGAAGCTGTCATCCAGCTAGTAAAGTGTGGATGTTCCAAAAGCCGATGTTCTACGAATAGATGCAACTGTCGGAGGGCCAAACTGAACTGCACCGACTTATGTAGCTGCTCTGATAGCAATGTTCCGTGCGACAATCAGCTAGAAGATGATGATGATTTTGAAGAGGACACGCACGTGGAGTACGAGAGTGATGAGAGCGATAGCTGATGCAAAGATACAGCCATGATCAGAAATACCATTAATATAATTTAAAACACTGAGAAATATATTCCTTGCAACTTTTGTGAAATTTCCTTTAAACGGAATAAAGTTACCATTGTATAACCAGAGCCTCGTTTCCATGCCAGCGTTGCACGCGACTAGGCAGTAGAGCTGGTATTGTATAATATCATATCCCATTGAGAAACAAAATCTGTGCAATTTTGGTATGATTTCGTTAAAATGGTGGGAAGTAATAGCCATTTTTATGTCAGAGCCTCGTTTTCATGCTGTGAAATTACGTCATTTTTAAAAACCCCCATAAAATTCCTCGGTGCAAGCTACACGAGTGCCACCAATTTTTTTTTGGTTATTTAGGGTCCCCTTAACACATTTTGATGGGTGACCTGCTTGCAGCCTGAGATTCCCATGGGATTTTAATATGAGACATTTGCTCCTGGACTATAAGGAGTTGAAGGAAGAAAACGTGCTACATTACATCGTGTGTATAACGTGCGTGTCCTAACGCGTTTTAGTATCAACCAACTAGTGGTCTATTACAAATTCGGCATTCTGATTGGCTGAGCTACTCACTGTCTATTGGTGATAGACGGTGAGTAGCGTTACCCAACCACAAACCTTCTTATGCTGGAATATTCCTATCCTGACCAATCAGAAGCCACGACATATTCAAGCTGCACGGCCAAACCTGGAATCTAGTCCAAACATGGCGTCTGCTAAAATTTATATACGAGTGATGAAATCATGAAAACATTGGCCCGAAAGTAATGGCAAATTGTTCAGTTTGACATTTTCGAATAAGAAAATTAATTCGCTTATGCCTATGGAGTATATCTATACCAAATGTGAAGCAAAGTAATTACAATCTCGTTTTTTGTGAGCGATTGTTTATCATGTGTCATCGAGCAACAGCAACTCTACATTTTGAATGGGGAGACTTCTACAAACTGATGATCTTCTACAAACTGATGACTTCTATCTGAAAATTTGGAACAATGTTAGAAAGGTTGTTTATGGTTGATACTAAAACAATTAGACAACTCGCCCTCGTTGTCTAATTGTTAAATAGCATGTGGACACTAATCACAAGCTTCTCTGCTGGAATTTTGTAACTTTTGGTTGTGTTGATGGTTTTAGTCGACTTTTTATTGCCTTTAAATGTCTCAATAACAACAAAACAAACACTTTATTACAGTGCATCTATGGTGTTCAAACATATGGTCTACCTAGCAGGGTACAAAGTGACAACGGTTTAGAAAATGTCCATATTGCACAATTTATGATTGAGAAACATGCAGGGTGTATAATAACTGGTAAAAGCACTCACAATCAAATAATTGAGAGGTTGTGGAGAGATGTCTTAAAGGGAAATGGCAATAAAAATTAAGTTTATCTTATTTGAAAGAACTTTTAAAATGATATATGAAGACCGTTTACAGATTTTCCATATCGTTCTTGGTTCTGTAAATATTTCACTTCTTTTTAACAAAGAACATTGAACATTCCGCCATCTTGGATATGCATAACCATCCTTGGATATGCGTGACGTCACAACCAGGGTAGAAATGTTTTTTATATCAGCAATTATCGAGTCATTATAGATGCTAAATCGTAGTTGTTTTGGGTGTTGTATACTTTTAAGTGAAGTAGCAATCTATTTGAACGCATTCCACTGATATTTGGACAATTATTTACAACTTTTA
Source organism: Chrysogorgia sp. JL179-B06 (assembly GCA_035772405.1). NCBI lineage: Eukaryota > Metazoa > Cnidaria > Anthozoa > Scleralcyonacea > Chrysogorgiidae > Chrysogorgia > Chrysogorgia sp. JL179-B06. The sequence goes on from JAYKKM010000121.1 coordinate 1,420,254, forward strand.
GAATGTTTACCCTGGTTTTAACGTCACTTAATTAGATCTAATTATAAAACAAGATGGCGGATTGCAGATATTTTTGTTCACAGATATTTCAAAAATTAAGGAAGTTATGGGGAAATTTTAAAAGGTCTTCATATATTATTTTAAATGTTCTTTCAAATGAGACAAAGAAAATTTTTATTGCCATTTCCCTTTAATGGTGTCCTGTGTTTCTACTATAATTTGTTTTAATACATTAGGGATGTGCCGGATACCACTTTACCGGATACCGGATAGTTAACAATTATTCACCGAAGTGGAAGTGAATAGTGGTGGATATTTACCAAGATGCGAAGCGTTGAGGTAAATATCCACCACTATTCACTGACACTGAGGTGAATAATTGTTTTAGCATATACCAAAACAAATTGATAAAAAATAAGTAAATTTCGGTTAGTTTCATTATAATTTAGCTAGGAATTGGTGCGAAACGCAAGGCAAAAAATGCCTTTCCATATGGCTTTCCATATTTGGAGTTGTTTATCAGTTTTGACAAGCTGACAGCAGCCGGTCGTTTTGAAAACCTTTCGAAGTTGGATCAAAGTAAGGCAAACGACAACTGGATTTTAACTCAAAGGAAATATTTTAATACTGTACATGGGAAAACCTGAGGACAAACGATAACTAATGAATTCTGGGTGAGTAAACGACAGTAATTGTTCTTTTCAAAGCGTTTTTATTTCGGTCAGTGCAATGACAATGTTTCATGTGTTTAGTCGTTGAATTTCCTTTAATTTATAAATATTTCTGTGGGTGTTTACTGTTATAAAATCGGTAGTATGTTTTCCAGGTCATTTGTTTAGTATTCAGTTCATTACTCGCCAGTTTCTTGGGCAGTGTATCGCGGTAATCTTTATGGCCGAAACCGTACTAATTATTTACGTTTTGCTTGGTTTTGTTGTAACCGAAATGATTTTTAATGTTTGTAAATGTTCTTAAATTCTATATGAAAGGCAGTTAAAATTGTCTCAAAGTATATAAAGGCGAATATCGATATATGAACTACAGAGAACACTTTCTTTCAAAATATTTGAACGAAAACTGACATGCAACAGTCAGTTCGCTCAATCAAGTTTGTTTTCGGAGCATATTATTCGTTGTTCTGCGGATTTTTGAGCACTTTCTATTCTCTCTTGAAACTTGTTTTTCATAAATATTAACTAAAATAATTTTCCTACATAGAGTAATTGTTTTCTACCTGCCTGCTTTTACCAATTTCTTGCATTATGTAAAAAGAAATCGTTCAAGAGAATGACACCATGTTTTGCGAAACAGTGAATAGTGCAGGATATCCCGAGCTAGAGGAACCAATCAGATTGTGCGAAAAGTACTATTCACTGTTTTGGTATATACTAATATCGGATACCGGATAGTACTATTGTAATAGTAGCAGGTTTAATTACAAGGGACCAATGTAACTTCCCATGTTTCTGCTTGACCAGATATCGGTTGTCACATTAACATGGTCGGCATCTTCACTCAACTCATTCTTAACTTGCTGCACTTGCAGTTTGTACGCTTCCTCGATTGTCTCAGTTATTTTGCGGCATGTAGGCATCTGGTATCTATAGGAAATAATAAAATTATGCTTTTGTTTTAATATTCCACAAAATCAAACATGCAAATATCGCAACATTTTAAATTCCAATGATATTTGCTGTTCTAACCTACCTGGGCTTTGCCATTTTCATGAGAGTTTTAAAGCCTTCGTCGTCAACAATTGAATAGGGTTGACAATCAAGCAAGTTAAAGGTAACGATTGGGCACAATTCGGAGGTAGCATATAACCGCAGCACCTTCCCATGACAGTACGAATGTTAAGCTGCTTTAATGGTGGTTGATCTGAAACTGCTTCACCATCGGCTTTCCTATTCTTCGTAAGTGATTACTTAATGGCGTAGACGAAGATGTTGGAATAGATATTCCTCTTTTGATGCGCTCCTCGCAGGTCAGACAAAGCACGTATATTTTTTCAGCGGGGTCCTCTTTAAAAAATGACCAGACATGTCTCATCTGAAAATTATTTGCATCAGTGAAGTCATGACCATGACAATGACTTCCTGCCTCGTACCCAAGGAAACAACCTAAGCGCAAGCGGAAGTAAACACAGCATTATCCGGTAAAAGTTTCCGGATTCCGGATCCGGCACACCCTATAATACACGGAAGAGGCTAGTTTCCTTGAACCGCTGAATGATCATCATGTTTATTTTCCCAAAATAAATGAGAAGTTGGAAACATGGCAGAATGCCTGGGCACGGCATAGGCTATGTACCAAAAGATCATCACCAATGCAGATGTGGCTATCTGGTCAGCTACAAAACACTCTTGGTTGTATGGTGTTCACGGTAATATTGGTGAAGCTAAAAATGTCAAGCAGCACCCAATTTTCAACCCACCACAAGTGGAGCTATTAGTGAATATTGTTTGCAAGAGATGGCATATCGAGTCCCCATCACATTGACATCCAATAACTATGGTATTGATAAATTTGAAGAAACTCTTGGAAAAATAATCACATTTAAATACTTTAACATTTATTTCCACAAGTACAATGTTGCGTCAATGATAACCCCAGACATAAGGTAAGAAACAAAACAATGTAAAGTTTATCTACAACCAGTTGTTTTTTTCGCTACATTGCAATCAAAGATATGAAGTATTTATTAATAACTTGTAATTATTTGTCAATCTAATCCATTTCAAAATAACAATTAAGGAAAGCATAATCATACAATTCAAAGACTGCAATATTATTGGTTGAGAGAGGTATCCTGCTTGGCTCTCACATGTGTAAGGTAATCGATGCATACATTCTCACATTCAAAGCATAGATTTTCACAACCAGAACTAACTAGAGGCACAACTCGGAGGATGCAAACCATGCTATTTTCAGGTTGTTCGGAGTTCCTTTTCCACCCTGGAGTTCGTGACAGTTTACCCGTTTTACCCTATAGTTAAAAAAAACCCTGACCAGGGGAAGACCCAGGATTTTTAAAAAAAGGGGAAGACCCAGGATTTTTAAAAAAAGGGGAGGGCCACATTAGGATGGTCTGTTGGCACGTTTATCAAAAAAATGTTGAATTTAGTAGGATTTCAGATTTGCAAAACGTGGGGGTGTCCTCCCCCACAACCCACTCTGTATAGATTGTATATTCCCATAACAACATAATTAAATGATGCTGAATAAACCTCTTCCAATTTCATACAATCTTTGAAAACGAACAACAGATATTAACATTTTGCTTACCATTATCTTTCCAATTGTTTCATATTTATCGAAAGATGCTGTCTTTGTCATTTATCAAAGTACTTCTTGATTACATTCAGAAACATAAGAAAAAACTCTTCAAGGTCCTGCGTTCCATAAAACTCCTTGTGGATGTATATGTATGTCATGCCCAAGAGGTTTAGCCCATCATTTCATTCATATCGATTAACTGAGCAGTGGCGACATTTCCTGAGGTTTGTTGTGTCAAGGTCTGCTTGTTTTAGTTCTGGAGCCATGGCACAAACCTTCCTCATCACATCATTTCCTCTTAATGGCTTTGTTAATTTGCCATCATAGTTAGGCGGATAAATGGGCAAATTCACCAAAATTGTGCACATTGTTATACAAACATGAAACTTTGTGGAAAGCAAGAATATCCACCCACGAAGTATTTTGTATATGGAGCCACTTCAAAATTTGGCTGTAAAGAAAGTTATCCAACGTTTTCTATCGGTCGCCATCTTGACCGGAAGTAGTAACATGTCAAGGTTTTGTGTGGTGTTTAGCACTTAGAAAAACATTAAAATTATAAAGGAAACAAAATCATCTTGAGTAATTTAAATAAATAATACACAATTTTACATGAACATTTGCTAAACAAATTTGAATGAAAAAGAAAAATATCTATTACATTAGTTTGAAAGAAGAAACAAGCATTTAACTTTAAGAAAGTTTTTGTTGATATGTCTAGACAATGTTTAATGCTGTTCATTGAATTCGATATGGTTGCTGAAGTCTCTGTGGACTGGAAACGACAAGTCAGTTCAATGACGCCATCTTGTTTTTTTACTAATGTTACTCCAGCAGCTCTTCATAATCAAGATCCACCTGTTCCCGAAGTACATGGCGAAGTAACAGGGAATGGTTCAATAGTACCGCTGTGTATGAAAGAAGAATACGAATGGCTTGAAAACGTCGACAAAACAATCAAGATACGACGACGAGTCATTTTCGTGGGCAGCATACCATTCCAAGTTACAACAAGAAATCGAAACAGCAAATACCCCAGTGGCCATTTCTGCATTATTACCTCTCTTTCCAGATCAATCGAAATCCTAGTCCGGTTGCAATTGCAAAACATCCAGTGGAGTTGGCGCGAGGTTTATGGAGAATGATATTATGTTGTAGCAATGTTTGGTGGTATTCACATTGAATTGGCGTTTCTCAAAGTGCTTGGGCAATGGCTCGAAGGAAGTAGCTGGACGTCCCCTTTAACTGAGTCAAAAGTGGCATTATCTGGCACAGCCGACTCACCCGACATGTGCATCAATTAACCGCTTGTAGTCTTTACATTCTGGTGCGTAAATCTTACGAAGATCACGTTGAAAGCCCTATGCAAGAAGACACCGTTTTGCTTTTTGATGAATGGTGTTCAAGAAGAATGACATCTATTCCGGAGTTCAAATTTTGGTACATCGCGTTGCAAGTGGAACTACTGCTTTTGCTTTATGTACGATCCATTCGACAGGCCAACTTTCAACTTTACATTAACACACTCAGTAAGATGATTCCCTGGTTCTTTGCTCTTTACCACACAAATTATGCCAGGTGGTTTCCTATTCATGTGCGCGATATGTGCATGTTAAAAGACATGCATCCCGATGTTAATTCACAATTCCAAAATGGCAATTTTACTATTCACAGGCCAGGAATCCTTTTTCAGCTATATCGATCGATCAAGCGCACGAGCAGAATAATGCAATGGTGAAAGGTGATGTGGCGCAGTCGGCCTAACGGAAAATCCTGGAGCACTGCGCCGTTGGATGGTATCAGGTCCTGAGATTTCGAGGATCGTAGGTGAATTCGAGTTAAGTGTCACTGCAAATAAGAGGAATGAACATTCCAAAGTAAAGAGCACCATGAAGAGAAGAGAAGCACCCAAGAAGCCTTCCTTCTTCAAGGATACCAAAACACTTGTCGAGGCAATAGAAGAAATGGGTAACCCCTACATGGAAGAAAGTAACCAATCGTATTCACTTGACACCAAGGACGTTACATGTCAAGCTATTGTCAACACAGTAAAGGGAGTAGAAGCTTTGGGTATGGAGCAGTATGAGAGCTACGTCAAAGAACGGCTCACCAATCGAAAGACGACATTGTCAGTACTGATAAAGAGAAACAAATTGGCTTTGTTCAGCGCATCTCCACCAAGATTAGCAACCAATGTACATCGCCTGTCAAATGAGGGAAGGGGATTAAGCGAATTCTTTCAACACGAAAACCAGCCATGTCCTCCATCTTTATCCAACGTAGAGAAGCTTCGCCTCACAGGAAACAAGTCAGATCTGATCGAGTGCCTAGAGTCCTACTGTCAGCCACAAACAGAAGCACCCAGCAACGTCGATGCTATCATTATTGATGGGCCTGCTGTTGTGAACCTGCTGAATCCTAGATCTGCACGAACATTCCTGGATTACACACAGTCTGAAGGCTGCCACTAGAACAATGAGAGGTACAGGAATTCGATGACGCGTTCTTGCTAACAACGAACTACCAAGAAATTGGAAAAGCTTCTTGAGGGTCGATGACAACAAGACTGACCTATTCAAATTCTTGGCATAACAGATCCAACACATAGTCACTGGAAAGCAACTTGTAACATCCTATGGTGAGCAAGTCTTATTAAGCTGACACAAGAATGTTTGTGCATGAAGTGGTTGCTCTCACACAGGGGTATCGAAAAATTGTTATCCGAACGGTTGATACAGATGTTGTAGTTCTGGCAATCTCCATCAGTTCAACAGCTCCAGATCGACCTTGATGTAGGGCTATGGGTAGCTTTTGGTAGAGGATCCAACTTGCGGTATTTTTCAGCCCATGCAATTTCGGCCAAATTGGGAACGGAGGTTTCTGGAGCTCTGCCATTTTTCCATGCATTCACGGGATGTGATACTGTCTCGGCGTTCGCCGGAAGAGGAAAAAATACGGCATGGGCAGCATATCCTGAATCTACGACCGAATTATTCGCGTTGGCAAACGTTCGAAGCCATCTGGACAACCAATTCCTGTCAATCATAGAACGGTTCGTCATACTGATGTATGATAGAACTAGCACTGCGATGCACGTCAACGATGCCCGAAAGCAGTCGTTCAGCCAGAAAAGTAGAGCCTTTGATGCCATTCCACCAACCAAAACATCACTAGCTACTGCAGCACACCAAGCGAGCTGCCCACCAGGCTGGTCATTGCTGGGGACAAGCATTAATGGCGAGACCACAGTTGCCCAGCCCATCTGAATGGGGTTGGATCCTCTCGACAAACATTTGGCATCCATTATGGACAACATTTCCCGACGTCACAAGTAGCTGTAAAGAACTTATAAAGTGTGGTTGTACGAAGGGTTGCCATGGAAATTGTTCCTGCAAAAAAGCAGCGTTAAAATGCACTGGTTTGTGTCGATGCAATGATCATTGCACAAACAACTGAACATACATATCGTTATAAACCATGTCTATTTAACAGTAAATGTGAAAATCAGTTGAAAACTTATTGACACACTGGAACAATAACATACTCCATGCCATATTACAATTGTCATATTTGGTAATTTTGACGTATATCGTTAAACCTTCCTGATCACTCAACCCATATATTTGACAAGAAGCATCTCAACGTACATTGTCCAATAAAAGAGCACAAGTGGAGCACAAGTGCATTCAAACCAGCCTTCTGAAGATGCCGCATCTTTACAAGGGGATATAGTAGCTTTTGAGTCATGGTCTAGAAACCATAGATTAAATTTCAATATAACAAATGCAAAGTGTTATCCATAATAATATGAGAGTGAAAGAACGCCGCAAAGCCTACAGTCGAGATCAAAATACTTGTGTGCAATATGGTCGCCAAATTTACATATCACCTAATCAAAACAATACACCCTCGTATAATCATCCCTCGAGTTGTTTCTCTGTTTCTACTCAAAACTCGGCAGACACCGCGTCATTACAATCATCAAGATGCGAAGAGTTTTTTCCTAGCCAAGTTGTCCATCCCCGGAGGAACTTAAATAATCTGATTTTAATAACACCAAACAAACCTGAGAATCATAATTTAACTTGCGATCAACCGATCGAAGCAGATAGTATATCAGTCAACACCGGTCTTATAAAAGTTATCCACCTAAACATCCGCTCACTTCGGAATAATGTTCACCTTATCCAACTTCGAGAACTAGTGCGTTTAACGAAATTCGACATTATCACCATTTCTGAAACGTGGCTAAACACGAGCGTGACATCAGAAGAGGTAAACATGGACGGGTATAAACTTATTAGACTTGATCGTCTACACAAGCGAGGAGGAGGAGTCTGCGCGTATATTCGCAAAGATTTCAAATCTTTAGTCTTGAAAGATCTCTCTTACATATCAGAACACAACTTTCACCAGTTGTGGATCAGTGTACATACGATAATGATCAAACTAGAAACTCTCACTAGACTTGTCGTGTTAAGGTTCCCACGGTCACGTGACCTGTGTATTTTAGGTTATTAGAAACAACGAGTAGATCTGTTTCATGCTCTATAACTAATATCTTATATTCAAAGTAATAAATGTATTCTTAACATGGTGGCAGCGGTGGGATGAGAATTGATAACCATACTGGTCATTTCTCAAGATTCATAACTAATTCATCACTGGATTAAATACAAGAGAAATTTCAGCTTGAAAATATGACGGAGGCCCCTGAGGAAAACCCACTGCAAGAAGGAGTTATCTCGAATTTAACACCAAAAGTATTGCAGAACGTGCCCTTTCCTGAAAAGTTAAGAACAAGCGATAAGCTGTCCAGCAACTGGAAGCAATTCGAGTGAGCTTGGAAGAGCTATGAAGTAGCGTCTCGCGTAAAAGAACAACATCCGAAGGTTCGAGCCGCCACACTCAACGCCTGTCTTGGTGAAGACGCTCAGGAAATACTCGAAGGATTAACGTTTGAAAATGCAGGAGACAGGGAAGACGCGGATAAAATTATCGTCGTGTTAAGGAAATATTAGCGACCTTAAGCAGTCGACGTTCTTGAGCCGCGGACGTGAACTCTGACCGCGGGAGCCTGGGTTGAGAACGCGGTTCGCCCCGCCAAAATTGAAAGTTAAGCTTTGCTCTTCCTACAGCACGAACGCTGCTTATTTTATAGTTTGCTGTTGCTAAATAAATAATTTATTACATGACTAGTTTCCAGGAGAAAAGAGACATGGCCATGATAAGTTGCCAGAGAGGTCTTATTTCAAAAGAAGCATGTCTTGTTTTGCTTGACGAATATTCGTCAAAAAATCCTGCTTTTTCGTACGATATTTACGACCGCTTTGAGCTTCACAACATGGATGAACCCGAATGCAGGTACGAGTTCAGAGTGGACAAAAGAGACATCCCTTTGCTGGCTGATGCTTTGAATTTACCAGAGACCTTTAGATGTAACCAGAGAACTAAAGTGGGAAAAATTGAGGGTTTATGCATGCTCCTAAAGCGAACGGCATATCCTTGTCGGTATAACGACATTATTCACTGCTTTGGTAGACCAGTACCAGAAATGAGCATGATAACAAATCTTCTTGTTGAGCATGTTTATGAACAGCATGGGCACAGAGTAGCGCATTGGAATAACCAAATCTTGTCTCCTCATTTCTTGGAGACTTACGCAACAGCTATTCACGATAAAGGAGCGGCACTGGAGAACTGTTTTGGCTTTGTTGATGGCACTGTTCGCCCAATATGCCGACCAGGACAAAACCAGCGTATTGTGTACAATGGGCACAAGAGGGTGCACGCCTTAAAATTCCAATCAGTAAGTTTACCAAATGGCCTGATTGGAAACCTTTATGGTCCAGTAGGTAAGTATGTATTTATCTACAGGAAGGGATCGAGAGGGGTTGCAGATATGTTGACATGGAATTATATATATATATATATATTATAAATAATTAAGTATTTATTTATTTTCCATAAGAAATTTTTCCAATTTTACTACATAGACTCTGTCCAAGTTGGTACAGAGGTGGGACAAGTAAAGTAGAAAATGTAATTTTACCCCATTACAGTAAACATACAAAAATATATAGTTGTTTAGCTACAGTACATAATTTCTGCTTTTGAATTTCTGTATTTTAGAAGGGAAAAGACATGATTCAGGCATGTTAGGTGATTCTGGGCTCTTACAAGATCTTGAGCATCATGCATTTTCAACAACTGGACAGGCCATGTGTCTTTATGGTGACCCTGCGTATCCTTTAAGCTTGCACTTACAGTGTCCATTCAGAGATGCAAGACTGACCCCTGAGATGCAGGCTTACAACAAGTCAATGAGTGCTACAAGGGTATCTGTGGAGTGGGTCTTTGGGGAAGTAATTAATTCATTCAAATTCTTGGACTTCAAGAAAAACCTGAAGATACGACTCAGCAGTGTAGGAAAAATGTATGTTGTCTGTGCATTATTGCAGAATGCTATCACTTGCCTATATGGTAATCAAACCTCTAAGTTTTTCAATCTTGACCCACCAAGTGTTCAGGATTACTTCTCTTAATTTTCAAGAAATGTTATTATTGTTTTCATCCTTATCTTCTATCATTCACCTTATTCAAAAACATTCGACACTTTCTGGCTTTCGTCAAGAAAAATCAGGGTGGCAAATTTTGAATAAGGTCTATTGTGACATCAGCTACTGATTGACCACGTTGGAAGCGTAACCTATGAATATCAAAGCCCAGCATATTATTTTTATAAAAGCAATTTATAAGTTTAAAAGCAGTTTGCCCAACTCAAGAGATTTTCATTTTTATGAAAATAATACGTCGGGCTTTGATATTCATAATTAGAATGTCTATTATAACTTATAAACTTGAATTACATGAAGCACATACATGATACCACAGCCCCATTTACTCTCAAGAAAGTTTGATACAAATATATTGATACAAATACAAACTTTTATTTAATATGCAAGTAAACAATACAATGCTAACTATTTACTGTTATTCAAAACAAAACAAAACATGTATATATAAAAAATGCTAGATCATATACACTGTACTCTAAAAAAGAGTATAAACACTGAAACATGCAAATAACTGAAGCTATAGAAATATATTCTTGATATTAATGTTTATATTTTTTGTAAATATATTATTTATCATAATAAATATGTTCATAAACGTCAGGTTAATACCACGCAGTATTACTGGTCGTTTATTTACCTTCCTTTGTTTCATAGTAATACGAATTATTTCTTTATAATTTCAGTCATAAGAGTCATCAGCGCTTGATTTTGCTGTGCCAGTAGAGCTTGAAATGTAGCTGCCTGCTGTTGTTGCTGCTGTTGTTGTTGAGCCATCATATGAATAAGTGACACGTGTCTTTTAAGTGCATCGTCACTCCTAACTCTTTCAGCTTCTTGCTGTTGTCTTGTGGATTCAGCTTCCAATTCTTTAAGTCTACACTCTTGTTCACTTTGGTTTCTCAAGAATTCGACGGCCTCTGATCCGGATCTTCTTGACTTTTTTGGAGTTGGTCTATCTTGTTCGGTAGCACACTTTCTTTTTTGTGTGTCAGATAACTTTTCCATAGCTTGTTGTCGCACTTCGATGGCTTTTAGCTTATTCTCGTCCACCTTCCTCTTGTCTTCGGTAACTTCTTCCTCAGCAATACTTTCTCTTTCAGTTATGTCCTCCAGCAGTAAATCAAGCTCACTTTGTTCATCAGGTGATATTCCAGACGCCTTTTCCTCAGCACTCACTTTTTTACGATATTTCGAAATGATTACGGCATATCTGTCTCGCACTGGGGAAAGAGTTGCACAAAGTGTAAAGGAAAAAATCATTTTGCTGTGAAATGCAGGTCCTCTAGTAAAAGAATTCATGCTATAGCCGCAGGATGGGAACCCGAATATGGTGAAAGCCCACCTGAATTTGAGGAGATAGACCACATCTCCACTAACAATGCAACCCAAGTAAGTGTGAACGCTGTGAACGAATCTATGATATACGCAGTGATGAAAGTCAACCACAAACCAGTCAAATTTCAGCTCGATACTGGTGCTTCAGTAAATCTCATCAACCAAAATGATGTTGGAAAAGCTGTTATCAGACCTTCGTCAAAAACACTACTCATGTGGAACAAAGCAGCGATGAAGCCAATCGGTGAGTGCAAGTTATTACTAGACAACCCAAAGACTAAACAACACTACTCAGTCAACTTCATCGTCACCGACAAGAATCTAACACCAATTCTGGGTTCTAAAGCGATTCAGAAAAATGCATCTTATTACTGTGAATACCAAGAAGTTTTATCAAGTGGCATCCATCAAAACATTGGAGCAGAACATTTTCTGCCTAGTATACCGATCACCACACGCTTGGGTAGGCAGGTGCGACCTCCAAAAAGATTTATAGACGGTGATTAAAACTTTTGGAAGAACTGAACCCAGCAGTCTTCTTGTTCGGTGGGAGGATGTTACGATAATGATCAAACTAGAAACTCTCACAGACTTGTCGTGTTAAGGTTCCCACGGTCACGTGACCTGTGTGTTTTAGGTTATTAGAAACAACGAGTAGATCTGTTTCATGCTCTATAACTAATATCTTATATTCAAAGTAATAAATGTATTCTTAACATACAGTGTAAAAAGACAAAGTCGGTCGTAATTTGTGTAACTTATCGTCCAGATGATTGCCCACTAAGCTCGTTTGATAATGTCCTCACGCCAAACTTCATCCAAGCTCTAACGCTGAACAAGCCGATAGTGATACTTGGAGATTTAAATTTCGATGTTTTAAAACAGAATTGTCCTAAATCCAAAGCATTGGTCAAATTTGCTGCAGAAATGAACCTCAGTCAACTTATTAAGTCTCCTACACGAATCACCAATACCACTCAATCCTTATTAGACGTTGTCTTAGTCTCCTCAAATTCACCAGTCCGTCGCAGCGATGTATTAAATACAACAATAAGTGACCACCTTCCAGTCTGTCTAACTCAAGCTGAAATCTCCTAAAATTCTCCCCCATTACATAACCGTTCGTAGTTACAAGAACTACTCACCAAGTTTATTCATAACCGACCTCGCCAGTAGTTCACACAGCTTAATATCTATTTTCAGCGAGGACGACGTAAATACCAAGTTAGCCATTTTCAATCAAACCATCCAATCTACCCTAGACTCGCATGCTTCAATAAAGACAGTCAAAGTACGTAACCGTCCTTGTCCATTTGTAACTCAGGACATAAAGGTGCTCATGAAGACCAGAGACCAGCTACACCGCCGATACTTACAGACACGAGACGATCTTGATTGGAGTAATTTTAAGAATTCTCGAAATGCCGTTAAGACAATGTTAAGAGACTCAGAAAGAAATTATTATTTGGAAGAAGTTCAGCGACATAAAAATAACCCAGGCTCTCTTTGGAAAATTATTAATCAAGCCATACCGTCAAAAAGTAAAGAAAAACACGCTTACACAAAAGACCCAAAGACAGTCGCTGACGAATTCAATCAGTTTTTCACGTCTGTAGGCAAAAATACAGCAGATTCGTCTGGCAGAAGAGTACAACATTACTGTAGAGGAAACACCTTTAGAGACAGTTCATATGCCCTTTGAAGATCTCTTTTCCTTCAGAACAGTAACTAGTGAAGAAATACGCCGTGTTATTTCATCTCTGCCATTGAACAAGTCCCCTGGACCAGACAAGATAAACTCTCGAATCCTCAAAGACTGTCTCCCCGTTATACTAGGACCACTAACAAACATTAACTGCTCTCTAACATCTTGTATATTCCCTACTGCATGGAAGCGGAAGCGATTCCCATAGTGAAAGACGGAGACCACGAAGTAGCATCAAACAACCGCCCGATATCTCTTCTTGCCATAGCTTCTAAGGTTTGTGAAAAGATTGTACTTGAACAATTCAGTACTTACCTTATAAGTAAAAACCTGCTCTCTTCTCATCAAAGCGGAAATAAAAAACTCCATTCCACCGAGACCCTGAACATTTTTAGTACTGACACGATGCTAGAGGCCATGGACAAAAAGAAACTCACCGCTTTAGTGTTGTTAGACCTCTCGAAAGCCTTTGACAGTATCAACCATCACATAATGTTACACAAACTAGCGAATGTTGGTGCTTCCCCAGAAACAGTACAGTGGTTTAAAAGCTACTTGTCAGATCGCTTTCAGTCCACCCGAATCAACTCCACCCTATCTGATCCACTACCAATTACTCACGGAGTACCTCAAGGTGCGACGCTTTCACCATTATTATTTTGTATTTACTTGAACGATCTGCCCTCCGTATCTCGTGACTCCAACCTTGAATCGTACGTTGATGACTCGAAAGTTTTCCTCTCCTTTCCATTACGTGAAATAGATACAGCAATTACAAATCTCGAACAAGACCTACACAGAGTCGCAAGTTGGTGCTGTGAAAACCACCTTTTAATTAACACGGGGAAAACTAAGTACATGATAATTGGAACAAAGCAGCTGATGAACAGACTACCTACAGTTCTGGGGCAAATCTCTTAGACCAGTGGACTCTGCTAAAGATTTAGGTGTTACGTTAGATAGTCACCTAAATTACGACAATCATACCTCGTTACTTGTCTCGTCGTGTATGAACAAATTATACCAGATAAATCGTGCTAAAAATAGTTTCGACACAAAAACTCTATCGGAAATCATTTCATCCTTAGTCATTAGCAAGATGCTTTATTGCTCTTCGGTGTGGTCGAATACGTCTGCCTCCAACGTAAAGAAAGTCCAGTCGATCCAGAATTTTGCATGTAAAATCATCACGAAATCCAGGAAATATGACCACGTAACTCCACTTCTACGTGAATTAAATTGGCTTCCAGTGGACAAATTACTATATTTTAGAGACGCTATTTTGACCTACAAATGTGTAAACAACCTCGCACCCGACTACCTTTGTATCAAATTGATAAAAAGGTCATCAATCCACAACCGTAGGACTCATACACGTGACTCTCTTCAAATACCGCTATTTAAAACTGCAGCTGGTCAACGGTCATTTGCAAATAGAGCTGTCCACATTTGGAACAATTTAGACAAGAACCTGAGAGACAGCTTTTCTCTTAAAACATTTAAAGCAGCACTGAAGAAACATTTGCTTGCAAAAGAAAACATTTAGTATAACCAACTAAATTATGTACATAGTTAAGATAATTTTTAAGATACTTTTGTGAAACTTATATATGAAACCTCTACTGCATGCATGTAACTGTAAATAATTTCTGAAAAACCCTTTTAGGGAGAATTTATTAAATATCTATCTGTCTATCTATCTATAATAAGAAAAAAGGTCCCAGTGATGTCCGTATATAAGCTTGACGACGACGTTATAAATCACTAAAGTGTAGAGTTGGATCTGGGTGTCAAAATAAACTCTTCACTTAATTGGAAGGATCAAGCCAATGAAGTGCGCTCTAAAGCAAATAGGATGTTAGTCCTGATAAGCCGCACCACAATGGAAATGGATGACATTCAAGCTAAAAAGCTCCTGTACCTACAGCTAGTAACACAGTAACTTTAGTCATGCTTCCCAAGCTTGGTGCCCTCAGTCAATAGGTCTAATAAGCAATATCGAAAAAGTGCAAAGAAGTTTATTTTGAATTTATTTTGAACTGACATTTCATACCAAAAAAGATTAACCAAACTCAACCTTCTGCTAGTTAGACATGGTTATGAGTACTTAGACATGGTTATGTTGTTTAAAATTATGAATGGTTGATATCGGTATCATGGCGTCCACCTTATTGCTGTTTCCTCAAGGAAAACAAGAAGCTCGTCCGATGATGCTGTCATTACCTTGGTAATTCCTTTTCCAAAAAGAGTAACTTTCCAGACTTCTTATTTTATTAGATCGACTAAGGTCTGGAACATCCTTGATTTCGCATAACTCTTTTAAAATTAGGTTAAGAAATACTATTATAACGCCTTGTCGAATGTTTACGACATAGAGAATCTGAGAACATGGAAATCCGTATGTGTCAAATGTAAAAGGGCTAGATCCCTTGTTGTGAGTGCAAGTTGGTTGCTTTTAAAATTGTTTTAATTGTTAATATTTTATTAATTATTTTTATTGTAAACTTTATTGATATCTTTTTAAAACTTACTTTGTAGTGTATTAAGGGACCGCAGTAATACGTGCTAAAGCTTATTAAACATTAAACATCTAAATAGTACATAGCGACTTTTCTATATTTTATTTTTTCCTATATAGCTATTTGTTATTCCAACATAAAATTGTAAGTGTTTACTTATACGTTTTCCTTAACTTGTTACTGTTGTATGCTTGTGTAATGATACACTCCGAAAACGCGTTCTCTCGTTATTTATAACGGTCCTTATAAGCGCGTAAGAAATTCTTAATTTTCACGCTACAATATGATACGTTTAGTATTTAAGCTAGTATTTTATTGGCGCTTTTTGAGTGTTGGCAGTTGCTGTTTGCATTATGATAGAGACCTGACTGCATGTAAAAATAGATTTCCAATTCGTATTTATTAACAACACTGCCAGAAACCGTAAGCATCTATTCAGTTTTATCGTACATATAAGGTAAATTTGAATTATTCCTATTAGGTTTGAGCATGAAGCACACTGACTAACAAAGTTTCATTTCCATTCAGCAAAGTGACAAACACACCTATTCTTGATACTTGTAGTTGCAATATAAAATGTCACAAATGGTGAAATGGCTTCTGTTTACCGCCCTTGTCATGAAACTTGTGAAGCCATACTTTGCGCGTTCATCATATATTTAATTTTTATTGAATTTTGAATGTATATATTTTATTTACAAGACGAAATTTAGCAATATAATGTGTTCAACATGGTTAACACCAATGATGTTTATTTCTTCAAGGAGAATATGTAAATGCTTTCCCAGTAAATGCCCTATTCCTTCATGGCCGTCTTCATTTTCACATTTAGGTCGAAATATAGATAGGTGAACAGGAGTTATACCTGTTATTTTTGATAATATATAGAAATACTAGGATTTATTACCTCTGCCAGGTTATGTTTTTACTTCTGTCTGATATTTCAAAAATTAATGAACAGATTTTAATGAAAGTTTGTAAGAAGGGATGGTCATATGCCAAGGACCAATCCATAAAATATTGGTTAACTTTGGATGAATGGTGATAAAAATCTGTCTGTAAGCTTATCCATGAATGAAAAAAGACGCTTGATTCTGCTCATATTATCCTTATAGTATGCAACTCTTTAATATTCACAAACAATTGCTGAATTCGCAAAACAACGGCCTTGTCAGTGAAGCCAAAAAGTGCACTAAACGGAACAAATGCAATCAAGCATTTTATTCATTCAAGAGAGACCAGTTTATAGACATGTAGGTCTGGTGAGTAATTGGCCTAGTGCAACCCACTGGCGGAGGTATGCAGTCTCTGAGTGCCTTCTAGTATTCTTACCTACTTTCGTTTTGCTCATAAGCTACTCACTACTGTATGTAAAAGTTTCTTTTCTTCGATTATGCTGCATGCATGCAGTCCAGGCAATCATTAAGTTGGAATGTGATTTCGGGTATGGTAAATTTTTTTTCAGACCCTGCACCGAAGTCAGTGTACAATTTTCTCGTTCTACAACTTTCGCTATCATCAATAAGACAAAATGTAACATGTCGACCAGTGAAAGCTCTACGGACATCACCAACAACGAAATATTAAAGGAGAAAGCAGTCCACACTTGTTTTTGGATTCAAACGAACTGATTCAGTATCCCACCAGTAATCAGAATTGTTAAATAATTTGTCTGCACCAATGCGACTGCATCGGTGAACGGTGAGCGTAAAAGATGGGATGTAAAAGTCATTAGAACTTAAACTTACTTACTTGTAAAATGGTCTGTTAAATAACCATTATTATTAGAATTAGAATTAGTAGTGCGTTTGGCTGTTAATTGTGAATTACATGAGACTGTAAAATGTGCACAAGATATATTTCTTTTCATTTTGGGATTGTGTTTGATACACATCTCAACTATATATGCACAACATATATGGATAACTCGACAATGGTCAAACTAGTAAAAATATTTAAACCACAATTCACAAAAATTTACACAAAAACGGTCTGTCAAGTTGATATATAATTTAAAAATATATAATATTTTTAAACCTACGAGTTTTTACTAACACCATAACATTACTCAAAGCCTGATCAAGCTTGTATTGCCTATAATAAAACTAGGCGCACTTCTAAACTTGCAATAAACTTGAAATCAAGTGAAGTAAGCTGTTAAACCATGGCTAATTTTAATCTGCACAATTTGATCCTAATGTGTTAAATAGTTGACCATTGATCTGACATACTGTAATTTATTTCCTTTACTTAATAGTTTATGCTAAATTATAGTTGTGTATGGTGGCCCATGAGTGCCATAACAATTTTTTAAATAATACTTTGTTATATTTATTTTTTTATTGTATATATTTATTAAAAAATTTTTTTTTTTTTTTTTTTAAATTTATTGTATTTATTTTATATTTTATTCTAACAATTGCCATAACAATTTTTTAATTATATATATTTTTTAATTTATTTCATTTTATATTTATTTTATTCTTAAAAATAAATTAAATTAAAAACCATTTAAAAATTAATAAAATAAAAAAGAAATCTGGCCGTGGCCCATGAGTGCCGGCACGAAAGACTGCAGTCCCAATATAGGTCAGTGGCCGACCATAACATTGTAAAAATGTAAAATGGCAGAAAGAGTGAGAAATGTTGAGTGGCAAGGAGATGACGAATTGAAAAACGATCTGGAGAAGTACGTCAAGCAAAATTTGCGGAGGGATGAAATACTTGACTTTGTGAGTGAAAAATACCCCATGTATGCATGGAGCCTTCGAACTTTGTGCTGCCGACTGCATTATTTCAATATCAAGTATACAGACTACAATACAGACATTCAATATGTAGAGGAAGCTGTACGAAAATAATAAAATGGACCGGGAAACCTTTTGGGCTATCGAGCTCTTCATACGAAGCTGCAAGAAGTTCATGATCTGAAAGTGCCACAAGGTCTTGTGTATGCCATGATGCAAGAGGTTGATCCAACGGGATTGGAAGAAAGAGGTGGTGTTGGCCTACCAAAACGACCTCCAAGAATGCAGAAATTTAAATCGGAGGTACTGTACAATTTGTTTTCTTTTATAACGCTCCCACCTACTCACTTTCAATTTGGAATAAATATGTTGGTTGAAGAACCCTTTATTTCTTGCAGGGCTCAGACTATGTGACGTCTTTAAATGGGCATGACAAGATGTGTGGGTACAACAGAAATCGATGTTTCCTCTGTGTATTTATGGTGGCCAAGACATACAGTGGAAGAATAATTTGTTTGCGAGTTTGGACAACAAACAACAACCCAAACGTAGTGGGGAGATTTTATTTGGAATATTTAAATGAGAGTCGAGGTCAGATGGCTGCATAAAATTTTGGCTGGTAGAACTTAATTACTGCATGTATACCCCTAACAATCTCTAGATAGCAAAAACAAGTAACGATCTTAAACAGGGTGGTGTGCAGATAAATATTGCAATATTATAGCCCAAAAGGGTTACAAATCACAAAATAATGTAACTAGCTTCAATTGTTTGCAATATTGGTTGCACTCATGATCTGAAATAAAAGTGTCAATTGCAGCGATCGACAGATTACCAGAACAGAAAAGAATGGTCTGGTCTTCATCATCCCTCAGTTTAGCGCTGGCAATTTCCGGGTTGCAGATGTTGTATCCCACTCCCTGGATATCTAAAACCATTAGCTCTTTAGCTGACTTCTGGTAGGTGTAATGGACAAAAGATTCAGCTTTCAAAACTAACTCACTACCATCTTGCATGGAAACGCCACCGGTGTTATTGATGTACTTCACGAAGTTGCCTTCGATGAAGCTTTCCACCGTTACGAATTCACTTCCAAGTTCTCCATAGTACACTTTGTTATACTGGAAAGTTTCACCATACTCCGGAGGGCACTCGTTTTTCAACTTCTTGGCCAAATGTTGCACTAAACAGTTGATTTGCACAGCTTTTCGCATGTGAACCTCGAGGGAGCCAAACATGGTTTCAATGGTCAAAACTTGGTCCGCTTTGTATTTCTTTAAAACATACTTTCCTTTTATGCCAGATAAAGCAGTTACCTCGAATGCATCTCGGAATCCACCACTGGCAAACTTCTCGTTTGTTACGGAAAGGCGCGTTTCAAAGCGATCAAGCCAGGCTTTTTTCTATGGAAAATTACTCCAAGCAGATAGTGACTGCTTCTATGCTTGGTCGAATAATTTTTCCCAACTTTAGCATTGCTGACAATGAAACCGATGCAGGCATTTCTGAATATTTTTTCTTGGTAACAGCATAATCAGCATTCAAGAACGATGCTGACACAGACCGGCTGACTACCGAAACTGACGAGCTTTTCGTTTCTTCGGAATTGTACGTTTGCTTCTTGCTTGAATTCTCTTCCAAAATTACAATGCCTTCAACAAACCGAATGTGAAGAACTTTCCAGTTCTTAATTTGCCCAATATCCGTGAAAGAAGGCCCACGTTCACCAGCCAATAAATCGCATTTTATAGAACTTGGCATTTTAAAATGCCTCTGGCATGTCGCTTTAACGTTTTTCAACGTCAACTCCTCACCATGGAATGGAACCATTGTCAGTGGCCCTATACGCGAGTACTTCTGGCATTTTCCTTCCACGATGGACGATAAACGCTGCATGGTCAGGTATTCCATTGCTGATGCTCCTTGGCTTGCTTCTCCTTTCTTTCCTGCCCGCTTTTTCGCGACATTTTGTTTGAAATCTTTCCATTTGACTTTAGTGTTTAAAGAAACATAATATTGTTCATGGCTGAAACGTAGCGGAGACCCTGGGTACGAGGGTTGGCGCCCAAAAAGCACGACGATCTTTGGCACTCATGGTCATGGGCCACGGCCGGATTTCTTTTTTTATTTTATTAATTTTTAAATGGTTTTTAATTTTTAGTTTATTTTTAAGAATAAAATAAATATAAAATTAAATAAATTTTAAAAAAATAAATAAAAAAAGTATAATTAAAAAATTGTTATGGCACTCATGGGCCACGGCCAGTTTTTGTTTTTTTGTTTTTTTTAATTTTTAAATGGTTTTTAATTTATTTTTATTTGATGTTAGAATAAAATAAATACAAATATAAAATAAATTTAAAAAAAATAAATACAAAAAAATTCAAAAAATAAATAAAAATACAATAAAAAAATTAATATAACAAAGTATTATTTAAAAAATTGTTATGGCACTCGTGCGCCACCATAGTTGTGTGTGGCAAATTGACCCAAACACGTTTAACTGGAGTAAACGAGTATGAAACAAATGAGGTTCAGCAATCAGAAGAGCAAGAAAACAATCCATGACTTTGGCATCAAACGCTGCTGGGGGCATCACGTGCCAGGTAATTGGAAAACTCGGACAAACAACATAGCAGCGACATACAACGTAAATATGTGACAAAGCTCGGTTGTCGTGTTATCTTTTGTGTTAAATATAGTGTAGAATATGGAGAAAAGCGCTCTAGAGGAGAAATTCAATGCTACGAAGCTTGCAGGTTTAAAAAAGTATTTATTAGATCAATGATGGTGAAGATGATGAGTTTGGAATAATGGCAAAAATTTATTTGAAAAAATTCAGGAAGCAGATGCACAGAAGTTCTCCAAGCAACTGAACTTCACACAAGATGAAGTAGATAAAGTGGAATCGGTTACCAAAAAACAATGACAATGCAAGCAGTAGTTTATGCACAATACTGGCTTTGTTGCAGCATCAATGACCAAAAGTGTCTACAGAAGGCAAAAGTCAGTAGAGAAGCATGGTGCAGATGTTCTCTTTTGGTCGATTCACTAATCGACAACAAAGTATGCATGCCCATGAGATATGCAACCTCAGGAAGACTAAAAAATCCAAGGAATAAAACGAAAAAACTGTCGATTACGTGTTGCGAGTGGAGGAAGCTATGACAGCGCTATGGGCCGCTGAAGAAATAATCAGCGACTCACTGTTGATTGTGATGATTATAAAGGGCATGCTGAGTAGTTACAAGACATTCTCTACGGTGATAATACAGAGGGAAAAACAAATGACATTTGCTGAATTTAAGACCGCCCTGTGTAACAACAGTCAATGGAGAAAATATCATGGTCACCAAAGGCAAGGAAAAGTTTGGAAACTGCTACAAATGTGGCAAAAAGGGACAAGAAGATGGAATGCTGGTCAAAGATGGAAAGATGATGCAACAAAACGCATGATGCGAAGTATTGTCAAGGGAAGAAAGACACAGAAGAGGGGAACGGAGAAGTCAGCGTCAGATGTGAACAATGAACATACTTTAGCCTTGCAGTTAAAGACAGCAGTGATAATTTATTTGTAGGTAAGAGTAACTACAATTTGTTAGTAGATACTAGGGCTACTAGCCACATAATAAGTCGAAGTTAATAGCTTTTTGACGACTCTGATGCTATTAAATTAGAATGCTTGAAGTTTTGTTTCATGAACTGCTTATTGCTTTGGAACTTAAACAAAATAAGGCCATCTTCAAATATCCAAACCGCGTCAGGCAGACCGGACACTATTTTTTTTACCAGCACTCAGTTAAACGTCTGACTACATCCTTCCATTTACAGAAGATATGGACATCGCTGAAGAACTGTGCTGTATCGAAAGAATGATAATACAGTTGCATTTGCAACTGTGTCTTGTGGTCTTCTCTTGAATTTTCCACTTTTCTGAACTTAGTGTCAGTATCAATAACCTTTTTTATAATACAAGAGTTACAGCAAAATGACTTTAGAGCACAAATATCTCCTTCGGCATCCAATCCCAGGTCCACTAACAATTCATCTGCATCCATCTGAAAATACATACAAGAGAAGAGAATAACAGTGAAATATCACCGTACCTATTTACAGATACAGTATCTACTAAAACCACTGTGCTTCTTTCTGAAAATGTATTGAGCTGTCTGCAGGAGAGTACGTTTAGATTTCCGATAAACTATATGGTCAAATTATCCCAAATACTTGAATATATTTTGTACTTTTTTTAGAACGTGGAAAATTATTATTAATATCAGCTATGTACTTGGAAAATGTCGTAATTGGTGGTAATATAGCTAAATTGCTAAAACCTTATTTAAACAATTATTTAACACTTCTACTGTACAACTATGTTCCCACACATGATGGTTTATTTTAATATATTTTATTAATATTATATTAACTATTATTAATATTTAATATCATATTATATATCACATATCATAGACATATCTCTTCAAATGAAGAAATAATAGAAAGTGGCTTTGTTGTTAATATGAAATCGACACATTTATTGAAATGATAGCATGATGCAAGTTTCCAGTTTTGTGCCAGCTACAATAACTTCACAAGTTTTGTTCAGATGCAAGCATTTCGATAAACATAAATACCCCTATATTCTGGAGGGCAAAAGACCACATCCCATTGAATAATGTAATAATAATAATGTTTACTATTTATATAGCGCAAATTAGCATGTGTATATGATCAAATGCGCTTTACAACATCGACAATTTATTCTATTATATTCAGTACCTAGTATCCAGTACCCCAAATCAATTAACCTTAGCTATTTTTACAGTTTTTTTATCATTGGTTTTCCTAACTATTTATCCTAGCCCACCCTGTCAACTTCCCTGTGGGAGGAACCCGGAGAAAACCCACGACTTTCGGCAGAGTGTTGACCAACTTTTTCCACATGCAATCAAATGACCAACACAGGACCTCCAGAGGTGGGAGGCAGTGGCCCTGACCACTAGACCACCGAAGAGTTTATCTCGAATCATTGCTTCAAGTAACAATCTTTGCTCGATATTGTACATTATCACCGTTACTGTGAATTTCTTCAAACTCTAACTTGGTCTGAGGACAATGTTCAAATGGAAAATGGAATCTGCAAGACAGTAGCTTGTGCTACAACGAGTGTCGTTGAACCCTGTTCAACATATTTACATAATCAGATTCTATTTCATACTCAGGAAGGTCATTATGGCATTTCTGACATTGATGAACTTGGGGTCTTATCGAGATGTCGTCACCTTGGCGCGTTTGGGTTAACAGTTGACAATAATCAATCAACATGCTGACACAGTATGTCAGCTTTCTTACCAGATTCAATATCCTGGTCTAGTTCTGTTGTGTCAGAACAGTCATTGTCATCTTTAAATTTCTGAGCTAAGAATCCTTTAGGGCAGTAAGTTGACACAATCCTGGGTCATTGTTTAGTTTGGCAGTAGCATGACAATGAATACTACCTCTACCTTGGTATTCATATTTGAACTAGTGCCATTTTGCAGCAAGAGTATCAGAAAGCCAGTGTTTAAGAAAGCTTTCTAGTCTCTGGGTGAAAAACCAATCTACAAGATGAGGATTGTTAATAACGTTTTGTCGTCTGTTTCACTGGTGGTATCAGTATTTGCTCCAAACAGAGCATGTAATTCCGGCCAATGCATATCTGCTGATGAAAAAGTAAAGAACAATGTTGGTGCTCCAACATTGGTTAATGCTTTGAGTTCCTCTCTGACCTTATTCCAGTATGCATGTGTACCTGCAATATTGCCAACATATCTTGACACTTTCGACATAAATACAGCTGAGTTGTTACTCACGGCCATTAATAGTGAGATGTGCTTCACCTGGATTTTGTTTGAGGAAAATTCCACTTTGTTGTAAAATGCGCTTTCTTTGAATCGTATTGAAAGCCCAGTATGAAAATCTAGGGTGGTTGGCAAAATGGTACACCCATTTACCATCAATAAGTTCAGCAAATTTTAATAGAGCTTGATTGGTGGGGTCACCTTTTAAGGGATAATGTTGGAAAAGCCATAGTGGCCAATTTATTTTCAACAGTTCATTTGGAGAAAGTTGACTTTTAACTGTTCTGTTTCTTGTTCTTGTTGTTCACCAACAGGTAAAAAAATACTCATTTCAGTTGACTCATTATAAACTGTATCCTCAGAGCGGGTTATCAGTAGGTGGGCCTAAATCAGGCATAACATTATTGCATCAGACACTATTTCATCTTCAGTATCAACAGTCATGAGATCTGCTGGAACGCCATTTTCAGGTAAAGAGTTTAATGCTTCTACATTAATTTATAACTCTGCATAATGAGGATTATGTACAAGCCACAATAATGCATTGTGTACTTTTTCTCTTCTCACAGTAACATCTTTAAATGTGTTATCTCTTCCTTTAACCTTGACAATAATCACAGACAATTCATGCTGCTCGTTTTTCTTTTTTATCGAAGCTTCAGATTTTATCGAATCTAATTCAATCCCAGCAAACTGCAACACTTTTTCTCGTGTGCTAAGGGAATGCCTAGTTAAATCTATAAAGAAGTCTAAATATGCCTGGCATTCTCGACTAGATGCTGAAATTATAAGAAAATCATCTAATAAGTGCAGAATTTTGTCAATCTTTAGTTTATGTTGAGCAATCCACTCAATGGCTGTACTAAAAAACGTTTCAAATGTCTTACATGAACTAGTACAGCACATTGGCATGCAGCGATCGTAATAATATAATCCCATTTCATTCCCAATAATGGATAATTACATGGGTGTACTGGTATGATCCGAAATGTACTCTTTATTATCAGTTCTAGCCAAAAAACAGCTGGGTCCCGCGCGTTTTATTAAGCGTATTGCATCGCTAACGGTAGCATACCGTACACTAGTGTCTTCATTGGCAATACCATCGTTTATCAAAATGACATATAAGTCGGAAATCACCTGGCTATTTCTTTGGTACTACACCAATTGGCGAAACATAAAAGGAAGGAAATGGTAGATAGAAAAATGACCCAGCTAGCCTATAGAGTATTATGTTTATCAATGAAGGACTTTGCATGGGGCTAAAACTCATTAATAATCCATGAGAAAAACACAAAGGAAAATCATAACCGAGATGTTTGTAAATGTGATCTTGATAAGCATAAAATTTCGACAACTTTCACCTCTATTTTCTCTTAAAATACTGATTTGTTTGAGATGCTATATCATACACTCGAAAGCCGTTTATTATCTGATTTCAAAACACCTCGAACTGTGTTGTAAATCAGATAATAAATGGCTTCTCATGTATGATATATAACTTCAAAGATTTTGTGTTAAAGACATAGTTGGCGTTTGGAGTTGCAGTTTGTGGCAAATGGAACTAGCCCCCAAAGTCACGATCTGTCGGTTTCAACCTTTTGTGCATGTGTTGTGCATATACTCCTTCTACAGAATGTTTGAAATAATAAATCACAGTACCTGGATCTTGATTGACAACACCACAGTTTGCTGGCAATGCAGCAAGAATGCGACCAGAACGTATGCTCCTTGATTCAAGCGTTGAACAAATCGTTATGGATCAAAATTTGTGAATAAGTAAGCTCATTTGACTGACATACTTCAGGTCCAGGGTAGATGATCTCGTAAACTTCTAGAAGGAGTTTGGAATCATCTGAGTCCAATGAGCTTAGTTTATAATTCTTTGGAATAAAAATCGCTGACTGATTACTCCATACAGTTCCTAAAGGTAATGGTGATGTAACAGCAAGTGTGTGGACTGTCCACTTGGTTGCCCAATATAAGTCCTCCACCCAAAGGTATCACTCTCATATTGCTTGTTTTCTGAGAACAAATGGAGCAGATCGTTTTGGAACAAGTCTGGTTATTCTATCATTTAGAAAAACTATCCATTTTAAACCTTTTCATCAATTGTAGCTCAAGAGATCTTTTGATGGTTGGTGTGCTACCCAATATCCCATTAAAACGTTCGAAACTGAAATACCAAAAACTATTGTTGGACCGTGATCTAATATGACATCCTTTAGGTGGCAGTGGAGATGCATGTTTGGTGTAATAACTTATTTGCCAGTCTTTCAACTTCTCTGCAAATTTCAAAAAAGTCCATAAAAAACTGCAATATCTGTCTTGGAAATAGATGTTTGGCAAACATACTTACATGCAAGTACAAATGTTTGCCAGCACTTAAAATCAGCTTCTGGTAAAATATCCTTTACGTAGAATAGCGAGTAAAGTAATCCAGTTCTTCCACTGTTCAGCTGTATAACAACCAGTGTTGGAAGTTATTTTATGTGGTAATTTTCCGAATGGCACATCCATTAAATTGATCTTTTTTCAACATCCAAATTTCAGTCCCAAGGAAAAGATTGTGCATAGTATCGATAGTGAAAAAGTGAATGACATCAAAAAATATGTTAGGTCGAGTAAAATACTGTACTGCGTTATTCCATTATCTTGGCAAAATGCTTGGGTTCTGGATACTAATTTCAAACAATGAGAACCACCATGAAGGATTGAATGGCTTTTGAAACCTAACTTTCTTGTGGTAGCTTAATGGCAATCTGCATTTGTGTTTTTAACTTTATTCCATTCCACAGACATTGTAATTCTTTTATAGAAGGTTCCAGAAATGGATTTAAACTATTTGGCTCTTTGTATATAATACAAAAGAGTAAATCAGAATAATCCTTTCTTCTTTTCATTGGCTGGAAAAAGTCAAAGTGCAGCATAAAACCATTGTTTCTTAAATCTTTAAGAAAGATCTTTCCATCCACTGTCATGAAATCTTTCCACAGTAAACGAGGACTCTATTTCGTATCCATTGTCCCCATCACAACTAATCTAGGGCTCAACACCCAACAGTCGGCATTATGAGATTGTGAATACAAATTCGTCCTTGACCAGAAAAGCAAAACATTACAAGCGAATGTTACAGCAATTTACGTCACAGTGGAGAAGAGAGTAACAAAAGGCATCAAGAAGAGAAGCACATGTCAGTTGGTGATATCACATGTTAGCACCTAAAAATCACTGTCGGTAAACTGGAAGGCCTAGTTTATTACAAAGGTCAATCCAACATTTGATACCCCTTGAAGTCAAGCAAGATTATGAGCCAACCCAATCGAATACTGATGTTGAAAAAACAGTTTTAAGTACAAAGAATAAGGAGCACACAATCAACTCAAGCAGACCTCGATGTGCGGCTGTTATTGCTAGTAAACGTTTAAGAGAAAACTTATTGAACGATAAGTTATGTTGACATTTGTTTATTTATTATTATTCTATCATTACTTTAGTAATGTGCCCTGCAGGAGTGCAAAGAACTTATCATAAATTAAGTTAATACCATGTTGCCCACAAAACAACATGCTCGGTACAAAAAGAGAGAGGGAAGAACAAAACTATAGTCTGTATCCTGTATTATAAATAAAGTGTATAAAACAATGATAACCTGCTAACATTGAACATCAAACATCAAAAATTCAAATGTTTTACTTGGTGGTTCTCAAATACTGAAATCTTGAAGTGATGTTTCACTCGTCATAGACACTGCCACAGTTGATCGAATGGATACTATTAAATATCTAGGTG
This sequence comes from Chrysogorgia sp. JL179-B06, assembly GCA_035772405.1. Taxonomy (NCBI): domain Eukaryota; kingdom Metazoa; phylum Cnidaria; class Anthozoa; order Scleralcyonacea; family Chrysogorgiidae; genus Chrysogorgia; species Chrysogorgia sp. JL179-B06. Next base: position 1,448,046 of record JAYKKM010000121.1, read on the forward strand.
TAACCATTAACCAAAACATGACTTGGTCTGATCACGTTGGTACTGTCATATCTAAGGCAATACAATGCATTGGCCTGCTCAGGCGCATCAAACATCTTCTACCACATCAAACCTGAAACGCTTTGTCTAATGCTCTGATTCTGCCAATTATCAACTATACCAACATTGGGGGAGATAAGGACAATATTACAATTACGAATACAATACAGATAATCGAGAACAAAGCTAGCTGTGAAAGCGATCCTGGATATATTCCTCTCTATTGTTCCTCAACATAGGTCCAACAAACCTTGAGGTGGGAGAAGCTTGAACAAAGATGAAAGTTCCATAGATGTATTGCTGTCTAAACAAATTAATGGTTTAACTGTTCTTGATTGAACGTTTGTTTAAATAAGTATATTCATACTTAATAGCATAAATCCTGCATTCTTATTGGCTGAGCTACTCACTGTCTATTGGTGATAGACCACTAGCAGCGAAATTGAGGTAATTTTAAAATTCAAAACAATGGTGGAAAACTCGCGTTTTGCCAAGGTATCAGATGAATTTTAGAAAATTTGTTGCAGAACTCCATACCAGAAATGACCAAAAAATATGGAATGAAAGTTTTTAATAGTATGAATACAGATAAAACTAATACATTCGTAAAAATGCTTTTTTGAGGAAACTAAATAATTTTACAATGTTTACAATGTTTTGACAAAAACTGTGAATTTTCAATTTCAGAGTGGTATGCAGGCCAGTCAAAATTTACAACGCCAGTGAGCAAATGTGTAAAGACGAGCTTTGTCTCTGCATTCATTTTTTTATGCTGCAGTGAGACAAAAAACTGCAGCGAGTTCAAAGTTTCGTCGCTTCGAGCGATACATGCGGCAATTGACCAGTATTTAAAGCAAGCTCGAAACAACAAACCCTAATCAATTATTGCCGACCCTGAGTTCGAAAGGGTGAACAAAACACTTAATGTCATCTGCAATCAAATGACAAGACAACGAAAAGTAGGCCTAGTGGTTCACAAGACCCCCATAACAAGTGAGCGCAGAAGCTGATTGCAAGTGGTCAACTTGGAGTGACTGAAAAAAACCCTGCCTGCTCCAAGAAAGAGCTTGGTTTTATGCCACTTATTTCGGTAAAAGGGGACGAGAAAATCAAAGAAAACTCACCAAGGAGATGCTGGTCCTTCATACCACAGCCCACAAACGATTTATTGACAAAAGAAAAAGCCACCTCAAAGTGCAGGAAATGGCATTTCAGAGACTCTAGATTTCAAAATTTTGCAGGGGATATAGCCCCCTAGAAGTCTCGTCCCTTGTGTGCACGACTGCCGATTTCACAATTCAGGTAAAACTCAGATATTTTTTCGTTCTAGGTGACACCCTGTAGGTGTCCTATAGGCGCCTAGACTTTTTCTGTAAGGGAATGTACATTTACATAAAGCAACGTTTTTGCTATCATGCTCTAAGTGATTGGAATAGTTTACCATTAGAATTGCGAAATCCGAAATCAGTTGCCAATTTTTTATAGTTTTATATTTTAGGTAGGGTTTTTATTGTTATTATTATTACTATTTATGTATTATATTTATATCCTATCCAGTTAAACATTTTATTGTAGTATTTGTCTATGCATGGCCCCATTGAAAAACTCCTTTGGAGATATGGGCTCCCTGTTTAAATATTATAATAAAATAATAATAAAATAAAAAGCAACAAGGACAGTGGCTGAAACAAAGACCCATCATTGCCACAAAAGAGAGCCACCTTTACCTCTTTATCTTGCACTTATTGCACACACCCAAACTTACAGTGAGTGAATGAGTTAGCAAATGGCTTGGTGAGGTCCATCTGTAATTGTTTCAAGACGACTGGGGTCGTTTGTTGACTAAATATGCAGCAATTGATAATATTGACCACAACCCATCCTCTACAACATCGAAGGGCTCATTTCATGGATTTTTCCAGGAGAAACCACACATGGTACATCTCAAGAACCAGTAACAAACCATAACCCTCCTGATGTTTCCCTAATGGATATCATGCATCGCTTAGCCACAAATCAAGCCGCTTAACACCAGCAATGACATATCTTTGCCTGTGTTTTACGAGAAAACCAATAAAGTATCCATGGTAAAGCACAGTATGTATGCAAGTATAGAAGAAAAGTGCCACCGAATTTCTAAATCACCGCCAAATTCCTGTCATCGCATGTGACCAACTTATTTTCGCCATTGCCAAATATGTCCAATGGAGCTGGCAAAAGACACACAGTGAAAATATGTCATGTTTGGAGGGCTACATATAGATATGACACTCTGGCGAGTATGTGGTGATATGCTTGATCGATCTGGTTTGAAGGCAGCTTTGGTTCAAGCGAATGTAGCGTCATCAGGAACAGTCGACTCGCTTCTAAAAGCGACCCACCTTGCTAAAACAAGGTACGCTGATCAGGTTACAGCCGTTACATTATCAAAGCTTCAAGTTGATGCTTTCCTGAAGAGCAACAGGGATGTGCTGTTTGTTGAAGAAGAATTCAAGGTGTGGCATAATTAACTACTGAGCAATACTCGGGCGGTGGTCGCACTCCGATCGCAAAGCATCATGGAGCATCATTATAATTAATTCGTTTGCATGTGCTCCTCAACAGTAATTTAGTAAACGATAGCTAGTGTTCGCCAATGGAGATCAATTGCCTTTTTTGAAAAAAATAATCTATTCAAACAGATAAACTTAACTAACGTTTCTGGACAAACGGCTGCTATTGATCTCTCGTGTTGGATTCATAAGGCCTTATCTACGAGTTTACCTCAAACGGGAAGCTGCAAAATCTAAATTACAGATCGATTATTTTCATCTGTGAAATATAAGGTTGCTCAAACTGGTATTTACCTTTTATACTCTAGGGTTAACGTTATAATTCAGAAACGTATCAATCCACTGAAGAAGTCCAAAGTCACGCCGTACTTGGTTTTTGATGTGCAATTAGGCAACGGTGCTGTGATATTCTTCTCTCACCTTCAAATGTTTACTCCAAATATTCAGTGATCAGAGTTAAACCTTTGATTTTGATTTGTGATTGCCGTTACTTGGTTATAATTACGTCGACTTTGCTTAACTTATAGAGAAAGAGACGATCGATGAAAGAAAGCCTCTGAAGCTACAAGCAACACTGAAAGAAACAAATTACTGGGACATGCTTCTATAACCTACGAAGATGTATCTTCATGTATAAAGGTGAAGCATTACTCTTTATTGATGATCTAGCCTGCATAGCTGGCTCTCGGGGCGGGGGCAGGAGATCACGGGGGAGGGACTGGGGAGAGGGGAGGGGAAGAAATGAGAGCCTGCAAGAAACCCCCATGTTTTTTCATAACGCCCACATCGAAGATCATATTATCTCAGCCAATCATCGCTCACCGGAAGTAAAGCAACGCGACTTGTCAATTTCACGTGTGTATAATAATAACAACAACATAGTCGTTCAGTGGTTTTATCATTTTTATTCGCTAATTTACTGGTTCACATATATACATGTATATGCTTTCAACACCAACAAAGCCTGCGAGACACGGTCCTCAACCGAAAAAAGGGAAAGCAAACGATTTTTGCAGATTTTGCAGCAAAGATTTAAAATCGTCCAAACATTCGTCGGAGAATTTGTTCAAAGCTTCAGGAAGACAAGACAGCAAAGGTTGTGTTTTGGCCGACGAATGCAATAAGTTAGGAGTTGTGGTACAAAAAAATAAAGAACATTCGGAGCGGGTTTGTTCTCCGTGTGCCAGAAAAGTAAAGAACGCCGCGGAAATTGTATCATGGCTTAACGAAAAACTACAACTCGAAAATTGTACGCGTTGAAGAACCAGGCCATCGACAAAAACGTGTTGTGTCAACAACCATTACTCCGGAGAGGAAGGAGTATTAAAGTTCATAGAGGAGCTGGTAATTCTACAAAAAAACTATTTGAGACTCCAAAAGAGATCGAAGGTGACGACTTGCCTGAAGCGAACAAACGTTCCGAAGACGAACAAGAAGATTACATCAAACATTTAATGAACATAGACACCCTCGATGTGAAGAAGCAGAGTCAAGTCCGAGCACTAGTTGCCTTCCCTGACGGACATGTTGCAGTGACAGAGAACTTTGACAAAGTTACAACAACTATGATTCGTGGTATCGTTCAAAAAAAATGGCACACCGTAGCCAATGATATATTCAAGCACGACGCCCGATGTGGTTAGAAGACAAGTTAGCTCTGAATTTCAGGCATTAAGCATCGACAGTACTCTGAAAGGGTCTTCCCTGAGGAGCTTTGTTCATTCAGTAATAAAGTCTTCATCCACGAAGTAAGTGTGAAATGTCCCCTTTGGTATGCTGTAATGAATGGTGCTGTTGGCCTTGATCTCCGTGAAAACGATGACCACAGGAAATCTTGCATCAACCCAATGACACTTTCCACATCTGCCTTGGCACGATAGAGAAATCCAACTCTTTCTGCTCTTGCCTACAGGATTTATCTTGTTTTATTCCATAGTGGCATCAGCTATTATGATACCGTACATCTAAATCACCTGGGAATTTGTATGAGCCCTTCAAGTATGGTACATCTGCAAAAGAAGATGGGTAATTCGTGTGACTCAAGACTACTTCTTTGGAAAAAGAACATAGAGGAAGTATAGTCAGCTATAGAACTTTTGCACGAAATTCAAGATAAACAAGTGCCAGAATTAAAGGAAGAAGACATGGAGATTGATGTGTCTGCTCAGATAGATGAGGAACATTTGAAAGCTAAATACTCTACCTATGACAAATCAGCATAAGAATTATGTGTAAGTTTGATTTATGAGGACATGGGGAGGAAGAATGATGTCTGTAACCAGCACAACAATACAGGATGTATTGTATTGCATATCCTAAAGACAAGAAAGCTTCCATATTATAAGTAAGTAACATACTAAAATGTATAAAAGTATTTATACCAGTTTCTTTTTAAGGTCCTCTTCCTCTTAAATATTATTATTATTATTATTATTATTATTAAAACTGACAAATATAACAATTTATTATAATTTACAGCCAGTTAAAAACATAAATATTCCACATCTATTTGTATACCAGGAGTGGGTTGTATAAAGCCTCCATAAGTTATCTGGTGGAAAGTCTTATTTGTTTGTTATAAGTCATCCATAGGATAGCAAGTTAATCCACTGGATAACAACTTATCCAGGCTTTATACAACCCACTCCAGTATTTATAAATGATCCCTTCAACCAACATAAGAGAATACATATTGTAAGTGTCATGTGTTGTTTATTGTCAAATTCAAATTGTCAAAGTCAGATTGACATATCTAGATCTCTCTCTGACTCATATCTCCATTATATTATTCAATATTTTGAACAGGATTGTTGGTGACAATATAGATGCTCACATTAATGCTAGATACCAATCCGTGGATAGTAGTCCAGTCAATCTACGGTTTAACATCAAACAAATTGCAAAATAAATGATTTTAGCTTTTTCATTACCTTGATACATTCAGAACTAACATACCAAAAGTCCCTAGAAATCAAGTTTTTCTTACAATTTACCTACAAAAGCACTATTCTTTAAAAAAGGTGAAATTTCAAGTTCACGTTTAGCAAATATTACCTATGTCGTTAGAAAGTTCTCAAAAAGCTGTATGAATGACATTTAAGCGGATAGTACAATTTTCTAAGCCCATTTTGAGTTATTCGCTCAAGAAAAGTGGAAAATGCAACAAAATTCTATTTTTTAGCAGGTTTAACCTTACGTAACTCAAAATCGGAATGGAAAATTGTACTACCCGCATAAATGTCCTTCATATGGTTTTTTGAGAACTCTCTAACGACATAGGTGATATTTGGCAAAAGTGAACTTGAAATTTCACTTTTTTTAAAGGATAGTGCTTTTGTAGTTAAATTGTAAGAAAACCCGGATTTTCTGAACTTTCCACTAAGTTGATTTCTCGGGACTTTTGGTATGTGATTTCTGAATGTATCAAGGTACTGAGAAAGCTAAAACCATTTCTTTTGCAATTTGTTTGAAGTTGTACCTATATTTCAGATAGATTGACTGGACTATAGCACAAATCAGTCAATACACTGGACACAGCAATACGCAGTTCTCGACAGGGTGAACGAGCTTCTCGATAACACCAAGCCTCAGAAAGCACTAAAGGAAATACAACTTGTTGACTTGCTTCCAATGAAAGAAGTACAGGATGCATTTAAGAGGAATTGTTCAGTACTAATTGGCCGAGTGATTGTGAAATACTCAAAACATAGTAGTTGAATACCACATTCCACATGGTCATAGTAAGGAGAAGACCAATAAGTCAGAAATTGTAAGAAAAACTTGTTTAATTATTTTTGATTCCCCTATGGTCATGGTTCCAAATTTAAACATATCCATTTCTATAAAATTTCCAATTTGAATGTTATAGTGCTGTCTGGGCTTACAGTTTAAAAACCCCAACATCGCTGGAGAAATGGCTCAGCTTCTTATAACCAATCAAGAGAAATATGTTCCATGTGTCAACAGTGGAGACCAACCTACAATTGCTGCCAGGATCCCACTTCATGGAGACCAACTGTTCGAAGAACGGGCAAGAAATGTCCAATGGACATTTTTGGATGGTACTAACTCATACGATAGATTAGAAGGAATAATAACCGAGGCTGCAGACTGGCATGCAAAACTGAACCTTTATTCGGTAATGATTGGTTGTTGTATGTGGCTGTCATTTGTTCATAGTTGTTTTTATAAACACTGCAATACATTATGCACTACTTCATTCCAAATATTTTGTTTTCTATTGTATATTACTATTATAGTATAATAAAATTAAAATGTAAACCACTCTGAAATAGAAAGCTAATATTTAATTATAAATTATACAAATTATAAATGTATGTACTGTTTACTATGTTGTATTTTTATATATGATGGTTAATTCATTTATATAACCTTTTCAAAAACAGGTGTATGTACAACACATATATATATAGTTAAATATAAATTGTACCAACACCTGCTAAAATAAACTTTTTTCATTCATTTATAATACTAGATTGAACACAACACATTTGTCAGTGACGACTCTGGAAGGGAGAGCATGAATCGCATTGGGAAGACAAGAGCAGCTCAAGGTGTGAAAAAGTACTTCAATGAATACAAGGATTTCGACCAATGTGAAATAGAAGCACATATTTGTGCTGCATTTATGGAAATGGTCAACATGAATGATGTGAATGGTAGGTATAGCTATATCAGAAGGGAAAAATGGAATACATTGCAATGCAGAAGTAGACATTTATTTTATTACTTATTTTTGGAATTGCTCTTAACATTTAATGTTCTAATTAGCAGTACATCCTTTGTTTTCTATTGTTTAATTAATTAGCACTACTGAATACTAATTAGTTGATACTTTCGGCTCGATTTCCATATAAATATCCCCAAATTTAAAACATAATGGCTAACCCAAACCGTACCCTAACCCTAACCCTAACCCTCCACCTAATATATACTAACCGTAACTCTTACGATAATGTTTTATTTTAGAAATAACAGCTGATTTTAATTTCGACTTTTACTACCGATAGTCTATGTGACGTCATTTCGGGATTTTATATGGAAATTCAACCATACTTTTCCATGGTACAGTATCAATAATACATTTAAATTTTATAATTTATAAATGGAAGGTGGGGGATTGGTAACTCTAACATTTGTTTTCTTCCAAAATCAGATGAAAACTGTAATCTAGATATACCAAATCAAAGTGCCCAAAAAAAACAAGAAAGTCGTGGTTTAATCAACTTTGCCGTGATTGCATTGAAATGTATTTTGGAGATGGTGAAATGCTTAAGCTTGTCAACCAAGTGGACGAATTGCAAACTGTCTTTCAAAACAGATTTGAATGTAGACAAGTCGGATGCCAAACAACACTCGAGGCATGTAATGTAAGCAATTAAATATTAAAGTGCAATTACACATGTATTAGTATAAATTTTTATGAATGCAAACCATGCATTCTGAATGGCTAATTTACTAAATATTGGTGTAGTTTTAGACTGGTAAGAAATCAAATGAGATTTTTAATTTCTCCATTTTTATATGGCTATGAACCAAACATCATTTCCATCTTCCCTATATAGCCACAAAGTTATCCCATTTTGAAAAGTATAATTTACTTTTGTTTATTACAGTCATGAGATAGAAGTACATGGACTTAAAGTGTGGACAGGAGATGAAGAAAGAGACTTTATTGGTTATTATTATTGCAGAGCAAAATGTGGAAGAGTTTACAGTACAAAATCAACTAGAAATAGGTAAATATGCACTTCATCATAATGCCCTTTTTCAGTTATGTTTCTCTATACTCAAAGTCTCAAACTAACTCGTTTGTTAGGGTAAATGTGTTGCTTTATAAAATGGTTTGCTTTTTCAATTAGACATGAAAAGACTGCACATCCAGACTGTGAAGACAATGTAACACATGAAACCCTGCAAATATAGAAGATGCCAAAGATGAAAAAGACCCTAATGACTATATATACAATTACCATAGGGCCAAAATGGTGTTTGGTCTCATGCTACTAGAATTTGAAGATGCTATAAAAGAGGGGGATGGTGACAGAGTCCTTAATGTTTATAAGCTTGCTTTGCTTATTTATAAGATAAATGGTCATACAAAGTACGCATATATCACTCTGCTTTATTTGGTAAATGAACATGCTGCATTAACCGCCTTCCAAGCAAATTTCTTGAGACACAACAGATTTTACAATAAGTATGGAGGGAAAGGAAGAAATATACCTCTGGATCTTAAAATGGAGCAGCTTAATAAGGTTCTAAAGTCACTGTGGAGAGGACTGGGAGCAAACCTAAATGAAACAAATGCTTCAAGGGTGGCAAATGCAATTGAGGTACTGGAGTGTCTACTTGACTCAATTGATAGAGATTGTACTTTATCTGGTAGACATGGTTACAGGTCAAACAAACATTCTGAGAAGTATGTTAAACAAATAATCAGTGATCTGAAGGAAAAGAAAGTGTTCAAGTACACAGTGTCTAGGGAAGGGTACCCATCTTTCCAACAGTTTAATGCAAACCTACTAAATGGACTAGACTATCGTGATCTTCACAAATGGATGACAGAACTTATTGACAAATGGCAGACAATATTACCTAATCAAAAGTAATTATAGCCATTTCAATTACCCCTTTTATAAACAAACAGGGCATGAGATTTGCAGTATCCCGATATCCCAGATTTTAATTTTGGATACTGCATGGGCATCATTAAGCTCAGTATCCCGAAAATTGGGTTAGTAAACAAATGTTGAACAGCTAAGATGTAAATAATAAGATTTACACTCTTATTGATTGTTATTGTATAGCTATCGTACTGTAGACACACACTAGTGAGTAGAGTCTAGTGTAATATTTATAATGTTGTGTTAAATAAAATAAACCTTGTTTGGATACTGCTAATTATTTAAAAAACTACAGTACTATCCAAATATGGGATACTATAATTCTCTGACAAACATAATTTGCATAAATATATTACTGTTTTACAAAAAAATTGTAATAATTATACAGTACATAAGCTATAAGTACTGTTTCCTATGAGAAACTTTCATTTTTTGTACTCTAGTAATAATATGACCATTCTAATGGATTATCTGCATTTATCTTTATCAGCTGTATGTTGTTGTCAAATCTCAGCTTAGTTGTTAATAATAGAGTACAGTATATGATACGGTGGCCCACAAGGGACATGCTGCATATTAAAATCTTGCTGCAAATTAAAATCGAAGTTGCTGCAAATTAAAATGTTGCTGCAAATTAAAATGTTGCTGCAAATTAAAACTATAAGTTGCTGCAAATTAAAAATATGGGTTGCTGCAAATTAAAAATATGGATTGCTGCAAATTAAAACTATAGGTTGCTGCAAATTAAAAATATGGGTTGCTGCAAATTAAAACTATAGGTTGCTGCAAATTAAAAATATGGGTTGCTGCAAGTTACAAATATGGATTGGTGCAAATTAAAACTATAGGTTGCTGCAAATTAAAAATATGGATTGCTGCAAATTAAAAATATGGGTTGCTGCAAATTAAAGGGGTAAAACCTATGCGCGTGCATAATGACCGTGAACAGACTGGGTACTACATTTGTGCACAAACGTGTTCTAAAACATGGCGAAAGATTAAATATTTATGAGTTTATAGGATGACGTTCTGTTCTGGTTGTGGTGTTCAGTATATTCAAGATGCAAAGTATTGTCATCGGTGCGGCATCACAGTTCCTCAAAGCCCGATAACTAGCGGCCAAGCCCAAACATCAGAAGCTCCTTCTACCAGTACTAGTACAACCGAAGAAGATACTAGCAAACCTGCGAGTAGAGATTTTTCCTTCAGCGCCTTTCGTTTACGGAAGGAGGACGACAGAGCCAAGTTCTTCAAAAAGGGTGGCCCAAAGAAGAAAATGAAGACTCAAGAAAAAAAAACACAATTAAGATCACTGTTGGAGTGATGATAATGAAGGATGGGAATTTATCAGTAAAGAGAGGCGCGACTCTTCCTTTGACTGTGCCTGAAGTTATCGCGTCTGATGATTTACTTAAAAGAGCAGTGGATAAACACAGTAGGTTTAACCATAATATAATAACGAATGACTCAACATCCTACAGGCTTGTTTATGGAGACACCAAAGTGGTTAAAACAATTCCTGGATCCGAAAAACCATTCACTTTGAAGCGATACAAAGAAGAAATCGACAAACCGTACTGTAGAATAACATTCTATTTGTGCTCGTTGGACGACTACTTGGATAGCATCATGGCTGTATCAGAATCCTCTGATGATGAATTAACCCACACCATTTACTCCACCAGTAACTCGACCACCACCACTGCCACCACCAGGAGTCAGCACGAGGATACCACAACATCTTCAGACAGAGTGGCATCTCACCAATCCTCTTCGTTGACTACCAATGATATACAACCTGTAAGCAATGAAATTGTAATTTTGTCTCCTCAGGCACAGAAAATACAATGTCCTATTTGCCTGGAAAGTTATCCAGTACAGGACATAGAACATCATGCAGATAGCTGTTCTATGTGGCTGTTGGAAGAAGTTGATGAGCCACCATTTGGAAACTCCTCGTCAAATGGAATCGAAATTGAATGTGAAACAGCAAATGTAGGAGAATCTGCAATATTGAATGTTGACAAAAAAAAAGCATTGATGGAGGAGATATCCCAAGTGGCAAAAATGCATATGCTTGATGATGAACCAAAACGGGTGACAGTAAGAAGGAAATGCATTTGGGAAGACTTCAAGAAGGTTATGCAGGGAAAACTTAACCCAAAGACAAAAGTTAAAGTTGTTTTTGTTGGAGAACCTGCTGTGGATGATGGAGGCCCACGGAGAGAGCTATTTTCAGGTAATACATGTGACCAGGATTTCACAAATACATGTAGGTCCAACTCCCAAGCTGCAAATTAGTTTCTTTTAGGGTGCCGGTATCTGGTTTCTGGGGGTATGCTGGCTACAGAATTTGACATTTTGTTGTATAGTATGCAGTATCTAGCCTATGCACATGAACACCTCGCGTTGCATTGCTTTATATAGTGGGAGTATTGTTTATTAATGTTGCAATTAATCATAACATTTCATTCGACTTTTATTTTAATACAGTATGGACGTGTTTATTTTAGGTGTTTTGACTACCCATATTCACTTGAGTTAGACTGTGAAATTTGGCCCTGATAACTAAAAAGGAGGAATTCAAAGACAATCCCCATAGAATCACCCTAAAACCCCAAGAACTTGAACACCAATCTGATCTCATCCTTAACCTTTAAATTTGTAGAATTACTATCCATCGTCAGGAGAAAATTTTTTATAAATGGCAAGCCTGTACAGTCAACTTTGGCAATAAGCTCAGGAGACTTCAAGATTTGTGGTGTAGCAATGGGGATGTCTATCTTGCAAGGTGGCCCTGCACCCAACTTTATGGCAGCTAACATTGCTTCATATATTACAGGCAGTAAACTATCACCAAATGAGAACAAGGAGATCAAGTATAAAGCAGTTGCTGATAGTGTAAGTGTAACATCTTCGTAGAGAACCAAATATCTGTACAAACCATAAGTAATTAAAAATGCGGAACTTGATATTCAGGTCAAAACTCAAATGAACACAATAATGGTGGTTTTTTGGATCTACTGTACTATCAAAGTCATGATAAAAATATCAAGTTTTACATTTTCACAAATTGATACAAATATCAAGTTTTACATCAAGTTTTTATTTTTTCCTTAATTGTGTTACATACTGTAGCACAATAATGACTAAAATAATGATAGTTTGGAATATATGATAATTTATGGTACCACACTACTCTCTTTTATAGTTACCATAGCAACCAGTGATGAGCAAGTGAGGAACCTTCTCATAAGTGACTCCATTCTTGATGTTCTACAAGAATTAGGGTATACTGGGATTCCACATAAGGAAACCATGCTTTCAGTTAAAAGCATCATACAGTAAGACTGGTTGTACCGTGTATCCAATTTTATTCACTTTATTGTTTGTGAAAGGCCTGCCTTTAGAAAAAAAACTTCTAAAACTTTCATGCATGTTCTGGTAATCCCCTTGAAATACAGGGCATTGATTTATTTAATGCTACAGTATTTCCAATCCAGCAATAACAATTAATGCATCTACTGTATTAATATTATACATATACAGTGTACCAACCTGATCTCCAATCGGTGAGCGAAGATAAGACCCTGGGTATGAGGTGTGTACAGTGTACTTGGAAAATGTTTGTATAATATTATTGTAGTTTATAAAGTATTTATGAAACACTTTAATATAAAAAGTGTTTACTTATTTATTGATTTGTTTGAAAGAGCTCCTCAAACGATAAAGAATGGCGTTTCATAGTTTGCAGTTCTTCCATACCTTATCTCGTTCTCGATTTATTCAAAAAATAAAAATTGTGTAATATGACCTATGACGTCACCAGTTTTACCCACCATTATGATGAATCAGAAAATGAAGCATATCTTCGAAACTATTGAACAAAATTCCTTGAAACTTTGCACAAGTATACAGGAGCCCACAAAAACTTTAGTGTTGCCATGGTAACAGATTAGTTCCCAGACTCCTTTATTCCTCTCATAAACTTGTGTATATTCTGCCTTTTATAAACCAATATTTAATTACCGATAATTTAAATAGTTAGTTTAAATACCGATATTACAAGTATAAGTAATATCATGGTAGTCAACCATGTAATCACAACTGATAACATGAAATTTTGACAACCATTATATTACAAAGTATATAACATGGTAATGGTGTATTAGCTGTTAAACTGCCCACTTGATTTGGGAATTAAGTAAAATTCCTTAATGACCCTCATTGAGCGGGGGCGGTTTAACAGCTAATACACCTCACTACCATGATATTACTTATAATAAATCAATAAAAAAGTCACCTCAATTTACGTTTCATAAACACTTTAAGAAATGGTACATTTCATTTCACAGATCATTGTGCATCAAAGATCAATTGGGACAATATTTGCCACAGCTGTTGGAGATTCAAAGTGGCTTGGATAAATGCGAAATACATGATAGCATCAGAAATCATCCGGAAATATGGAGAGTGGTTTTTGAAAGTGGGAGTTTCTTTAAGCTCTCAGCTGATGCTTTCTTAGATCAGACTACTGTGGTATTTAGTGAGTCTCAGTTAAAGAAAAATACAGAAATTGATACTTACAAGTTCTTCTGCGATGTCATCGAAGCTGTTGATGTTGGAGGTACTTTACACAGCATGAAGCCATGAACTAAGCATTATTGAGACCCACAACAAGGCAAACTCTACAAAATATTACTTGACGGATGATATATCCAAGGATATGAATCATCCCAAGGGGTTAGATTTTGTCAAATTTTCCAAGTTGAGGGTCTATAAATTAAATTATACCAATGTATGAATGCAGTCTCCTCCATTGTTGAGATCTCAATAATCCTCTATGTGGGGGTGCAGTGTGTTGTACAGTAGTTTGGTATGGTAAATGAACATGTACATGTAAGCAATACCAGATTGGGGGTGATTCTATGATAATCGAGTGGTCATGTCTTACAAATCTGATACAATATATGCATACTTTGTGGTAACTTCGAATCTTTGATGTTATTTTCTTAGATGTTGAAGGGTTGCAGCTGAATGATGTAATGCAATGGCTTACAGGGTCTTGTGAAGTGCCTCCACTTGGATTTTCTAAGATGTTTAGTCTGCAGTTTGTGCATGGTTGTACAGAAGGTTGCAGGTGTAGGCCAACAGTGTCCACATGTGACACATCTATCAAGATGCCCATCCACATTAATAATGTTGATATTATGAAAGAAATGCTATTATCTGCAGTTAAAGACTCATATGGTTTTGGAAATTTGTAGATTAATTTATATATCCTGGTACATAAAGTTTGTTTCAGTTAAGATACAATCTATTTTGGGGGTTTCTTGCATGGATTTTTTTTGATTTTAGGTCTTCTGAATGTCATGGAAATAGGTTATATAGGTAAATTCTGTCAGAGGCCTGGTCACATGCATTTTCAAGTGAAAATGCAACCTTTCCAATTTTTCATCCACATGTGACAGTTGTCACATGTCTGCCATTTTAGAAATCCCCCGACCTTAGTTATACATGTACTGGGGTTTACATGGACGGAAGGCCAAATCATTAAAGGTGCCGTCCAGTCCGTTCAGCGCATGTCCACGTTTCTGTTTACATTGTTTGTTTACATTGCACCATATAAACATTGAACATGAAGTATTGCGGGGTTTTTTCACACGCTTGAGCTTTTCCACCTAAAAAGTGTGTTTTAAGAAGCTGTTTGGTTCCTAAATGTTGTTAATATATCAAACAACCACTCGTGTCTTCGCCACATTTAACGAATACTCACTTTCGAACTGTCGAAAATCTATTCCGTTAAAGTTTGTTTACATCTGGGGTCCCCAAGAATTTAAATATCACACATGCGCAGAACGGACTGGACCTTTAATAAATTTGCATTTGGAAACAAAAATGTATGTACTGTATGTGGATACTAAAATACCAGCTGCGAGTCAGAATTATGGTTTCCTTGTCTATGGACTGTGCCCCCCCCCCCCCCCATCCCATAATTTTCCACAGTACACTGTACAGCTGTACTACAAAAATTAATAGAACTAGACATAATGAAGATAAATTAAGAAGGAAGTTTCTTCTTAAATTTATATCTTCACCTACAGGGGCGGATCCAGGCTCATTTGATAGAGGGGGTGCAGATTTTTCAGGGGGGTGCATCCATCCACAACCACCTTAAATTATGTCAAAAATGCGATAAATCATGAAATTTTTAATATACACTGGTTGATACGGATTTTTCTGGGGGGGTGCTAATTTTTTCTGGGGGGTGCGACCCCCCACCCCTAGATCCGCCTATGTTCACCTATGTCTTCCATTACTTCTTATTCAACTTGAGTATTGTGGTAAATTATCTGGGCACTAGGGTCCATCGATAGGTTTTTAATTTTTTATTGATTTGAAGTTTGGAAACTTACTAGTTAGTGATTTAATTCTGCAATTCAATAAGCCTATTAAATAAGTGAACAGCATCTTCTTCGTTGACTGGGCATTGCATTCCCATTTCTTCCATCACAGATTCAAAGTACTCTGAATAAATGTTTTCCTGTTCCTCAACTTGACAGTTAGCTTCCATTTCCTCTATTTGTGTTGCATTCAAATGTACAAGGCAGTCTTGCTTTCCCACATACTCAGGTAACAGATACAAGATATTTGGAACGCCTGAAATGGTGTCATGTCTGGACTTCCTGATATAGTGGCTGTTCCAGTGCTCTTTCACTTTATCCAGGTCATCTTGAATAAGTTGAGAAAAGCAAAACCACAGGCATTCCATCTGCAACTCATTCCCCAACTGCAAAATATTAGATTGTACCATGTCCTTGAAGAAGTCAATCCACCAACTGGTTCGATTGCGTCTGAGAAAGGACCACCAGGCCTCAATGCTTTGATTTGAATGGGAAGAACCATAAATGTGAGATTTAGCTGCAGCAAAAGCATCATTTCCATTGGCTCTAAAAAAACATTGCATGGCAGCCACAAGCCCATTCTCTGTACCACAGTCAGATCGCAAAATCATAGGGCATCCTCTCAATGTTGTCACAGCTTCCAGAAATAAATTGGCAGGAATCCTTGGGTCATTGTTTGACCGCACTAATTCTAGCCAAATTATTCTTCGGCTAAAACCACAAATGCAACCATGTATCGGAAACCCATATGGTTTTAGCTTATCATACCCTGCAATTTAAAACAATGATGAATCTTGGACCTTAGGATAATATAAGCATGCACTTGTACTTGTAAGGTAATAATAGGTGATGCTTGGTATGCATATACCAGCAGCAGTGCCTGCATTAGTGTTTGTAAACAGAAATAGAGAAACAAATAAAAGATAGATAACACTAGCTACTGTACTAACAATCATCATAAGTATGCAGTGTAGAGCTACAGTATAATAATTTCACAGCAAGGACTGACCTGGTAATTATAGTAGATTAGTAGGCATACGAAGCATCACTGGAAGGGGTACACAAGTTTGAAAAATTAATTCTGAGCTCATTTGAATTGCATCCTGTTGAACTTGATTTTATATCTTATGCTTTCACATACAAATTTTGAAATTTTAGGGAGGGGTGTGGCCCCTGTTTATTGTGTTTATGGGGGCCACCATATGCTTCCTGGCAATGCAGTATTGAGCAACCTCAAATCGTGAATAGACTACAGTACTGCAATGGGCTATTCATTCAATTAATATCCGCACCCCCTATCGAGGAACTTGGAATTCTTCAGGGGTAGGTTCACATTGAGCCTTGGAATTCCTCAGGGGTGGCCTAGAATTCCTCGAGATAGACGTTTTCTAGCCTGGAATTCCTCAGGGATAGACATTTCAAGACCATGTGTCTCATCAAATCGGGGGGGGGGGGGTGCGGTTATTAAATTGAATAGCCAAAAGTATGTTAAATTTTCTGTACCATCTATGTGCCAACAGAAATTTGGCCCCAAAGATGAATACCGTCGTCTTGTTAAACGTCGAGATTTTCTTTCCTCAACTCCATCTGGATCAATCTGCTTCAGAAGCCTAGCAACTAAATTTCGAGGAACATGCACTTGGTGACGTAGACGTAGTGCATGCCACATGCTTCTATAAGCAGCAAGTCTTCCAGCACCTTGGATTTCGTCTTCGATCAGCCTTTTTACTGCTTCCTCGTCAACACATTTTCCCTTTCTTGACAAGCCCAGATCTTTCAATTTTCGTTTCAAAGTCCGCAAGTGAATGGATATCCCTTCTTTTTTAAGCAAATCAACGATAGCAATATATGGGAAGCCGAGGTGAAAGTACTCTGTGATTGTGTCGTTAAGAGATACATCATCAACACACTTGTCGCATCTTTTCCCTTCTTGATATGTTGTCCGTCCACATCTCGCACATGAAAAACGCTCTACATGTAACTGTCTACCGCATTGATGGCAGAAGTTTGCATCTGCGGTAGACTCAATACCACAACAGGAACAAAACATAATACGAATACGATTGAAGTTGGTCCCAGTCTGTTCACGGTCATGCGCGCGCATAGGTTTTACCCCTTTAATGTGCAGCAACCTATAGTTTTAATTTGCAGCAACCCATATTTTTAATTTGCAGCAACCCATATTTTTAATTTGCAGCAACCTATAGTTTTAATTTGCAGCAATCCATATTTTTAATTTGCAGCAACCCATATTTTTAATTTGCAGCAACCCATATTTTTAATTTGCAGCAACCTATAGTTTTAATTTGCAGCAATCCATATTTTTAATTTGCAGCAACCCATATTTTTAATTTGCAGCAACTTATAGTTTTAATTTGCAGCAACTTATAGTTTTAATTTGCAGCAACTTATAGTTTTAATTTGCAGCAACATTTTAATTTGCAGCATGTCCCTTGTGGGCCACCGTAATATGAAAGTTAAAATTATTTTTTATGACTGGGAAGCATATGGCATTAGGGCAGGAATTATGTTTCAGTAAATGATTTCTGAGCTGTCACTGACAAGTTGATTGTTTATCTGCACCAATACTACTACACTTCCCAATCACATAAATAGCTAAAAATTACTTACAGTTTGGTTGAGCTTTGATTTTAGTTGTGATTATTTGAACAATAGTCTTTACAGTGTGTACCGTAAGTGGTGTATCAATCACTGTCCACAACATCAATGTCAGAACTGTCACTTTCTGAACCAATATCCAGATATGCAGTTGTTCTTCATAAATAAAATGTTCTGTGTCCTCACATGCATAATCGGAACCAGAATCCAAACATCCCAGAGCAGTGTCCTGCTGTAAAAGTAAATCACAGTCAAAAATGTCTATTGTAGAATCCAAGCTGGGAATGTCTGAAAAGACTTCGTCAAGATCTTCCAGTATTTTGAGACCATGTTTCAATGAAAATACAGGTAAATGTGTGAATGTCATCAAGTGTGAATAGCTTATGACAGTGTTCAATAATGCTATCAATTAGCTCTAGTGAGAAAGCATGTGATGAATTAATACATAATTAATACATTCCTTATCCTCTGCAGTAATACTTCTATTTGATGCAGTTGCTGTGGTTTCCATAGGCCCATTTGTCGTTTCAAATGGCAACAATTGAGAACTTGGTAGTCTGCAACTGCAATTTTGAACAGCAATTATGACCTATGTCTAATGATTTGATGTTGTCATCAAATGGTTTGTAGGCTGCAACTCTGTAACATTCTTTTGCATTAACAAATTTCTTCACATCCTCTTCGCAATATGACAACGGTTGCCCATGATAAATAATAATAATATGGGATTGTTGTCCATCCCTGCCAGCTCTGCCAGATTCCTGGTGTTGGTCAAGCAGTGTCCTTGCTGGTCCCCAATTCACAATGTATCGTATGTCTGGAAAATTAACACCCATGCTTAAAGCAGTGGTTGCCACAATAATTATTTTCGATCCATCCTCACTCAAGGACTTCATTATTTTCTCTTTGTTGGGAGTGGTAGATACCAATTATCATATCTTCCTTTCTAATAGAGGAGCATGGATAATATGCATACTTGCCAAGTTTTACCAGAAGATGATTAACAACTACAGATATTTCTTTCATGGTATTGCAAAATATAATGGTTTTTGCTACGTGCACCCCATTTTCCTTAACTATACTGACAAGCCAGTCCAGCCCCTTGTGAATCTCTTCTTTGCTGTATTTGGAAACTGAAAATCTCAAGTTTCACGATGTGGACTGACAAGGATCTTCTCTGGGTTTTTCATTATCAATTCACTACAAATCACATCTTGTGTCTTTCCATCAGCTGTTGCTGTAAGAGCAAGCACAGGTACACCTACAACATAAACATTGTTAAGTATGTTTTTATCACATGACAACTGCTCATTTAATTTTATTGGTTGCAATAAATCATATCAAATATATCATTAAAGGTTACATTACAAGTAGAGTATCAATTAATTTCTTACAAATTTAGAATAGGAATAGGTAACATCGGAAACAACGGCAAATTATTGAGATTACCCAAGATTAATTTGGAATCTACTAAGAAATCTTTTTACACGGAGTGAAAACTACAGCTCGTTTATAAAGAATGTAAATATATTATGACATGCCCTACAGTGTAAGTTCTTTTAAATGTTAATCATAGTTATAAACGTATTATATATTTTATCTTCGTGTGGCCTGAACCTCAAAACATAATATAAACAAACTTAGATAACATTATGTTAGTTGATGTTAATGTATATGAACATAAGTTAATTTAACGAACAGGTACCTTCATTGCAGAGCGATCGAAGAGTTGCCAATCGTCCATACGCACTTCTGAAGGGTATTTTGCCTCTTTTTTTCGTCTTCTTCTTTGAACGACATCTTGTACAAACAATTTAGAAATACTTAAACTTAGGTGTTTTATTTCGATAAATAACAAGCATGATATATAGTATAGATACCCTTACGAAACCAGACACTATTTTAAAGGTATTTGAAATATATTTTAAACCTATTTCAACTATTTTTTCCCTATTTTTAAAGGCTGATGCCCTATTTTGACACTATTTTTCATAATTTGTTAAAATAGTCTTCACAGTTTTAAATCTATTTCAACCATATTTCAATGCTGTTTTAACTTGAATAAATTTTTTTTACCTATTTCAAAACTATTTTGAAAGCAAAATAGCTAAAAAATAGGTCTATTTTAAGTATGTTTTACATAAGATGTCAATTTTAAAGCTAGTTTTAAATATTTAAGAGAAATTGGAAAACAAGTTGTGATCTATTTAAAATATATTTTGAATTTATGTGTATATTTTAAAACTATTTAATATAAAATGCAACCTTAAAACTAGTTTTAAACTATCTACCAATTCCTACAACATCTATTTTGAAACTAGTTCATCAAATAAGGAACTTGGTTCTATGAACTAGTTTTAAAACAGTCCTATTTTAACTCTAGAGTCTAGACTCTAGTTGAAATTGCCGCGAAGGCCCTGGGGACGAGGGAAATGGACATTTCCTAGAGTTCCCAGCGAGATAGTCTTAAGCAGTTGCGCCATATTTGAAATTCCCTCGTGGTTGTCGAAGCTACTCCATTGTGTCTTGGATTCTTTGTTTGGTAAATTTGTGTTACCATGTCTAAAGAAATGTCTGATCATCAATTATTTGTCGGTCTTGGTTGTGATGAAATGTTCGAAGGTAAGTCTGATCTACTATAAGCAATACTAAACGTATCTGAAAGTTTGAAGCAGCTATATAAAATACGAAATCAAATGACAAATAGTTTACCAGAGGTTATCTTAATTATATCTTATCAAAAACGTTGTCTTAGATATTTCCCCTGCATTGTATTAGAAGAGTTATTTTTAATGGCAATAGTGGACAATCGAGTGTCCAATCAAAACAATTTGAATGACGAAGAAAGCCATTTGGCTTTATCTTTTATCTGGTCTCAGGAATTTGTGAGGAAACAAAGCGGTATTATTATAAGTAATACCATGACTTGAGGGAAATTAGCGATTAAATTGCCCGCCGCCGAGGGAAGATTTGTGAAAGTCCGAGGGCGAAGCCCGAGGACTTTTACAAATCTTCCCGAGGCGAAGGGCAATTTAATCGCTAATTTCCCGACAAGTCATGGTATCAGTTTGTAATATTATGATCGCCGAGGAAAACTTTGAGAACCTTATCTAGCCCGTGGTTGGAGGCAGAGTCCTTTGTCTTATAAGATTCCCGTCTGGATATGATATGCAAGCGGGAAATTAAGTGGAAAACAAAGGATTTGTTTGTCTTCTAATTTTCCCTCATTCACATGCACGGGAAAATGAGTAGACAAAGAAATCCTTTGTGTTCTACCAAATTTCCCGCATGCATATCGTAGGAATGAGGGAAATTTAGAAGACAATGGCAAAATTTCCCTCTTGCATGAGCAATGAGGGAAATTAGCGATTAAATTGCCCGCCGCCAAGGGAAGATTTGTGAAAGTCAGAGGTCGAGGACTTTTACAAATCTTCCCGAGGTGAAGGGCAATTTAATCGCTAATTTCCCGACAAGTCATGGTATCAGTTTGTAATATTATAATCGCCAAGGAAAACTCAGGGAAGTATGCTGAGATAAGTTTAGGTGTTTGATTTTGATTTGATTTAATTGATTGATTTAATAAATTTGTCGCTTGCAAAAATATACATAAATAAAGATATACATAAATAAAAAAACACAAAACGACAGGCGGAAGAAACAGGACTGAATGTCCCAATTGATATCTACCTCCTATATATAAAAAATTAAATATAAAACTATTTAGTAAATAAATAGAAGGAAAAAATCAAAAAATAAATCTAACTTATGCCAGGAATGACATAATCAGTTTCTAGTTTCTGCTTATAAAGTTTAAGTAAATTATTTAAAAAAAAACTTAAGCTGGTAATAATTTTATAGTCCTTGGGTAACTTATTCCATCGTAAGACTACCCTGTTAAAGTACGAATATTTCATATAATCTTGTTTCGTATGGTTAACTCGATAATTGTTGGGATCAAAATTCCGAGTATTGTATCTGTTCGTTGGAACTTGTTGAAGGTTTTCTGAACAATTGATGACAGATTGTCCAGTTTTGGATTTGAAAAGTTGAATAAGATCGGCAATCTCTCTCCTATATTCCAACGGCAAGATTGATAGGGTAATCAACCTCTGCTTATAGCTTTTCTCTATTGGATATCCAAGTATAAACTTAGTTGCACGTCGTTGCACGTTTTCTATTTGTAGCTTATACTTCATTGTATATGGTGACCATACTTCGCTAGCATACTCCAGTTGTGGTCTCACTAGCGAACAATAGATAATTTTTTTTTGTATTAATGTCGAAGTTATCTTTACATATTCTGCGAATAAGTCCCAATTTCCGATTTCCTTTTAGTGTGATTTGATCTATATGATCATTCCAAGTCAAACAATTTGTCACCGTTAATCCGAGATCAATAATTTGAGCTACTGTTTCCAGAAGGAGGGAATTAAGCGTGTATGATCGTTCAACCTTGACTAATTTTTTTTTGATATATTTAAAACCTTGCATTTTGAGGCATTGAAAACCATGTTCCAATCATTGCACCACCGATTAAGTTCAGATAAGTCACTTTGCAAATCTACAGAATTTGTTGAATTTCCTATAGTTTTATAAAGTTTAGAATCATCAGCAAACAGCCCAAGGTAGAATTGCATTTTATGTAATTTGGCATGTCGTCGATGTAAACAAGGAATAGCAGGGGCCCTAGTATTGATCCTTGTGGCACACCAGACGTGACTTCGAGCCAATCAGAATATACTCCGTCTAGTAAAACTCGTTGTTGCCTACCCATTAGATAGCTTTTAAACCAGAGACTTAATTGCCCTTCAATTCCATAAGAGTTTAGTTTTTCCATTACATTTCCATAGGAAACTTTATCAAAGGCTTTCGCAAGGTCGAGATAAATAACGTCAACTTCATAACCTTTAGACAATGATGTAAGGATGTCATTATAGACCAGGAGAAGTTGTGAAATTGTCGTTCTACCTTTGAGGAAACCATGCTGTAGGTGGTAGAATTGAGGGCTGAGGAACGGAAAACAATGGTCAAAAACACATCTTTCGAATACTTTAGATAAAGTACAGAGCAATGAAATTGTATGGTTCAGTGAAGTTGTTTACGAGTTTTATTACTATTGATTGAAGTAATTATACCTTTGGGAGATGCTTTGTGTTTGTGAGATATGCAAGTTCTACGACTATCTATAATATTATATCTATAATAGATATGCAAGCGGGAAATTTAGTAAAAGAGAAAGGATTTCTTTGTCTACTAATTTTCCCCTGCATGGTTGATGAGGGAAAATTAGAAGACAAAGCCGTATGGATGGTTAATGAGGAAAATACGAGGTTTACATTCCCGGAGAGAACAAAAGAATCCGAGGCGATGATGGTATTATTATACGAAATTGTTTTTGGGAATATTTGTTTACATAACCTTCATTTGTTTATAATAATAATGATGATAATTATAAGTATGAATATATAACAATCAACAAAAGCAAAGGAATTTCTAAGATTTAAATGCTTGCTGAAAAACACAACTTAAAAGTTCAAAGACGGCATATGCATTATGTGATATTTCTTTGGTTTTAGAAGTGTTGTTTATAATATCATAATTTTTATGTATAAATTTAACTTCCAAACATTTGGTAATATTCAAAAGATTTCTTGATGTGATATTGTATACCAGTTGCAATTGATTATATTTTTTTGATTTTTCAATTGATGGAATTATAAATGCATGTTGTGAACAAAGTGCCAAGTGAATCAGTTCAGTTTTATACATACTAGTATGTATGTAAGAGATAAAGTCCGAGAAGGAGGGCTTTATGCTATATGAAGACCTGAGGACGCTGTGTGTCCGAGGGCTTTATATAGCATAAAGCCCGATGTTTGAGGGCTTTATCTGACTTATTTCACGAGTGAGGAGGTTTTCCAACAAAATTTTGTCCATTTTATCCACCTTGGACAAAGATTTCCCTTAGTTTTTCCTTCATTTCTTATCTAATTAGTATTCATGGTCTTTATGCTAGATAAAGACCGCACGTACATCAAAGAAAACCGACTCAATCGTGTAATAAGTATGGATTGAGACTTTGATAGGGGTTCCATTTACAGTATTATACTGACAATAACTTTGGGACTTTGATAACTGACTGCTTAATACGGGTGGCCGCTTAATACGGGTGGCCGCTTAATACGGGTGGCCGCTTAATACGGGTGGCCGCTTAATACGGGTGGCCGCTTAATACGGGTGGCCGCTTAATACGGGTGGCCGCTTAATACGGGTGGCCGCTTAATACGGGTGGCCGCTTAATACGGGTGGCCGCTTAATACGGGTGGCCGCTTAATACGGGTGGCCGCTTAATACGGGTGGCCGCTTAATACGGGTGGCCGCTTAATACGGGTGGCCGCTTAATACGGGTGGCCGCTTAATACGGGTGGCCGCTTAATACGGGTGGCCGCTTAATACGGGTGGCCGCTTAATACGGGTGGCCGCTTAATACGGGTGGCCGCTTAATACGGGTGGCCGCTTAATACGGGTGGCCGCTTAATACGGGTGGCCGCTTAATACGGGTGGCCGCTTAATACGGGTGGCCGCTTAATACGGGTGGCCGCTTAATACGGGTGGCCGCTTAATACGGGTGGCCGCTTAATACGGGTGGCCGCTTAATACGGGTGGCCGCTTAATACGGGTGGCCGCTTAATACGGGTGGCCGCTTAATACGGGTGGCCGCTTAATACGGGTGGCCGCTTAATGCGGGTGGCCGCTTAATGCGGGTGGCCGCTTAATGCGGGTGGCCGCTTAATGCGGGTGGCCGCTTAATGCGGGTGGCCGCTTAATGCGGGTGGCCGCTTAATGCGGGTGGCCGCTTAATGCGGGTGGCCGCTTAATGCGGGTGGCCGCTTAATGCGGGTGGCCGCTTAATGCGGGTGGCCGCTTAATGCGGGTGGCCGCTTAATGCGGGTGGCCGCTTAATGCGGGTGGCCGCTTAATGCGGGTGGCCGCTTAATGCGGGTGGCCGCTTAATGCGGGTGGCCGCTTAATGCGGGTGGCCGCTTAATGCGGGTGGCCGCTTAATGCGGGTGGCCGCTTAATGCGGGTGGCCGCTTAATGCGGGTGGCCGCTTAATGCGGGTGGCCGCTTAATGCGGGTGGCCGCTTAATGCGGGTGGCCGCTTAATGCGGGTGGCCGCTTAATGCGGGTGGCCGCTTAATGCGGGTGGCCGCTTAATGCGGGTGGCCGCTTAATGCGGGTGGCCGCTTAATGCGGGTGGCCGCTTAATGCGGGTGGCCGCTTAATGCGGGTGGCCGCTTAATGCGGGTGGCCGCTTAATGCGGGTGGCCGCTTAATGCGGGTGGCCGCTTAATGCGGGTGGCCGCTTAATGCGGGTGGCCGCTTAATGCGGGTGGCCGCTTAATGCGGGTGGCCGCTTAATGCGGGTGGCCGCTTAATGCGGGTGGCCGCTTAATGCGGGTGGCCGCTTAATGCGGGTGGCCGCTTAATGCGGGTGGCCGCTTAATGCGGGTGGCCGCTTAATGCGGGTGGCCGCTTAATGCGGGTGGCCGCTTAATGCGGGTGGCCGCTTAATGCGGGTGGCCGCTTAATGCGGGTGGCCGCTTAATGCGGGTGGCCGCTTAATGCGGGTGGCCGCTTAATGCGGGTGGCCGCTTAATGCGGGTGGCCGCTTAATGCGGGTGGCCGCTTAATGCGGGTGGCCGCTTAATGCGGGTGGCCGCTTAATGCGGGTGGCCGCTTAATGCGGGTGGCCGCTTAATGCGGGTGGCCGCTTAATGCGGGTGGCCGCTTAATACGGGTGGCCGCTTAATACGGGTGGCCGCTTAATACGGGTGGCCGCTTAATACGGGTGGCCGCTTAATACGGGTGGCCGCTTAATACGGGTGGCCGCTTAATACGGGTGGCCGCTTAATACGGGTGGCCGCTTAATACGGGTGGCCGCTTAATACGGGTGGCCGCTTAATACGGGTGGCCGCTTAATACGGGTGGCCGCTTAATACGGGTGGCCGCTTAATACGGGTGGCCGCTTAATACGGGTGGCCGCTTAATACGGGTGGCCGCTTAATACGGGTGGCCGCTTAATACGGGTGGCCGCTTAATACGGGTGGCCGCTTAATACGGGTGGCCGCTTAATACGGGTGGCCGCTTAATACGGGTGGCCGCTTAATACGGGTGGCCGCTTAATACGGGTGGCCGCTTAATACGGGTGGCCGCTTAATACGGGTGGCCGCTTAATACGGGTGGCCGCTTAATCGGGTGGCCGCTTAATACGGGTGGCCGCTTAATACGGGTGGCCGCTTAATACGGGTGGCCGCTTAATACGGGTGGCCGCTTAATACGGGTGGCCGCTTAATACGGGTGGCCGCTTAATACGGGTGGCCGCTTAATACGGGTGGCCGCTTAATACGGGTGGCCGCTTAATACGGGTGGCCGCTTAATACGGGTGGCCGCTTAATACGGGTGGCCGCTTAATACGGGTGGCCGCTTAATACGGGTGGCCGCTTAATACGGGTGGCCGCTTAATACGGGTGGCCGCTTAATACGGGTGGCCGCTTAATACGGGTGGCCGCTTAATACGGGTGGCCGCTTAATACGGGTGGCCGCTTAATACGGGTGGCCGCTTAATACGGGTGGCCGCTTAATACGGGTGGCCGCTTAATACGGGTGGCCGCTTAATACGGGTGGCCGCTTAATACGGGTGGCCGCTTAATACGGGTGGCCGCTTAATACGGGTGGCCGCTTAATACGGGTGGCCGCTTAATACGGGTGGCCGCTTAATACGGGTGGCCGCTAAATACGGGTGGCCGCTAAATACGGGTGGCCGCTAAATACGGGTGGCCGCTAAATACGGGTTCCACTGTATTTGCATCATATAATATATCTGCCTGGTTACTCAGCTAAGCGTACTTTTTATTTTTGATTCGGAATCCAAAATCAAAGCGAAGCGAAAGCTGAACGATTTATTCGATTAGTATTTGTTATTTTCATGTTGGTGGGTTATTTTGGACAAGTTAGAAGTAAAGCGTAATGACAATTTAATGTCTAATCGTGGTGGGAAACGCGAAGGAGCTTGAAGGCCACGATTGCCGTAAACTATCTTGAACAAAAAATCAACAAGTACGCTTAGCTGAGTAACCAGGCAGATCGTGACATAGCCCCTTTAAACAATACAGTATGAAAAGTGGTAGTGCTGGAGGGAAAGGTAAAGTTTGTTTGGTAGAAACTTCTTGAAAAATTCCATAGGAAAGAGCAGTTAGCCAAGGAGTAAGAAGACTTAATATTATAATAATCAATGCCATCTTTGACATATAAACTGCTTCATAATATTATTCAATTTATAATTTTGTAGCTAGCAGAACTGGCAAGTGGAATGTGGTGCTGTCCAGTAAGAGCAAAGGCCATAATAAAAAGCTCTAACAAATATTATATTTATTATATAGTTCCCAACTGATATGTAAAAAAATGTCTATTCCAGCTTTTCAATAATAAATCATTTTATATTTGACAGTTGTCTTCAATTTATTTTCTTTATTAAGACCTTCTACCTTTGTGGAAAACCCTTCAAATAGAGTACTAAACTAGGCTAAACTATATTTTAAATTATAACAGAACTCATCCAGGTTTACTATTTTGGATGTATTTTAATACTATTTAAAACCTGTTTTATTTGCTATTTTGGATATATTTTAATACTATTTAAAACCTGTTTTAAGTAAACTAGGCTTAAAATAGTATTAAACTATATTTTAAATAGCATGGTTTTTTTGCAGCTTTACTATTTTTAATGTATTTTAATACTATTTTAAACCTGTTTTAATGGCTGATCAACAACTAAACACATGCTTTGGAAAAGTTAAAACAGGTTTAAACTATCTTTCAAATAGCTTTAAACCAGATTAAAACTATAATAAAACTAGTTTACAAATAGGGTTGACAATCACTTTCTAAATAGAACTTGAACTAGATTTAAAATAGCTTTTCAAACTAGCATTAAACTATCTTCAAAATAGTGTTTGGTTTTGTAAGGGTATAGTTTACGACCGATCTGCACATTTTTCGTGTGCATGCATGTTCACGATGTACGTTATAAGTTGACATGTAATTTTGTTATTTAAAGCGTCATTTAACCATGCCAGCAAGTATTTAAGACTTTATAGCTGACCTTTTACCGGACCATGTTTCTACAGTATGGGTTTCATCAACAACAATCAGGGACAGACGCTTGTGCAGTTCACTTGCATTGTTTTTTAACTCTTCTGTAAATTTACATCCGAGAACGTCTTCGGCAGAGCTGAACAGTATATTGAAGTTACACGCTTTTAACTGTTCTGAGCTTAAATTTGAGAGTTATGCAGCTGCGTAAAAACTTTGAGCACTGTTTAGATGTGATATCTGGTCTTTTATTATACTCGTCAATGGGACGATAACTAAGACAAGAGCTTCACCGTCTGAATTTTTTATGTTTGTAAAGGTTTCATAGATGAGGCTTTTTCCAAAACCAGTTGGAAGAACCGCTAGCACGGCTTTGCCTGCCACGAGATGTTTTATTGCTTCTTCTTGTTCGGGTTTTAGTTTCACCGCCGCCATCTTAGAATTTGCGAGAAGTCAGACCGGATGTCGAATTGTACGCAGACAAGCGTTTGACCAATCACAACTCGCGTTCACTGGCGAACGTGAGTAATGAAAAAACATGGGGGTTTCTTGCAGGCTCTCATTTCTTCCCCTCCCCAGTCCCTCCCCCGTGATCTCCCGCCCCTCCCCAGGCTATGATGAATCACGCTTATATATCTCGTTTGAAATCAATCTAGTATCTTACAATATTTGTTGTCATATTTATGCTCACTATGCTTACAACATATTTTGTCATAAATTTGCTGAAATATTTACTTTTAAACAATCAAGTTATTCACTAAGAAAGTGATTTTAATATAACTAGATTTAATACTGTAAATTATGGAAAGCACTAGTATGCCATTTTGGACCAGTGTTATGGTCAAATTAAGAATTCATCTTGCTTAAGTGTATTCAAGAGGGACTATACATCAATTAGACATCAACAGTATGTTCGATAAGAACTGCAACACTGCGATATGTGCAGAGAATGACTCAGTTTTGAAAAGTATTTCTTATTCTATATAAACATACGTTTTTGTATGTTTTAATTTTTATTACATTTAATTATTGTTTATATTTACATAGAACAAAGTGTCATCAATTAGTTTGTAAAAAGCTAAATAACCTGGACACTTCATTAAAGTTTTAATAATAAGTCATATTCGTATCACTTGATTTTTCACCTCTTTATCAGTTGTGTATAAGTCAAAAGATTCAATACATCGTCGCTCCATATGAAGCCGATGCACAGATCACTTTCTTGTTAAAGGAAGGATACGCGGATTTTGTAGTTACAGAAGACTCCGATTTAATAGCTTATGGATGTGAAAAGTTTAGATTTATTTTTTCCATTGATTTATGGGATGAAATCCGTTCTGTAATGAAATCAATGTTTTGCATTTTAGTTTTAAGACCACCTTTTGAAATAAGTTATGTATATAATAATTATATCTCAAACATGATAAAAAATCAAAGCCTTTTTCATGTCAGGTGATAACCAAGCTGAAGAGCAGAGTTGTTCTGCCATTCCAAAATATTGTTGGATCTGGAGGTTCACAGTGATCAGTTTGTGAATGCATGCATCATTGCTGGATGCGACAACATTAAGAATATGCATGGCATTGGAATGCACAAGGCCTTCCACATAGTTAAAAACAGTACAAACATGTTTGAAGCACTTCGACAGAAGTGGCAACTTCAGGCTCAGTGGCGGCGCCAGGAATACAATTAGTCACTTTTTTTGGCTAGGCCCAGGTCTGAGAAGGGAGGCACAGGTGCCGAAAATTTGAAATCTAGAGTCTCGCAAATGCCATTTCCTGCATTCTGGGGGAAGATTTTACTGAACTACGAAGGTCATAAAACGTCAGTGTACATGTCAAAATTTAGAATTTGTTTATGAATTAGTAGGGTTTTCCCGTAAATTTACATTTATGGAATACAGGAATTGATGCTTACCTAAATGATAAAAGGTTTATATCAATTATACTGTATCTGTAACTCCCCTCGTGAGTTACGCGTGACGCGCGTCTCGGCACTGTCGGCAGACATCTTTTTTTCTCCCAAGACTTACATTAAGTAAAGCCTGTAAAAGTATACCTTAGTGCCTATTTTTGGGACAGCACACATTCTTTTTCAGTAGGCACAGCAAATTCTAGGAGTAGGCCCAGCAAATTCGAGGGTAGGCACTGGCCTACCCTGGCCTACCCGTGGCGCCGCCCCTGTTCAGGCTACAAGAGAAAGTTTGAATGTGCAGTCAGTCATAGATCCTGCAAGCTTGAAAACAGTACCGCTCAAGAAATGGGATGTTGATCCTTCCCCTGAATTGCAGCAGTACTTTGGAATGAATCCTTTTGATTAACGCCATCCACCTGCATGAACAGTGTGATAGTACAGTGCCTGTCACCACCAACAACTTTTATTCCTGGAGGCCTAAATATATATGAAACGCAATATGCCTGAATCCAAAAGCTGATATATTCAGTTGATAATCTCATTCCCTCTCCCCTTAGGCCTTATTACAAATCCATAAGTTGCTATATAACTAGTTTTCTTTATCTAAAAAACAGTATTCTTGATTATGAGTATGCAAATGATGTTGCTTTTGAAAATATTGACTCAACAAATGGAAATAAATACAGCTCATTCCCTTACTTCGAAAAGGTATCGAACCTTTGTGTTTGACATTATTTCTCACGCACCTAATATGGCTAACATTTTGTTTATTGTCGACTAAGATGGGCACAACAACATAATGTGAAAACCAACAATGAGACCAACAACTTACTCTGATCTTATTTAAAAATTATATATCATCTGTTGATCATTTTATTACTTTATTACTTTAGGCACCTAAATTAGTGAAACCAGTGGCCACCAACCACATTCAAGTTGCTGTCAGTCACAGCAACTGCTATAACCATGTTTGTTCTTTGTACCCAAGGTATGTATATTAAACATTAGAATTTTATTTTACCTGCACTGATCTTGGGGTAACAAGAACAAATCATACTGCTGAAAACTTAGGAATTATAAACACGAGATTTGGTTAAAATAATTACTAGTTGCAATTATCAATAAAGCATTGATGTGTAATAAGCGATTTCAGTTATGAGTACCTAAAATTAATGATTTCCCTTCCATTCCCAAAGCTGATCATGGACTGTTTTCAGTCTTTCATAAACAAATTCAATTAAAATTATTTATTTCTTCTAGAAAACTAAAGTTCTTATATAATGGAAGAGAACTCATAAAAATCACACAATCGTCATGGAAGGAAAAATTACATTGTTCTTTGGGAATCAATTACAATTCAGCACACTGAGTCTGATGATTTGGTTGATGTTGAAAGTGGTGTTGTGCGTACTTTGTTATTTAACGATTTAGGGGTTTGTTACAGTGTAGAAAGGCAGAAAACATAACGTACTTATCAGCTCTTATATGAACACAAACAGACCATTTTTTCAAAACTTGAAAAGTAACCAGACAATGTATATCACAGTAATGCAATTGCCATTCATGTCTTGACTGATGACAATTATGATAGGGTTGGCTACATTGCCAGTGAACTGGCCCAATATGTACACCCATATCTAAATACTCCCGATTTTAATGTTTTTGTTGAAAAGATCACATTTTGAAAAGATCACAAAATATCTACTGGTAGGGTTTTATTTAACTATGTCATTGTCAAGAAGGTCTTTGGCACAATGAAGTTATGAAAGTAAGTAAAAAAATTAAATAAGATTTTTATTAATTATTAACAGACTGTTTTATTTATTATTATCCTTACATTGTTAAATGATCTCATGTTGAATTTATCAATGTTCTTATCAATAGTATTGTTAATTGTGTCACAATAACAATTTCAGCTGTGACTATTAGCCTAAAAATATTTTTAGTCTTTTCCCTCAAAATCTGCCTTACAAATTAATTAACATAACATTTAGTAACAAAACATTTATGAGGGATTGGTTGCATTTTTTCAAAAGTAATATAAATTGCACAGGTCACATTCACTTGTATGATTGAAACAGTAAATATATGTTTATGCCAACGAACAATTTGTTAAATAGGGCTATTTGGAGTCAAGTTGACTATTATTGGTTTTTCTCATCCAATTTTCATACTGTACATACTGACAGTTGAAAATTAAAATACACACAAGACATGTTAATTCTAACAGTATTTATAAACTTTTTTGTATCACTGGTATTTTGACATCACTTCTGTCACTACTCCATTATGTTACGTACATGACATACATACTAATTATGGTGAGGAGGTAGTACAACTGGAGTTCTGTGGAATTGTGCCCTGGTTTTCAGTTGACCTCGTTGTGGAATCAATGCTCTGTTTGTTACAAATACTCTGGGATCACCCCTTCTTGATAGGATAACCCTTTCATGCACGTTCTGACTGGGAACATTAAATGAAGGTAAATCAAACTCTCTGGACCGTTCATTAACACCAGTCCAATAAAAAATCGGGTCAATCCTTTTTCTAAATTCATTTAGAATTTTAGCAAATTCTTCAAAGAACTGTTTAAGATCAACACTGGACCCAGCATTTCATGTAGAAAGGCAAACAAACCTACATCATCTGTTGATGATGCTCTTGGGTGCTCCAGGGGAAACTCTCTTTGTACATACTCCATATGCCTTATAGAGATTCCTTCAAGGTTAGCAACAGGGCCAACAATTACTTCCCTTGTTAAGCTACATATCCCTTTCAAGGATCTGGAAATAGAATCAGTATCTGTTTTGGTTTGAATGTACAAGAGATATAAATACATTTTTACAGCAAGTAAATATATATTTTGACACCAAAACAATATTATTGTTCACATGTTTGACAATCAGATAAATAATGCATTTGTGCAAATAAACATTTTCAAGTAATAGTTCAAACACGAGTTTGAGTGTTTCATCAGGGATTCCAAACACGAGAAAATAAATGAAAACCGAGGGCGTAGGCCGAGGTTTTTATTGTTTTCGATTGTTTGAACTATCTTCTCAATCGAGTATTCCCATTGCGATTTGCTCTAAAGAAACGCAAAACAATAGTTTCCTGGTAATAAATGAAAATATTGTGAATAATTATTAGCACGACTTTCTTTGTAAAGAATATCGGTCAAACGTGTCATTTGCTCAGAATGGCCGAACAGGGTGCATAGAAGAAGTTACAAGTGTTGAAAATGCATTGCCAAAGTCGACCACGTACAAGAATCAATGGGCTTTGCGTGTTTTTCGAGAATGGCAGGAACGGCGAGATAAAAAGTGGACAGGCTTTGAATTTGGTGGATTGTTCAAAGCCAACGAGATTGGTTCTGAAATACAAATAGTCAATACGGCCATTGAAGATATGACGGCTTTAAGCCTAAATTATTGGCTTTCAAAATTCGTGCAAGAAGTTGCCAACAAGTCCGGAGGCCGTTATCCTTCTCGCACGTTGTATGGACTGGTGTGCGGGTTAAAGCGTTATCTTGGCAATGTACATGGAGGTGCGGCTCTAAATCCTTTAGATATAACCGATAAACGGTAATTTGTGTGTTGAAATGACTGTGTTGATGAATTTGCTTAATGTAAAGAAACTTTGACTTGCCTAGTTGAATGATTGCTGTTTAACGATTGTGTTCTATTTGTGTATTTTTGTGTTATAGGTTCTCGACGTTCCGTCGCGTAATTGATGCAGAGATGAAAGATGCTACGCGAGCTGGTGTGACAGCTCAGACCAGGAAAGAAGAGAAAGAAGCTATTACTGATGAGGAAGAAGAACTATTCTGGAAAAAGGGTTTGCTCGGAAATTCCTCATTTAAGTCATTGTTAAACACGGTGTATTTTTACAATGGGAAATTATTTGGATTGAGGGGTGGAGAACACAGAAATATTACTTTAGCGAACATCAGAGTAACCGAGAATAAGATTAGATTTGAAGAAAATGTTTCGAAGACATTTCATGGTGGAATTTGTGATCTAAAGTATATTCCTCGATCTGTAACACATATTTGCCACAACATCGGCGAACGTCATGAACGGTGTTTAGTTGAGTTATATAGCTTGTACATAGGGCGTTGTGAATGTGTTGCGAAAGGCATAAACGCCTTTTACTTGAGACCTAAGCAATGCCATGAAGTAGGCTACGCCAAGGCGCCAGTTGGAGTTAATACACTTAACAAAATATTGCCAGATATGTGTTCAGCAGCAGGTGTTAAGAAGAAAACAGCCCATTGTCTAAGAGTTACGTGTGCATTAAGTTATTTAATTCAGGCATTGATGAAAAATTAATTCGTGACCGTACTGGTCATCGATCCAATGCTCTGTTCCAGTATGAAAAACCTAGTGTAGAACAAGCTACAAAAGTTTCTTCAGTTTTAGGTGCAGAAGCTTGTACATCAAAGCGAAAGGCAGATCATCCTCAGTCTGAGAGTAAGAGAAGCATGAACGAAGGTCCTTGCCGTAATTTGCCAATAATCGAAAATTGTACATTCAACGATTGCGATGTTAAAGTTATCATTAATCAATCTAAGTCTTGTTAAAACAAAATAAAATGTGTTTGTTTATTGCAAATGTTTGTGCTTCATCGATTTTAATATGTAGATTAAGAAATGTGATCCAGTTCACTAGCAAGTTTCCTACAGGTTTTCATTGGGTATCAAAACTCCTGCATGTGATGTGGTATACGTTCATGGATTGGCTACGATAATTCATGAATTATCAATGAGTTTGAGAAGGCCATCTCCAACACTTAAGAATTGCAATATTCAATTTCTGATACACCTGACATGCATTACCTATTGACATCAATGGTTGCATAATCAGGATTTTCCTTCTGACATGGCATCCAGTTGTCCATAATCTGTTCTATTTCTACAATGTAAGTGGAGCGTGGAGCTTCATCTATTCTTCCGCCTACTGCCTTATGGCAGTTGTGTATCGTTCTGATAATCTTTGCACTTACTCCTTTACCAATGCGTTCGAAAAATTATAATAGGACTTTGAGATTCGGCTTAGTGCGCATGCATCGCGTCATTCAAGAACGTGGCAAAGTTACTAGCATTCTTGATAGAACGTGACTATATCAACTATGTCGTGGCGTTGTCGACTGTATCAACATCGACACTCCAACAAAATCAATCAGTGAGTGTTTTAAAAGCTATATTGTTTGTGTAAATATTCTCCAGTTTAAATTTGAATGTACTTTTCTTAATATTTGTTAGTTCAGTGATGTGATATTATGCTGTGAAATATTGAATGTGGACATTTATAAAACAAAAAAAGTCCACCCAAATAACTGTGTATGGGAACGGTAGTTACGCTGTTGAATGGGTTATCCATCTCCAATGTTTAATGTCGATAAGTGTGCAGTATGAGATCATATTGGGATCCTGGTTAATCGATACAAGAAGAAAATTAGAGCCGAGGAAAATGCTTCTGGGATAACCTCCTGATCCAACTGAATTGGACAACATGCTAGAAGAAATTATGGAGCTGGAGGGAAATTCAGAGATGGAGTTTCTCTGAAATGTCCAAAGAGAAAAATGACAAAGCAGAGCAAGAAAGGAATAATGTTGAGGATATGAGAATTAAACTAATGAAGAAAATATCGGAAGCTAAAAGAAGTCAAAATAATATTGGTGATGAAAAGCCAGTGAAAAGACAATGCCAAAGGGGTTATTATACAATTGCTTATTTAAAATAAAAAGCTGTGAAAGATCTTGAACTCGAACTGAAAAGAGAAAAACATGAATTGGATAAGAAAAGGCTTGATGAAACCATTAATCAACAGATACATTTTCAACAAGAGGAGACGGAAATGATAAGAATGATGCAACAGCGACAACAACAAAGTCAACAGCAACTGGTTAACGCTCAGATTTTAATTAAGACGTTCCCACGTCTTGCATGGCTGTTAAGCATCCCGTGCCAAACCCTCTACATCGTTTTTGGTTCAGACCGCCTGACCAAAGGTTTCCAGTTTTCAAAGTGACACGTCAATATAGTTTAAACGAATATACATCGCTGGATCGGTCAACATTGGCGTAGTGGATGCAAGCATCACGAAATTATTTCTTGAAACCATCAAGAAATGATTTCCTGAAACAAAAATATTTTCCTGTTATAAGAAAAATTTTCTTACCTCATGAAACTTTTCCTTATGATAAGAAATTTTCTTCAGTGTTTGTATTCCGATTTTTATCTTCTGATAAAAAATTTCGTATGACAGGAATATGGTAAGGAAATTTGGATTTTGATAAACTCTAAGTCATTGATCAAATCGGTAATCCATGTACTTTTTCCGTTTCGGTTTTTGAAAATAACCCTAAAACATCAAAATAAAAATGTGTAACTCATGCTCTTTTGACGCATTTTGGGGGGCATATAAAATTCAGATTTTGAAAGCATATAAAATTGTCCACGAAGCCATTTAGACGAGATGAATCAAGGTGTACTGTGGTTATGGATTTTTAAGATATTATGGAGACTTTAAGATAACCGGCTTACCGTACCCGCATGTGATCTAGCACAAGTCACCTTAGATTCCCATATTGGGTATTGACGCGGCCGCGTGGGACTCATAATTATCGATTGAAACAACAAACATGGCGGCCGCAGAAGCAAGGTTGGTGTGTTTCATATTCTCTCGCTGTTTTTACGTTTCACTTTGAATTACACTGTTTATTTTACTCAGATCTGTTTAGAAAATACGTCGAAGATATGATACTTCATGCAGACGACACAGAGGATGAAGATGGGGAAATTTTACTTGTAGATGCTCTGTGTCATGAACCGACCCCTGTTAGTTTTGGCTTCAAAATCCATTTTCAACAGAAAATGGTTCAGAAAGATCCCCTCCAAAGTTGATTCGGGCTTTCATGCCATCATGTAGGCTTCTTATCAATCTGACAAACTTGTCTGGACATCCACATTTGACCAAAATAACACAAAGGGCTTGTCTGTTCACAGTATCAAATGCTTTGCTGAGATCAACAAAGCAATGATATAAATTGAATTGGGAAACATTACAGTCAAGGAGAGATGACCAAATGTCTCTGTTGATGAATAAAATAATTTGTGGTAACTCAATCAATAACCTAGGAGACCTGTTTAAAATCTCTTGTAATACATCTCACAATTTGAGAAGTAACAATAGAGTACTTTGTTTATCAAAACCTAATACTAATGCTTTAAAACGAAGTTTTAGTTACAAAGGTGCTGTGGTTTGGAATAACCTATGACAATTTGAAAATTGTTAATAACTCTATATGTAAATGTTATGTATAGTTCCCTTCTTACTGTTTTAGAATAATTTTTAACGTTAGCTCTATTTGCTACATAAATAAATAAGTCCAATCCTTGCTCGATACATTTCTCCTGCAGCTGTCTCGCTGTAAAAACCATGTCGTTGTGCCACAGTTGGCACGGAAGCCACATTGTGCTTCTGGAAGAGAGAGAGGTGCTACATGCTTGGTCAATCGGTCTAATGAGATGCGTGCTAGGACTTAACCGACTAAGAGAAATCCCACGGAAATTTCCACATTGATCACGTGGACCAGATTTGGAAAGAGAAATGAGACGTAGGATAACATTATGAAGCAAGTCTATCATCTTATCACCACCCGCCTTTAGTACCTCAGCAGTCAGGCCATCTATACCGGGAGACTTTCCTGTGTTTAGTTTTTTTACTGCAGTAGCAATTACATTCAGGTCAACAGAGGACGGCCGATTCAGCAGCTCAGAATGTTACATCTTTATACAATTCAGAACCATCTTTGGAACGTATAGGCGCAATGGTAGTTTGGGATGGTCCATACACCTCATGAATATAGGAGTAGAGGCTCTTTATATCTTTCCTATCAGCAGCTGCTTGAGCCTCAGATGCCATTCGCTCCCACCATGCATTTTTCATACGTCTGATTTCTCTCTGGGCATGTGCTTTGGCGTCACGGTAATCAGAGGTAAGTTTTTCATTGTTGATATTATTTGAATTGGATGCCAGGATTTTTTCATGAGCAATACGTTTAGAAAGAAGATCTGAAATTTCTTGGTCATTTTCATCAAACCAGTCCTTCACAAGTTTGAAGGTTCTGTCAAAGAAATTCCGCTCACTGCATCCTAAAGCTGTTTTAATTTGGAAACATTCAGACGTTTAGGGAGAGGTGATGACATTTTACGAACTTTAGGTCGAACAGTGAGGCTAAGTTTGGCTCTTACAAACCGATGGTCTGTCCAGCAGTCAGCTCCCCACATGGTCCTGACACTATGGATATATTTTTGGTCTCGTTTACACACAAGCACATAATCAATAAGGTGCCACTGTTTTGATCTAGGGTGCATCCATGTACTTTTATATTTGTCCTTCTGTTGGAAAAAGGTGCTGGTTAGAATTAAATTGTGCTCAGTACAAAAGGTAAGGAGCTTAACACCATTGCTACTGCAGTTGCCAACACCGTGTGGACCAATAGCTGGCCAATTGCTGTTGTCTTTTCCTACCCGAGCATTAAAATCACCAAGAATAATTATCTTATCTTCAGAAGGAATATTGGCTACAATTGAGCTAAGATCTAGAATTGATGTATGATGTATCTTGTTGGTGAGACATGGTAGGGGCGTACACACTGATGATAGTGGCGAAATGGCCATGAGAGAGAGCAAGACGAAGGACTGTTATTCTGTCAGAGAAGCCATGGGGGAGGTCCTCAAGATGATCTACAAGGGATGAGCATATGGCAAAACCTACACTCTTTTCTCTTCTGCAGGTTTACCTTTCCAGAAGAAAGTGTAGCCTCCTTCTCTTTCCACTAGCTGGCTGGCCTTCATCAGAAAAGCGGGTCTCTGAGAGTGCTGCAATGTTGATGTTGTATCTGGCAAGCTCTTTTGAGACAAGAGATGATCTTCTCTCTGGGCGATCATAATCAAGAGTGTCGAGAAGTGTTCTTACATTCCAACATGCTAAAGTTATTGGAAGTTGTTTTCGTTTGTGTCTGTTATTGCATTTTTCAGCTATTGCTGCTATGTTATTTGTTGTGTTGTTACCGCATAGGTGAACGATCCGTCAGTTGCGGCTGCTGACCAGATGTATGAGATGCGCTTTGTTTAGGACACCTTTTCTAGTCCCCTCTCACATATGTGAGTAAGCAGTGCTAACGTGAAAAGGCTGCTTAGTCACCTAAAGCTCTACCGAAACTCAGCCTGCATCTTGACTTAAGTCGCTACTTAAGTCAATTAAGATAAGTTCTAGGCCGCCAGAGTGTCATTGACTACATACTTCCAGTCTGTTAAACCTGTATGCGTCGCCAAATTCACCTCGCCACTGGACTTTAGGAAAGAAGATAAACCCAAGATCTTTTTGGGCTGCCAATGTCCCTAACAGTAAGATGGAAATGTAGAGACAGGAGTACAACGAGGTACCTGTGGACTAATGAGTAGATTATAGTGCATTGAGCTTGCACAGCACTGAATGCACTTTTTGGAATGAAAAGTTTTGGATCAGTGGCACAAACAGTGGCGAAGCTTGTCCCAAATGGGAGGTCATGCTAACTAATAATGGTGCGGTCCGGGGGCTTCTCCCGTTGGAAAATTTTGAAATATAGATTCCCGTAAATGGCATTTCCTGCATTCTGAGCGGTGATTTTTCTCTTTATATCAGAGTGCGTCAGCATGTCTAGCGCCTAGCTAGGAACTAATGCAAATAAAAATCAGGCGTCGCATGCAGGCTAGCCCCCTCAGCACTCCCAATTCATAACGCCTGACACGCAGGTCGCAGACAAAATTTTAATGTAAACACTGCCACGGCAAATGCTATTTTTTCTAATATCTGTTCGATTGAAGGTCTTCGTGTGTCAAAACGTTTATAAAAATCAACGGCAAGGTATACGAAACATATCTTTTACGAAATTATATCGGTTTAATGGACATAAAAGCATTGAATCACAGGGTAAACGTCGAATAGATCTCTTGAAGCCATGTCCTTTGATTTTAAAGACGAATCTCGCTTTAATTGCTTACGCATTTCTCATATCTGATCTTCACATTTTAATTAGACGAAACGTACAGCGTTCGATTCGCCAGATTCAAGTGAACATTTCGATATAGAATTAAAAACGTTTCATAATGATTAATATTACGGAGTTTCACGAGATAAATGTCAACACAGCATAATAATATTTTCCTGTCCTTCGCCCTTCGGGGCTGTCCATTCCGTCTTCATGATTGATCTCTCATCTAGTCATCTTGGAGAGAATCTTTGCAATGGTTTGCCTGTTTACAATTCTTGGTAAACTTTTTCAACAGCGATTCATTACCAATAAAACGAAAGAAAGACGAACGGCCAAGATGCGGCATTGGTCGCTGTCCAACAAGAAGATTTTTCTCGTTGATGTTTGTTGCCGAAAACGGTTTTCTAAGTAGTTACCGAATCAGAGCTCGTTGATGCCATGATAAATCAAGGATCTCCTTAAACAGACGTGCTGTGCAGTCAGGTTATAGTTGGTCAGGCGGAAAGCTAATATTTTGGGCTATCAGGCTATGGTGGTCACTCGTGAGCCAGTCGCTTGTGCATGAGTACTGCTCGATGACGCCATTTTCTCATGACGGGTTCGTGTGCGAGGTCATTTAGACAAATTTGTTCAATTTCCCTAAATACTCGGGATATATCATATATTGTG
This sequence comes from Chrysogorgia sp. JL179-B06, assembly GCA_035772405.1. Taxonomy (NCBI): domain Eukaryota; kingdom Metazoa; phylum Cnidaria; class Anthozoa; order Scleralcyonacea; family Chrysogorgiidae; genus Chrysogorgia; species Chrysogorgia sp. JL179-B06. The sequence goes on from JAYKKM010000121.1 coordinate 1,489,087, forward strand.
AAATGCTGTCGTGACCGGGATTTCCCACGATTGACATTTGCATTACTATGGTGCATGGTATACCATGCGATGCTGATGCCCGTTATTTTGTGCAACAGAGCGATAGTCAGTGATAATTACCTTGTGCATGACCCTTTCTCTGCTTCAGATGAGGTGCTCTGAGAGACTAATTGTGTATTCGGTCCTTTGTACAATTCCCGCAACCACTATTGTTGTCAGCCATTGTATCGCTTGCAATGCACGTCCATGCATCGTTAAAGTTTTGGGTAGTATTCCTTCTCCTTTGTGGTTATAACTGTAGAATCTCCAGACTAAGTACGATGAATTAAAGCAGACAATGGACTCGTTGACGAAGTCCTCCGTGGCGGCGCTGTTGGCACGTATCATGAACCTTGCGTCTCGGCCCTTAAGAGTTCAACAAATACGAGGCCCTCGAGCTACTGGACTCCTTAAAGAATGCGGCCCATGATGCCAAACACGAGAAAGAACAATACTACAGTTTGGCCTATGAAACAATGCGCGGCAAACTTGACCACTCAGACCAACAATTTCGTGCATTCCTTATGCCCTTGCTTGGTGACAAGGACCACGAAAAGGTGCTGGACGTGGTGAAGGTGACCAAAGTAGAGAAACGTCATGCCTGCGCCAGTCAACGATCGACCGCGTCCCCATCAGCACAACCCTTTGATACTTCTACTGTGGCACACCAGGTCATTTCCAAGCCCAGTGTCGAAAACGGAAACGTGAGACTGAGGAACAACAGCGTGCAGGTGATGCCCCAAGTCTCCCAGATCCTCGTCTTCAGCGACGTACCTAGTTGCCTGACTCTGATATGGATATTTGTTACTTGTGTTGTGTGTCTTTCCTAATATTTATATATTAAAAAGACGGAATAAAATGACGGAATAAAGAGATCACTGCCACTGGCTCAAAAATAAAACAAAAAAACAACAACATGCTGATGTACTGAATACCATGTCTGGTTTATCGCTTGTTATAGAGCACACCATCTTGAAAAAGAGTATCTAAATCAACTCCCCCGGTATATTACCTTTTTTCTCTGTTGTAGACGCCTGCTCCACTTCTTGGTTGCAAATGGGAATATGATGTAAACTTTGATCATGGCGTTATTGGAAGTGCTACCGCTGGCCAAAAGCCTTTACAGTGGGTTGATTTTATGGGGAACCCCGCCCCTGTTAGTGGAGGGGTGACCGTCCATCCTGACCATGCAGCAGTTAGCCGTGTTGTATGTGGCGACCGTTTGGGCGATCCACGAGATCTCATTTTCCGGGATCCAAATCACTTTCGTGCCGGTGAACTCCATGCACATTCTGCACAATGGTGTTCAATGGTTGGTGAGCATCCTACGGCTCTGCAAACCCAAGTGTTGAGGTGGATTGAAGGGAAAGTCCCTATCTTCCCGTATTTTCGCCATTTTAAGGGTTCATTTAAAGGAGAACAATTGCTAGGTAGGGTGGGGCACGTGTCGCCACCTCATCTTCTTTTACCGCTCACTGTTGAGCCCAACAAGCCGCGTTTATGTCACGATGCACGATTTTTGAATTTGTGGATAGTGAATCAACCTTTTCAACTCGATCGGCTCTGCGATTTACCACGCTATGTCTCTCGAGATTCCTAGCAAACCATCCTCGATGATAAATCCGGGTACGATCATATCATCCTCACTGAAGAGAGTCGAACTTTCTTTGGCTTTATTTACTTACAACATGTTGTCTTACAACAAGTCGTCTCCCTATGTGTATCATACCACCGATCTGGTCGTGTCTAATTTTTTCCGGTCTATAAACATCCCATGCTCATTGTATATTGATGACCGACACACTGGTCAGTTACAAGTGCCGAGTTAGGATATTTTCTAGGTCTGACCACAGTTAACGAAATAAGATGTTTTGGCTACCTGGACACACCCCCAAAATATGTTATTGTTCTAAGTAATTGAGGTCACGTGCCGAGTTTAGTGCATGAGTGACGAGCGCTATGAGACGCGACCGAGGACGCGAGTTATGCGACATACGGCTCCACCGAAATCTTCAAGCAAACTGCTTTCTCTCGCGAATTTAAGAATTTGGCTGTTCGACTAGTCGAAAGAGCGGTCTTTCGTTGTTCAAGATTCCTTTTCCTGGACGGACTGATGGAGACGAGACGGAGGCATTGAAGGTCACTGCCCATAAAGAATGGCTTCGTGTGGTTTTAAGATCAAGAGAAATGACACCAGACTTGAAAATGAGAATCGATGAGAACAATCTATTCTGATGTGAGCGATATTTTAAAGCAGAATTGATAGTTGATCGTAAGTATTGACTCATTTTTATAGCGCACAATATGGTAATTGTCTCGGTCTTTGTTCATATTTATTGAAATATTCGCGATATATAAATAAACATTTCCATCAAAGACTAGTCTAGTAAAGCACTGTTGTTTCTTTTGTAGATGGAAAGCGGAAATCGTTAGATACAGGAGCTGTTCCGACCGAAAATCTTCCGCTGAAAAGCCATGAAATGAAGCGAAGCCTAGTAGCACACGTCGGGTTCTTGTACGAGAACAAGGTGGCCCTTCATCAGAAAGCCCTTTGCCACCCATGGAGAAAAAGGAAACGTTTGAGGAATTCTTGACCAATCTTCAGAAAATTTCACTCGACCCTTGGATTATAGCAGCGTGCACCGATAACGAAATCGGGATTGAACTTCGTGACAGCGAGTATTCAATACCAAAATACGTGCTTATTATAGATTCGTGTTTACATTTTTCTCTGCATGTTTACAATTGGCTTCTTCCTGATCAGCACAATATTTATTCAAGCTGCAGATGACGAATTAACTCTGCCGAAATATCTGAACTTTTGCTGAGTCTTTATAACGGTAAATACAAGATATGCGAAGGTTTATGACAAAATTATTATCTAAACTCTATTGCCAAGGATCCTGTTGACCCAGGCCACAGTTCATTCAGTGTTTCTGATGTTGTTCGCCATATTGTCCCAAAGAGTATTGGTATGGAGACAAATTATAGAGTTATGGTGATACTGCGCTCCATTGATTGTATGGTCCTGTTTGATAAGGATGTTAGTGAAGAGCAAGTGATTTGCAAAACCTGCCTTAAATTACAGAAGAAAATCAACCAGCAACAAACAAGGAAGGAGAGCAAGTCTAGTGCCCCTGTAAAAGATAAAGCTCCTTTGGCTGCATGTAGTGCTGCGAAGCTTCGAGCAACAGTGGTAGCCGACCGTTTGCGATGTAAAGAGCTGGAAAAAATAATTGAAAACCTGCAAAGCCAAATAGAAAGCATGCTGTCAATGTGAGTGAGCCATTGGAGAAAGATTGGCCATAATGAGTGGACAGAACTTGGATTCAACACCTCACATGAAGTTCTTTTGGGAACAGCAAAAACCAATAAAATGGGACGTAGATATCACCCACAAGTTATCCGATTTGCTTTGTCGATACATTGCAAATCCCTATCAGCCTATAGAGAGTTAAGAGAGAGTGGAGCCCTAATATTACCCAGTGAGCGCATCCTTCGAGACTATAAGAACTATTTTAAACCTGGAGCTGGCATAACCAAAGAGAACATCGAGGAGCTGAAAGACAAAACATCAGAATACACTGGCATTCAGAAATACATTGCAGTTATCATGGATGAAATGAAACTACAAGAAAATCTTGTTTTTGACAAAATATCCGGTGAACTGATTGGCTTCATTGATCTCGGTGATCCATTAACCACTTTTGCTAATATTGACGAGGACAGTAATCCTATTGCATGCACTGGCCTTTTTGGTGAGAGGATTGTGTACCCATCTAAAGCATGTTGTTGCCTATTACTTTACTGGCAATGTGACATCTTTTCAATTGATGCCATTATTTTGGAAAGTTGTTGCAGTGCTTGAAACAACAGTAAAGCTAAGGGTTATTGCAGCAGTAAATGACGGTGCATCTCTAAATCGAAAGTTTTTTGCACTCCATGCCAAACTTGGTGGCAAACTACCCGATGGTTTGGTGTACAAAACACCCAATCTCTTCTGTCTGACCCGAATGATCTATTTCTTCGCAGATGTACCTCATTTGATAAAGACTGCGAGAAACTGTCTTTATAACTCTGGATCTGGATCATGCAGTCGGTAACATGGCCAGCATCTGCTGTTTAGACATATTGCCGACATGTTTTACCATGATCAAGAGTTTGCTCCACACAGATCGCCAAAGCTGACCTTCGACCATGTTGTTCTGACAAGTTTTTCGAAGATGAAGGTGAAACTAGCTGTTCAGGTTTTGAGTAGGACAGTTTCGACATGCCTGTTACCAGTGTGGTTGGTACTGCAATGTTTTGCCAGATGATCAACGATTTCTTCGATTGTGCCAATGTCAGATCTACATCAGAACATGAAAGGAAGAGGAATGAAAGGATCAAACCCTATGAAAGTACAGATGATGAACGTCTTGTGTGGATGAAGGATACATTCCTTAAGTATTTTGAAGATTGGAAGGCGAATATTAAATCAAGAGGGGGACCATTTACTCCAGCTGAAAGAGCAACCAGACCTATGAAGGATTTAAGATCTCTGCGAACTACCATGTTGAGGCTATTAAGTTCCTTCTCTCCGAAGGGTTTTCATATGTTCTTACAGAATGCGTCATGCAAGATGTCATCGAAGACTATTTTGGACATCAAAGAACTCAGAGAGGACGATCAGATAACCCTTCTGCAGAACAGTTTGGCTACAATGACCTGACCATTGAGAGAGGGACATTGCACCATCAGTCAGTGGTAGCACCGGTGGGCGATATGGTAAAGCAAAGTGGTATACTGTTTCTGATGAGCCTGTGAAAAAGCGTAAGACGAAGAAATAACTATCAATATACAACATATCTCCATAATAGGCTCTGCCTAACATCATACAATTTTACTCAGCAAAACGTTTTGGAATAAAATTAATATTTTTATAGACTGATCATATTTCTCTAATATTCAGTGTCTCAACAGGACTTTGGTAAGGCTTGATTTTTTGTTACGTTTTAGGTGGGATAGGGATGGATTGGGGGGGGGGAGGGGTAAAGGGTTAGAATTGACTGGGATGATGTGCAAAATTGAGCAAAAACATGTCCAACAAGTGTCCCAAATAGTCACCCTTTTCTAACCAAACTCCTTTTGCTATTTGGCAAAGGTGTGAAAGGCGAGTTTCTGGCACCTTAAAACCAGTTTACTCTTTATCAGTATTCATATATTAATATACAGTCTTTAATATTCAATTAGTATTGTATGGGGGAGTCTTGAACATTAATGGTTGACTGTGGATTGACCAAGTATCTACCAATGTGTCTTTAGCAATAATAATCATTTACTAACTGCACAAAGGCCAAAGGAGACATTTGTTTGGCTCGGCACTGTAAGAAGTAAAAGAATGCCTCTTTCCTTATGCTATTTTTTCAAAACAAAGTTAATAAGTTATAAACTTTGTTTTGAATTTTTTATGCACTTAATTATTACTACAAGGAAATTAAGAATTCCCCAATAAATAGTCAAGAATACAGCATGCAATGTCTTTTAATATATCATTATAGGGTTACAACAGTGTACACATTATGCACCATGTTACTTATATAATTGTTCTCACTTTTCCTTTTTAGTTCTGCTCTTAGATTTGCTTTTTCCTGCTTTTTGCTGAATCTTAAACTTGCTTATATAGTCTTTTTCATATGAGAAACTACGAACCCTTAAATAGAGTTTTACTATGTTTTCCAGGCAAAGCTTTTGTGTTTGTTTAGAAGTTTCTAGACTACAGTCCTGCATTATATTTTCCCATAGTGATTTTAGCAATGGTGAGTCAAGTGCATCATTGCATAATTTGTCACAAGGAATACTCTTCACAACACTGGTCTGCTTTTCTATAAATTCCCAGAATATATTTTCTACAACCTCCAATATCTGAACTAAATCTTTACATGGTGTGTCACCAGACCTCCGCGGCTGCGTGCCTCGATGTAAGCATTTTCCAAACCAGAGCAGATCATGTTTTGTAAAATTATTTGAAGCTCGTCATTCTTTTTAGTTGCAGACTTCTTCAGTTTTGACAACACATACCCTGCTATGTAGGATAAAGGTCCACGTTCATGGTCACCTAGTCTTGTAGGAACACCAGCACTGACACTAATCTCACTGCCACTGGAAGTGGAGGGCTCTTGTTGACTAGTAACACCTCTCTTAAACAATGATACTAAATGATCTGGTATGTAAATCATAAGGCTACATAATTGTTGGTTTTGACATTTCAATAGGCCAGACGAATTTGGAATAAGTTCATAAAAGTCCATTATGAATTTATCTTGGTTTTTCTTGCGACAAAATCGTTGATAAATTGGCAGTATGTAATTGTATAAGGAATCGTTTGATGTTACACTTGCCATGTTTGAATTCATTTCACTGTCCCAGAAACCATCTTTCGTTATCTTGGCCTTTACTTTATCCCCAATTGAGGAAAGCTCTTTTGTCAGTGAAGGCATTGATGAAGGAATGTTATCTTGTCCTTTGGTGCTTTTGTTACCATGTTTAGCGTTCACATGTCTCGTCAAACCACCTTTTGACTTACAAACTTTCTCACAACTATTGCAAGGAAAAGACTTTTCGCCAGATATTTCACATAGAGCTTCGGCAATCTCTTCTTCCATAGCTTCGTCGTTCCCTTCGATCACAGATAAGGCGACATCAAAGTTAAACGGCAAAATATCCTCACAGGTTTCATCACCCTGAACAAGCGCTAACTCCTCGCCAACGTTGCTCGAACTAAATTCGTCTGCTAATTCTTTGGGAACAGACACAATTGCATCCAAATCATCGTCCACAATTCTAACTTTGTTGTGCTTAAATTTGACAGCAAGTTGAGTTATTTAAGCGCAGTTATTTCACAATGAAAGACGACAACAATGACAACTGTAATATAATCTCCTATTGTATTGATACACGCCATGCACTAAACTCGTCACGTGACTTTTTCCCCCTTTGATCCTCAACATATTTTGCCGCCCCTGCTAAATCCCCTTAAAGTTTACCGGCTAGCCAAACCATCTTATTTCATTAACTGTGGTCTAACAAAGTCTATCCTCATTCCTCAGAAGGTGGTGCCCTATTTGGGTTTTGCCTCTGACTCCTCTCGGGAGTAAGTCTGATTCAGCAGGTTCTTACAGCTCCAACCGTCACGGTAAAAACTCTTCAACGACTTGTTGGTAAATGTCTCTTTTTCGTTGGCAGTACCAGCGGCCCTTTTTGTTTACCAGAGAACTGAATGCCGCGATTCGCCGTGGACTTCGCCTGTCTCGCTCACTAACCCTCACAGGGGCTTTGAGAGAGGAAATTGCCCATTGGCTTTTTCTCCAAACTTGGGATAATCCGCTACTATGGCGTGACGAACGACATGTTCGTCTAACTGTTGCCTATCAGGCTCGGGTTGGGGGGATCCATTGTATCCCTCAGTCCCTGGACACAGGAAGAGCAGTCTTGGGATATTTCTGTCCGTGAAGCTATCACCTTGGACAAGGTGTTGCTAGCATTCCAGAACCGACTTGTTAATGCGAGGGTTGATGCTTTGGTCGATAACCTCGCTGTTGTTCATTCTTGGACTAACCAAGGTGGCAGGATTGTACTGCTAAGTCGGGCCATTAAACGTTTATTCCTCGCCATGGCTAAACTTAATATAGTCCTGCATCTTTCCTATGTCCCAACTGGTGTTAACCCGACTGACCCATCATCACGCCGATAGCCCCTGAATTGTGGAGCATTGTTGAGCGATATTTCGGAGGTCCTGCAGGACAACGTGTGATCTTATGGCCTTGGATTCAAACACTATGATTGATCGACACGGAAACACACTGCCACATTTTACTGCTGGCCCATCGCTGCATTCATCTGGTATTAATTTATTTGCACTGGATCTGTTGTGTCACGATTCGGTTTTGACCTACCCATATGTTTTCCCACCACTGAGCCTCGTTGGATCTGTTCTTCGGTTCTTACGGCGCCATTGTAGATCTTGTACTTTAGTTACTCTTGATGTCTACCCGCAGAAATACTGGTGGCCACTCCTACACAGATACTCCTCTACTTCACTAAAATTGGATGTGCAGGGCAACATCTCTTTTCAACGCATCCCGCGTTGGGATCAAAAGGGCTCGGTGGCGAAGGAGATGGGGGCAGACGATGGCGAGACCTTACATGGATTCCGGGCCGGGTGTGCCGTGACGCTAGCGTTGTCTGGCGCTGACCTTACAGAAATTATGGATCATGTTGGATGGACACGCTGGCATACGGCCTCCTACTACCTCCAGCTTGCCAAGGTTTTAAACCCAGCGGGTGCATCTGCTCGACTAGCTGCAGAGGATGCCACCGAAGGACCATCTCGTTGGACGGATATTAATGAACTCAAACGCTTTGTTTATGCTTTCCCTGTGCCTCATTTGGATAAACGTCCCCACCCAGATAGTGTTACTTAGATACCTAGATGTTTGCTCTTGTCATCTCATTTAGGAGAGGGGAAAGGTAAGTTTACGGGAATAAGAGTTGAAAAGCAGGATAAGGATTGGGAAGTGGAATAGGTATAGTTTCACGGGTACTTTATGTAGCGGAAACTATAGGGGGTGGATCAATATTTTATCCCATGTCTTATATCAACTGAGCAGATGATGCGAGTGTTACAGAATAGAATACTATTCGTAATACTTGTAATGAGATGCGAAGAAGAAATAAAGCACAATAAGCTTCCAATATGCATAATAAGAGAATGATATAACAAGGAATGGGTATAAAACGGTAAAATATTCTGTTCACGGCCCATTCAGCGTTAAGTTCCTTTAGCAGAAACTCAAGAAAGCAGGAGACCGACCCACCCTCCCGCCCCGTAAATTCGTGCGGTTCGGCCGCTCGCTTTCGCTTCGTCTGGTCAGTTGGATCAATATTTTACCCCATATCAACTGAGCAGATGATGCGAGTGTTACCGAATAGAATACAGTGCTAACTAACATTTTACTCATGCATGCAAATTTCTGTATCCGGTACACGAAGTAAGAGTCGCCGTTTATATCCAGTTTCTTACATATTTTAACAGTCGTAGAGTTAGCGCAGTTTTCTTTTGTTTAAATGATCCCAGTGTGTTGAGTCAGTTGAGACAGGCCGAAGTAGAGTCTATTTCAAAGAGATTTGATTAATTTAAATATTTGGTGTCTTGTATCCCTTTAGTATCGGGACACAAAGCCGCTCGGCGCTCGAAGTTCGATGAATTCGACTAGCAAAGATAATTTCGAGATGCATGTTTTCGAGATGCATGTTTTCGAGATACATGTTGTCAAATTACATGGTGAGAAAGCCTATTCAGTTCGCCGTTTATATCCAGTTTCTTACATATATTTTAACAGTCGTAGAGTTTGCGCAGTTTTCTATCGTTTAAATGATCCCAGTGTGTTGAGACAGGACAAGCCAATTAAGCAAGTCTATAATTGCAAAACTCTTGGAGTGACTGTTGATCAGCATTTATCTTGGAAGAATAATAATACTGAAAATATTTGCAAAAAAATAGCATCAGGATTGTCAGCTCTTTGTCGAATAAAATAATTTTTTGAGAAAGATACGCTTGTTTCTGTATATAATTCACTTGTTCGCCCATACTTTACTTATTGCTCTGAAGTATGGGATGTGTTCAATGAAACACAATCAAAACGCCTCCAAAAGCTCCAAAACACAGCTGCTCGAATCATAATGAATATGAGCAATGATGTAAGATCATCAGGTTGCTTTAGACTGGAAGCCACTTAAAACGGAAAGAATTAAGGCTAAGTCAAAACTTATGTTTAAATTGTTGAATAAAATAGATCCTAAATCACTTACTGATTTATTTACTTTCAAAAGTGAAATAACAAATCATGAACTGCGAAATGTTAAAAGTACTCTTTGCTTGCCACAACCGCAAACTAATAGTATGAAAAAAAGTTTCATGTTTGACGGGGCGCAAATTTGGAACTCATTACCAAATGAAATTAGGGAGAGCAACTCCCTCGTGTCTTTTGAAAACAAAATCGCTACTCACATTTTTGAATAACGTTTGTATGATAATATTTGTAAATAGATATGTTTCACTGTATACCTTTTCTATATTTTATAATCTTGTACAGTACCTATAACTTTCTTACTATATGTTACTATATACTATATCTTTGTAATCTTGTAATTGTGCACGCCCCTTGTGGAAATCAGCCTAGGTTGACAATGGTTAGCGTGTTTAAATAAAGTTTCTATCTATCTATCTATCTATTTCAAAGAGATTCGATTAACGTCCGGAAAATAGCGAAGATCGCCGAACCGGGGCCGATTTGGTCACGACATTTGAACCTTATGCGTTCCGATTTCTTTCGGAACGCTGATTTCTTTCGGAACGAGAATGGAACTCGTTCCGCGCGCGTTCGCAACGCGTTTGTCGTTAGGTTAATTCTGAGCAGTGGTTAACTGCCAAGATTTTTAGTAACGAAATACTAACGTTTCGAGTGGAGCCCTTCATCGTAGTAAGACGAGATGAAATAAAATAAGTATGGTTTATATATATATGCCAAAAAGCCCTATTTATTTTATTTCATCTTATCTTACTCTGATGAAGGGCTCTGCTCGAAACATAAAAATTGTCCATTCATAAATCTGTGTAAAATGTTATGTATATAGGTTCACATCTGGTAGTGGTACTGTATTTACTATAGCAGTTTGAAGGACTGTAAATATACATTCAGGAAACATATCAATATGGTGTGGCAAACAACCCAAAACACCCTTACACTGTAGATACAAAAATCATTCCAAAAATAAGTTCTGCAGTTAACCTATTCTAGAATAATAGTATTTACATAATAATCATGGATAAAATGAGAACTGCACTATTTTTTGGTGTTTAGGGCTGAAAGGCTAGACAAAAAGCAATTGAGCTCCTTCTTCATCTCAGTTACTGTCACATATTGGTTGAAGTACTTGATTATCGAGAAAGAATTCAAGCAATTATAAACTGACTGCATATTTACTACAAAATATTTCAATAATTTATCTATCATTGATTTATAATTTACTTTAAGTATTTCCATAGCTTTATCTCTTAGTTCAATTCCTTTCTTGATCATCCTTTTTCTTGCACTTTTTTGTTTGCTGTATGTCGTCAATATAAGACTGGATGTCATCTAATAATTGATGGATCTCTGTAAATAAAATCATCTACCATTAATCTTGCTTTTGCTAGAAAATTTGGGGAGAAACATTTGAAAAATTGGATTACTTTTTTAAAGATGCAGTATTTCCCCATCCTTGTGGTGCCTCAATAGAACATCAAAATGTTCTTTACAAGATCGACCTTTTATTGAAACTTGCTCATTTAACCACACCTGTTGTAGGTTGTCAGCTATTATATTCCAATCTGTTGGGTTTGCTGGTCTAACAGCCAGTATGTCTTTAAGAAATTATATGCCACCTAAACATTGTCTAGCAATTGAAAAACATTTTAATTTTTTGTATTCCCTACAATACACTAGATTACATCTGTAGATATCAAAATTTAGATGTATATTTTTAGGAAGGGGTGCCCTCAGACTTATTTAACATTCTGTGTATTGTGTAAGAGTTTATCCAGACAGACCACACTCCTGGTTGAAATTTACACCAGCACCTCCACTTATTTTTGTATGTGCATTACAGTGATTACAAGTTTATTTGCAAATACGTCATAGGTTTTACTCTATAATTTCTGGGGGAAAGGACATGAAAATAATCCATTCACTGATAATTCACTAATATCTTATTAAAGCACTAAGTCAAAATTAACCTAGATGCCTCGCAGCTCCCCCAACCAACTCAGTAGATCAGAACAAAGATATGTGGATAACTACGTATATCAGAACAAAGATATTGAACATACACATAATTTTTGTCATATATTTAGGAGAGTACTACAGGCACAGATAAATTTAGACTTCATGTGCAGATTCGGTTGTGGTTGGTTCTCACTTTGCAGCATTGTTCTGAAGCCACTTCTTGTATAATTGCCTAACGAAACGAACCCTAGGCAACCAAAATGAAATAATTATAAGCAACATGACTTGAGGGAAATTAGCGATTAAATTTCCCCTTTGCTTCGGGAAGATTTAGTTGGTTGTCAGAGATGAGTGCATCACTTTTCGTGTTTTGAATTAAAAATGAGATGAGCTCGTCTGGGACATGGTTAGTGTATACCTTATAATAATTGTAATTGAGTGAGGAATGTAGAAATAATGTTAATTCAATGTCCATGAACAGAAATGTAGGAAGTGCAACATCATTTTAGATTGGTTGTGTATAAAAAGTTTGAAATCCTAAAAAAATGACAATATTAAACAAAATTTGCAAAAAATTCACGATGTTACGTTCTGAGCATAGATCGAGTAACGGCATAAGTTCAGTCGGTTTTGACGACGATGTTAAGCGTCACGCGCAGGCTGAAAAGGAAAATCGGGGGTCACGCCTCTGACAACCTTATCCAGCCAGTGGTTGGAGGCAGAGTCCTTTGTCTTCTAAGATTCCCGCCTGGATATTATATGCAAGTGGGAAATTTAGTTGAAGACAAAGGATTTTTTTGTCTACTAATTTCCCCATGCATGTGAATGAGGGAAAATTAGAAGACAAAGAAATCCTTTGTGTTCTACTAAATTTCCCACATGCATAGCATAGGAATGAGGGAGATTGAGCAGGGGCGGATCTAGGCCAAAATCTGACTGCTGCTAAGCTAAATGTCCGATGTGTGCGTAGGCGCACACCCTCTAGGGGGGTTCGGGGTCATCCCCCTGAGAAATTTTTGAAAATTGAAGGCTTAAAAACGCAATTCCTGCTAATTTCCGAAAGATTTCAAGTCTTCCTGAATGACAGATTTCCACATTTTTAAGATGCGTTTTCTTAGTCAACAAACCCACTGCGTGGCGGGAAAATTGCGGACACAAAATATGGATTGCGTCTTGGTATTAACTAGTTATTGCACGCGTCGCATGTGGTTCGCACATGTTTGCATGCTGCTACGCTTTGCTCAGTAGTGTGTGGAAAGATTTCTAATTTCTTCTAATAAAAACAATGTAAAGTGGATTTCAACCGCCAAAGGCTCTGCTCACAGGGTAGTTGGTTGACCACCATAGCAGGAAAATAGACAGTTAAAAATGTTTGCAGATGTGTTGGTTCACAATTTCATATACTACATATACTGTGCTATAGTTTGTAATAGACCACTTGCACTATGATGTTTAATGGCATTATTTGACTACAATCACCAGAATGCTTTGCCAGTATCTTAACACTAATAGATAGAGGATACTGGAAAACCATACTGGTACGTAGCCGTAGTCAATAATCCCATTGAAAGAAAGTCTCTTGTTCTGCAACTTGATTTTCATAAAATACGCACTATATATTTGCAACTTGATAACAATTGCAAAGTATGAAACATTCCTATATAAAAGATTATTTTCAACAACTTTTTCTTTCTATTTTAATCTTGCATTCTCAAATGTACGCAACATCCTTTATATAACCAGCTGTTGTGGTCTAGTGGTTACCACACATGTCTATGAGCTGGGAGACACAGGTTCAAATCCTGTGTCGGACCTCCACTCAGGGTCTTAAAAATAATTGAGGAGAAAGTGCTGCCTTTGCAATAATATCAGCAAATGGTAAGACTTTCGGGTCTTCTCGGATAACGACCTTAAATCGTAGGCCCTCGGAACCCCTATCAATTGGGCTTCTATAGCCTGTTGGCGTATTCCGTTCACCAAAAACGGAGTGATAAATCTAACAAACTTGGTATATCGTTCGGTTCCCTTTGGATGAAGCCCTCATCTGGCTGTAACTTTGTGACTGTTACGTTTTTGGTTTCATTACCTACTAAGTACTTATCAAAATCTGAAATATTTTGACAATATAAAATACATGATTTCAGGCGAAGCTTAACATCCACTTAAAACAAAACAAGTTGGGGACCACAAATAATTTGTATAAAATACCAAGCTAAGTTGTTTATTAATACTTTTGAAATACTGAACTGGTTGCCCCAGAGGCAGGGGAAATTCCTGTTTTTTAACATTTGGAAAATGTTACATAAAAGACTTAAGTATACCACCATACAGTATATACAAGACAGGTGAGGTATATGCAATCAGTTTAATCAATAACAATATAATATAATTTCAGACAATAACAACACTGTATAATATAATTTATTTTGGAAATGATGCAAGACTTGATGACTACAAGAACATATCAATCATAACATCTTTTTCAACAGCTGAATCCTCAGACTAAACATGTAAACTGACCTTAACTTGAACATGTAAACTTAACACAAAAGGGACAAAGAATAATAGGATAAATACTGTATAATACGTATGCTGTTACGATGTTCATTACATTTTCTGTTAGTAATATCATGTTTTGGTGATTGAGAGTTTGGTATTTGTCTCACACAAAATATAATCACTCGCTCAATTAAAGTTTAAACTCTGCAACTGGACAGCAAAAATATAGGTAACACCAAAGTTAATATTCATGACTTTAGCTGTGTTTATATCGATTACATGTTAAATAATTATCATATTATTCATGAGCTGTTTCATAAAATGAAATGCTGAAGTTCCCTCCATTAAGGACCATCACGAGCGTCTTACAAAGAAACTTTTTCAATCAGTTCTCAAAAAACCCTCCAGTAAAATTCACAGTCTGCTGCCAAAACTATGCACTCAATCGAGATACGGATTAAGAAAGCAGAGAAATTTTGATCTTCCTGTTTTTAAAACAAACAGATTTGAAAATACTTTTATTAACAAGTGTAGTTCTGAGACAAAGTATACTTGATAAAGTTTTTAAATGTTACAATATTTAAGAAATTTTAAGATTTTGTACTTTACTAGATATTTTTAAATAAAAAAAAATCATGTATATTTTGTAAAGTTGCGCAATTCAGTTTTCGAACTGCGAAGCGACTTAATAAAACCAGTCTATCTATCTATCTAAAAAATACATGCGGCAATGCTTACCTTACTGGGAAGTAGTTTAAACAAGCGAGATTCCTGGCTATTTGGGAATTGAAGCTTCGCAAATAATACGCTCACGACCATCGACAGCTTAATTCTTCCTCTCCACATAAACCATTTGCGCGCATTCTTCCCTAAGCAAGGATAATTTTTGTTCTTTTTCTGCAGAAGAAAAGCTTAACCAAGTATATTAAGCAATTGCTGTAAGACCTTGTTGGAAGCCTAATTAATTATAGGCAAAATCTGACTGCAGTTGTGCCCCTCTAAATCTGCCCCTGTTGAGAAGACAGTGGAAAAATTTCCCTCTTGCATGAGCAATGAGGGAAATACGAGGTTTACATTCCCTCGGAGAACAAAAGAATCCGAGGCGATCATGGTATCACATCATTAAAAGAAACTTGCATTTGAAATTTATGTTTAAATACTGTAATATAAATGTCAAAAAAACTTACCCGTTTCTCCATCTTTCTACTCGTATTCTGTTACAGGAAAACGGCGAGGTTGAAAACAAAATGCCGATAGCCGTTACCCGATATCGGGGTATCTTAAGGTCCCTTATATCAGGAGCAAATATATTTGCTTTTTAATAGAAAATGCAATTTTGACGCGTTTGGGATTCGATCGCATTTTGATAACTTTAAGTCATCAAAATAAAAATTGGTAATCCATGCACTTTTGACAAGTTGATTAGCTTTAGTAAATATGATAAGGTTTTGAGCATGAGGACGTTTTAACTTGAGAACACGAGGTTGTTTCGACCAGCGAACACAAGGACGTTTTGTTGAAGATATTGGACGTTGTCAGTATTCCAATTACTTGAAAGAAGCTTTACGGGATGCCGCATCGTCTATCGATAATCCGATTAAGAAGAATTCTCTATCTAAGAATTACGTTTAATCAATCATCCAAGCAATCCGTCCTGAAGAGCGATTGCAATTTGTTCAGCTGCCTGTATATAGGAAACCAACATCGTGAATGTAACCTAGACGAGTTTTTCAGCTGCCTGTATATAGGAAACCAACATCGTGAATGTAACCTAGACGAGTTTTTCAATCGTGAGAATCTATCAGAATCTATAACCGCCAGAATTAAGCACTTGTATTTTCGGGCGAGTTTCGCATTCGGGCGAGTTTTGCATTCGGGCGAGTTTTGCATTCGGGCGAGTTTTGCATTTTGGCGAGTTTTGCATTTTGGCGAGTTTTGCATTTGGCGAGTTTCGCATTCGGGCGAGTTTCGCATTCGGGCGAGTTTTATGGACGGGGATTGTGGACAAAATTGTGGAACCGATCGTATGCGATTGTGCATTGCATCGTACATATTGTCTCACCGGTGATGCAATATATCGTACCCGGTGATGCAATGTGTCGTACCCGATTGCAATATATCGTACCCGGTGCAATATATCGTACCCGATTGCAATATATCGTACGGTGATGCAATATATCATACGGTGATGCAATATATCGTACGACGCAAGCTTTCCGGTCAGTGGTGTGGTTTGAAGGCGCATTTTGCGAAAAACAAGATGGAAGGACAACACCAAATCTCCGATTGAGCTAGTTTATACGAATGTTAAAGAGGTTTTGAATAATGTAATAAGGAAATTAGAATGTCAAGACTGCAGCAACAAAGTCGACTTTGCACAATATAAAGTGGACTGGCTTTGTGCGTTGCTGTTGAGGATTGGTGGACTATAGAACATTCGCTACTTCCTTATTTACTTCAAGCACAGCATATGGAAAGTGATAGTGATTTTTTCCCCTATTTGCTATCTACGATTGACAAGGAAGAAGGCATATGCAGTACAACCTCCCATCCACTGATAAAAACAGGATGAAAGGGAAGACCTAGATTTGATATACCTCTTCAACAGCTCGTGTACCTCCTGGACAACGGATTCAAGGTAACCGACATCGCAAAGTTGCTGTCTGTAAAGTGAAGAAAACAGTTTACCGGAGACTTGAAGAAAATCGAACATCCGTACGGGATTCATACGCCAAATTAACAGATCAAGAGCTGGATGACATTGTAAAAACTATATTGCAAGAGTTCCCAAATTCTGGCTACAAAAGTATGCGTGGCCATCTTTTGTCCCGAGGATTGAAATTACAAGAAATGCGTGATCCTGAAGGTACTGTTGTCAGAGCACTTCAAATTCGTGTGACACACAGACGATCATACAATGTTAGGGCCCCAATTAGCTTTATGGCATATCCGCATATGGACGGCAACCATAAACTGATAAGGTAAAAACCATTCTATTTCAATACCTTTGTCACCGATTTTCGTACAACCAATTATCCTGCAAACTGCAAGCATAATTTTACATGTATTTTACAACCACCATGCTGCAACTTTTATACCAACTTCAAAAACAATGAAAGCATTTTTTTGTTGGTTGACCAGACTCGGTGATCAAGTTGTACAAGAAAATATTTAATTTTGTAAATCATATTTACATTCATAAAATCATAACATTTTTTGTAGTTCATGTTGAAAAATTTATTTGTAATTTTAGGTGGAATTTTGTAAGTGCATGGATGTAGTACGTTGTTGTTTTGAATCCGAATGTTTCATTCTGTGTCGAGGAATCAGTCGGGTGAAGGAAATGATGCGCTTTCCATCTTAAGCGTTGTAGAAAGGATTGGGTCTTTTCAATTAGGCATCTAAGGTACATGTTCGGTGTCGCTGCCGGGTTATTCTTCGTGGAGTAGCCAAGGTTCGTGGGTTCCATATCGACTTGTAGAGTGCTCAACAATGAAGGAGCGTAATAGATAAGTGTAGTGATAGAAACTATCGTGAGGATAGAAACTAGCGCATACAAAATCGTACGGATAGAGTGCTCAATGCGTACGCAGAGCGGTATAACACAAGATGAGAAACACAAGTTACTTCATCGAAATTTTATTTACTACAGAACTGTTTCGTATGGCAAGTGTTAAGCTTGCCACACTCATTGTGTTATACCGCTCTGCGTACGCATTGAGCACTCTATCCGTACGATTTTGTATGCGCTAGTTTCTATCCTCACGATAGTTTCTATCACTACACTTATCTATATATATATATATATATATATATATATATATATATATATATTGATATACAGTATATTATTATATATTATTATATATATAATATATGTATATATATATTATATACATATTATATATTTACAATTTTATAAAAACCAAAAGACAAGTACCCAATCTAAGTTTCTATTTATAAATATTATTTATATTTTTATTTGGTAATTATATATGAAATATTGTATATATGAAATAGTATATGTATAGGCTGCATGGCAAGATAAAATAATGATTACATCATCAAAAAATTTAACACAATCCATGCAGTAAACAATTAAACATCTGAGGTTGAGATCCTCCAGTATAATATATAGATCAATATCTAAGGGGGTGGGACTGATATAGTTCACTGGTATACATTTAGCCTGCTGAACGATATTATATACTTCTGTACCACAATGTCAGTTTCAACCGTGAGTCATACCTATATTATTATAGTTATTCATTGGTAATAAATGATTATATTGTTTCAAATAAAGATGGGATCATGGGTCACTAGTGTGAGCTTACCTACAAGTGTTCCTTTCTACTCCACCACAACTGAATGTGTGGCTCCTTAGTTGATGCAATGGGAAAACATTCTCACATTTTAAGCACTTTTCAGTTGGGTTGGTGACTTCACTTTCCTATTAAAGGATATTAAATAAGTCTAAAATTATATGGGTTCTGCAAATCTCAAGGTGTTTAATTCACCATAGTACTGTTCTGATTGGTGCCACATTGAACGATTTGTAATTTGAATATCTATTCACTGCTCCTGGGGATTGCTGTGACGACCGCTTTGTAAATACAGGCAAATGGCCCTAATGTAATTTTTAAAATTCAATAAAATTAAATGTAATTTAATTTTACTCTAAGCTATGCCTGAAAAATGTGTTTATGTTTAATTGTATCAGTTTGCTAGTTGGCAATAACTTTATACACATACCACTTCAATGAGAGGTTCTGTTGATAAGTCGCGTTGTATAGGACGAACAAATCCTCTTGCCTGACCCAAGCAACCTTTCAAATACGGTACTGAATAACCTCCAACAGGGGAAGGAATAACTTCCAACACTTTGTTAGAAGTACATCCTATTGTAAGGATATCAAAGCCACCTGCACTCTTAAGCTTTGGAAACGACGTCACCAGTTGATCGTAGAAATGTGTAAAGTCACCCTCTTTGTCGAAATTTATTTCTTTTAGCCCAAGTCCTGCCAATGAAAGAAGACAAAATTCGCGGGACGAAGGTTTGAGATCTCGTTTTTCCTAGCAAGGCAGACAAATTTGTGTTTCCATGCGCTATAGTTTTTGTTACAGGCTTTCGAGCTTTTTTCTCCATCTTGTTTGGATCCTGATTTACCACGTTTCCTTTTCCCAGACTGAGGTACATGTATTTGCCGGGGCTTGAAGTTGAATAAGCCGCCTGTGCTCTTCCATAACTGTTGGATCATGATTTAGTGAATTTATATTCGAAGGATTGGGAGGCGAAACTTGAGCAGAATTTGACGTAGACGTCGCGGGCATATTTAAGGCTATGGCAGATTGAGCAGATGAAGAAGTCGATCTTTGACTTTGTGTCGAGCTTAGTTGTGTAGAATCTTCATGGCCATCTAATTGATGTACTATCGCCATTAAGCTGGCCGCACACCGACTCAGCGTCTCTCTTCTTTTTCCACGTCGCTTGAAGACATACTCGAAGCTTTACCAAATCAAAGGTAAACAACTTGCGGATATTCACAAACTATCTACATTTTTCCTGCCAAATGTTTGTCACGTGCATGTTTACTGTCGCCCAAATGCAAAACTCGCCCGAATGCAAAACGCGCCCGAATGCAAAACTCGCCCAAATGCAAAACTCTCCCAAATGCAAAACTCGTCCGAATGCAAAACTCGCCCGAATGCAAAACTCTCCCAAATGCAAAACTCGCCCGAATGCAAAACTCGCCCGAATGCAAAACTCGCCCGCGAATACAAAACTCGCTTGAATGCAAAACTCGCCCGAAAATACAAGTGCTTAATTTTGGCAGTTATTACGCGCCATAAGAATCAACAACACCCTCCATCGTTGTCCGAATTTGGCAAACAACTCCTGCTTTTGATTTGATTGGTTCTTTTTTATCCAGCAAATCAAATTCAAAGCAGGAAGTTCATCAAATGAATTGATCAGGATGAGCCAAATAATTGCAACAATATTTTAGGAACACTTATATTGCCGCCACAAGAGTAAAATGAGTATAATACATGTATGGTATTCTATACATTTCGACGTAAGGGTTTTTTTGCAAGGGCTTCTCTGATATGATCTTACCATAAGTTTATGGTATATGAATATTGTGAAATTTAAAGGCAACATTTTTGTATTCGTTTAAGGACTTGTTTCATGCGCAGTTAACTACGAGGGTTCGATGGATAGCGTTTGCTGATCCATCGATTGAAACTAGATTTATACATTGATTGAATGTTGAACTAGATTGAATTTTGGACGATGTGAAAAATTAATGTATAATTTCAATAACATCAGAGCACGAGAAAACCAGATCACGAGTTAAACAGAAAGAACATTTTTAAGTACAGAATATGAGAATTTTAAAATTTAGATTGAAAGCAAGCAACAGTTCATGCATCACAAATAGTCTGGCTAAGCGTATTAAAAAATTTTGGACCCTGGTAATTACGGTGGCCCACAAGTGTCACGGCAAAAACAAATGTTCATGGCAAAATACAATAAACTCACGGCAAAATACAATAACTCACGGCAAAATACAATAAACTCACGGCAAAATACAATAACTCACGGCAAAATACAATAAACTCACGGCAAAATACAATAAACTCACGGCAAAATACAATAAACTCACGGCAGAACAAAATTAACTCACGGCGCAAAACAAAGTTAATTTCAGAAAAGTCATTTTCGTGGTCAGCGGTCGACAGCATGATAAGTGGTAGGTACTTTATCTGACCCCCATTATAGTGTATCATATAATAACTATGTAACCATGTATATTCTTAAGCCTCTTTACTCTCCTTAGCCCTCCTTAGCCATACTTAGCCCTCCTAAGGCATAATTAGCCCTCCTAAGGCATAATTAGCCCTCCTTAGGCATACTTAGCCCTCCTTAGCCATACTTAGCCCTCCTTAGGCATACTTAGCTCTCCTTAGCCATCCTTAGCCCTCCTTAGTCATCCTTAGGCATACTTAGCCCTCCTTAGCCCTCCTTAGCCCAGCTCCTTAGGCATACTTAGCCATCCTTAGGCATACTTAGCCCTCCTTAGCCCTCCTTAGGCATACTTAGCCCTCTTTAGCCCTCCTTAGGCATACTTAGCCCTCCTTAGGCATACTTAGCCCTCCTTAGGCATACTTAGCCCTCCTTAGCCATTCTTAGCTCTCCTTAGCCATCCTTAGGCATACTTAGCCCTCCTTAGGCATACTTAGCCATCCTTAGGCATACTTAGCCCTCCTTAGGCATACTTAGCCCTCCTTAGGCATACTTAGCCCTCCTTAGGCATACTTAGCCCTCCTTAGCCATTCTTAGCTCTCCTTAGCCATCCTTAGGCATACTTAGCCCTCCTTAGGCATACTTAGCCATCCTTAGGCATACTTAGCCCTCCTTAGGCATACTTAGCCCTCCTTAGGCATACTTAGCCCGCCTTAGCCATCCAAGGATGGCTACAAGGATGGCTAAGGAGGGCTAAGTATGCCTAAGGAGGGCTAAGGATGGCTAAGGATGGCTAAGGAGGGATAAGGATGGCTAAGGAGGGCTAAGTATGCCTAAGGAGGGCTAAGTATGCCTAAGGAGGGCTAAGGATGGCTAGGGAGGGCTATAGGAGGGCTAAGTATGCCTAAGGAGGGCTAAGGAGGGCTAAGGAGGGCTAAGGATGGCTAAGGATGGCTAAGGAGGGCTAAGTATGCCTAAGGAGGGCTAAGTATGCCTAAGGAGGGCTAAGGATGGCTAAGGAGGGCTAAGGATGGCTAAGGATGGCTAAGGAGGGATAAGGATGGCTAAGGGGGGCTAAGTATGCCTAAGGAGGGCTAAGTATGCCTAAGGAGGGCTAAGGATGGCTAGGGAGGGCTAAGGATGGCTAAGGAGGGATAAGTATGCCTAAGGAGGGCTAAGGATGGCTAAGGAGGGCTAAGGATGGCTTAGGAGGGCTAAGGAGGTCTAAGGATGGCTAAGTATGGCTAAGGAGGACTAAGGAGGGCTAAGGAGGATGGCTAAGGAGGGCTAAGTATGCCTAAGGGGGGCTAAGGAGGGATAAGTATGCCTAAGGAGGGCTAAGGATGGCTTAGGAGGGCTAAGGAGGTCTAAAGATGGCTAAGTATGGCTAAGTATGCCTAAGGAGGGCTAAGTATGCCTAAGGAGGGCTAAGGAGGGCTAGGGAGGGCTAAGGATGGCTAAGGATGGCTAAGGAGGGATAAGTATGCCTAAGGAGGGCTAAGGATGGCTAAGGAGGGCTAAGGATGGCTAAGTATGGCTAAGGAGGGCTAAGGAGGACTAAGGAGGGCTAAGGAGGATGGCTAAGGAGGGCTAAGTATGCCCAAGGAGGGCGGTTACATAGTTATTATATGATACACTATAATTGGGGTCAGATAAAGTACCTACCACTTATCATGCTGTCGACCGCTGACCACGAAAATGACTTTTCTGAAATTAACTTTGTTTTGCGCCGTGAATTAATTTTGTTCTGCCGTGAGTTTATTGTATTTTGCCGTGAAGTTAATTTTGTTTTGCCGTGAAGTTAATTTTGTTTTGCCGTGAGTTTATTGTATTTTGCCGTGAGTTTATTGTATTTTGCCGTGAGTTTATTGTATTTTGCCGTGAGTTTATTGTATTTTGCCGTGAGTTTATTGTATTTTGCCGTGAACATTTGTTTTTGCCGTGACACTTGTGAGCCACCGTAGGTAATAAACTGAAAATTGTTTTATTTTTGTTCTACAAAAGGGAAGATAATAAAATTTGGAATTTCGTGTGTTACTATGAACATGATGCGTACGTAAAAATGAATCATCAAAGCTGCGAGGGAGCAAATTGTTTTCAAATAAGTACATAAATTTTCCTATTTGAAATAAATAGATATTTTCAAATTTAAGAATCCTAAAGGTTTTAAAAATAGGATCAGTGTGTGCATCAAATTGTTCCTTGCCAACTATTCTAATTACACGCTTCTGAAGCAAGACAATACGGTTCAGATTAATTGGATACGTAGATCCCCACACAATAATACAATATTGAAGGTACAGTACTGCTCAGAAATAACCTAACACTGCGGTTGCGGTTCGGTTTGCGGTCGATACACATTAGCGTGTGTGAAAACGGCTTGGGTTCCGACTATTTCCGACATGGAAAGCGTTTCGTTTAAAAGGGCACCAAAAGCAAAATAGATCTTCATGTTTGGCTTCATTCTTTGTCTGTTTCATGTCCTTGACAAGAATACACTCGCGCAAGAGATTCGTAGTTGAAACGTTGTGCTTTCGCCGTGCAAAACCTAATTCAAGTAATGTTCGACTTATACTGCACTCGTAGCACCGTTTGCAGCGAATCCTCGTCGAATCTAATGAATGTGATAGTATTACGAAAATATAATGATTGAGGGAGAGCGCCTGTCCGTTTTAATTCCTAAACCGTTTTCCTCATTATTATTTATTGCAGTGCGTCAGCCGCGTATACAACGCCAGAAACTAGAAAGAGCCTATATCTCTGATGAAGGCCTTCTCTCGAAATTGTTAGACCTATTAAGCATTTTCGATTCCTAATAATTAACGTGTCGAAAAGTGGATTGGCATGAAGGTTGAACCATTTCTGTGTTCACATGAAGCGAATCGAAAATTCGATCGGCTTACAATACCGGATCGACTAGACTTTTCAAAACAAAAGAAATCGATAATATTTCCTTTGAGGGGATTGAGTGTTCCAGTGGGAATGAAATTTCGATCCGACGTCATATTGAATACTGTATCTGCTAGTGAAAAGTTAATAGGAAGTCAAAAAATCATCATTAACAAAATTAGATTTGAACGGATTCGAATGCCTTTGTTGAAGAAACTGAAAGCGTCGTAAATCAAAATATCGCCTGACAGGTTTGAATAGAATTGGCCACAACACGAGGAACATATGAATATATTGAATAATAATTGTATTCTAGTGCTGTTTCGGGCAAAGTTGTTCACACAGGTGAAGCTTTTTCATGTCTTGGTTACACAGCGACGGAATTTTATAACGAAGTATCTATTCGTCCGGAAGATATAACAATATATAGAGGCGTTCGTTCACAACGCGCGATTTTGATAAAAATATAGTTTGTTATAGTTTGCCTTTTCTGCATAGTTTTTTTGGTTAGGGTTAGTATTTTGGTTAGGGTTAGGATTTGGGTTATGATTAGGTTTTATTTTAGAATTATTGTTACGATAATACTGACTGCCGGACCTCTAGTTTTTCCCGAACAAGTTCCGGTTACCGGACCTATATAGCCACATCGATTTTATAAACGTTCTCCAAATATGAAAACGGATTGTTCATCACAATCATATTGTTCATCACAATCATATTAATGCAATCTGCTGAAACAAAGTAGATGTTACTGTTAGCACTGATAGACCAACACCGAATACAATTGACTGAAAAAGTTCTGCAGCTAAAATGAGTTTGTCAAACTTTAATTCAATTTGACGTATTGATTTAGAAGTCGAATTTCGTAACATGTGAACACGGAAGTGTCAACGCTATTATTGTTGCCAAGTTATATCTATTTTAGTGCGTTTGAGTATCACGTTTTCAAACGTGTCTTTCTCTGTTAAAGCTTTGAGACAAGCCAATCTTTTAAGCTTGTTTGGCTTCTGCACGAATTGACAGTAGCATGCTTTCTCGTGCTTCCAACCAAGCTGCTCTCGTCAGATCTGACGAATAGTACAATTCAAAACATTCACACCGCATTCTTCCATTACTTTAGTTTTCAATTTGGCAAATGTTAACTCGTCGTTCATGTGATCTTCTCGTCGATATATTTGCAATGCTGTTCGTTTAAAAGTTGCTTTCTTCGACTTCGAGGCGCATCCAACAGTAACAAGAAAGAAATAAGCAAACCGCAGATCTTGATGTGCCTATTCCTTCCCCTCGAAGAATATCTGTAGTTTTTTTATTTATTCCCAAAGACTGCAGTGAAATAATTCGATTCCATGAGTAAATAGACAGTTTTCTCATTTCACCAAACAATGCGTAACTGAAAAGGCAATCTTTGGAAATGATCGTATTTCCTATCGTGTGAAACTTGAAAAGCGGTTGCGGTCACGCCAAACTACGACCTAGGTTCGACCGAGGATCAACCGAAGATCGACCTAGGTTCGACCGCGGGTTTCGTTAGGTTATTTCTGAGCAGTACTGTATGGGTAAACAAGAGAATAGTACAATGTATATAAAGACGATTTTGAGAGGCAAAAGCTTGATTTGTAAATTATACCAATTGATTTGGATATTTTTGTAGCAACAAGAGAAATGTGAGGCTTCCACGAGATATACTCATCTAAGATTATACCGAGAAAAACAACCTCCTTAACCAAATCAATTTTATGGCAGTTTAACATTATCAACAAATCAATGTTATGCCTTTTTTGTCTATAATAATAATATAAATATCATATAATTGGATTTCTTAATATTTATTGATAATATATTAGCTCTAAACCACTCAGATAATTTATTCATTTCACTGTCGATTATATTCATTAAACAGGACTGATCTTTGAGAATAAAATAGATTTGTGTCATCAGCAAATAGAATCAAGTCAAATATATTAGAAACATTACAAAGGTCGTTGATATATAATAAGAAAAGAAGCGGACCAAGGATAGAACCTTGAGGTACTCCACATTGAATAATTTTAGATGTGGAACAAGTTTAATTAAATTGAACATATTGTGATCTATTACAAAAATGTTTCATCCAATCTAGAGCCACGCCTCGGATGCTGTAATGTTCAAGTTTAACAAACAATATATCATGGTTAACAGTGTCAAATGCCTTGGAAAGATCAAGAAAAATTCCAACCGTAAATTCTCTGCGATCAATAGTTGCTGTAATTTTGTCGTATAGATGCAATAAGGCTAGGGAGTCGAATGTTTTTTCCCAAAACCATATTGGCTGTCAGAAAGAATATTATGTTTATTTACGTAATTAATTATGCGATTATATACAACTCTTTCTAGCAATTTAGAGAAGATAGGTAAAACCAATATAGGTCTATAATTAGAAACAATAGAATGATCACCAGATTTAAATAACGGTACAATACGTGCTATTTTCATTTCATCAGGAATAATACCAGAAGAAATGGATATGTTAATAATATGAGTAAGAGGTTAACAGCATGCATCGGAATCCTATCACAGCGTGCTGCAGTACCTGAACGCAAAGAACTTACAATTTCTAGTATTTCATGTTGTGTTGCTGGTTCTAAGAATATAGAGTTTACGAAGTTACCAGAGAGGAAGAAGCGATGAGGTCCAATATTTGTGAAGTAATCACAGAAACGATTTGCGATTTCAATTGGATTAGAAATTTCTTGCTTATCAAAACTAAATGTTGATGGTAATTTATTAACACGTTTTTTGCCATTAATAACTTCACTCAAGATCTTCCAAGTGTTTTTTGTATTAGATTTTGTATTTAGTTTGTTTTTATATTCTTTGTAAGAAACATCATTGACATGGTTTGACATATTTAGATATCGCTTATACAATTTATTCTTTCGTCTTATAGACTTTAGAAGACCCTTGGAAAGCCAAGGTTTATTAAGAGTACACTTTTTTGCTTTTATTCTTTTAATTGGAAAACAAGTATTATAAATGTCACGATATTTGTCTAAAAAATTTCCATAAGCAATATTAGGATCATTGAACCCTTCAAGATCACACCATTGAACATTGCTTAGACGGTCACAAAATTGAACTACATTCGCTTCACTTTTATCACCGAAGACAATATATGTGTCTTCAACCGTGTCGACGACCAACACAGTGTGCTAGACATTTCAGATGTTGTTTCTCTTGGAAAAGTGTCCAGTGATGCAGTAGATGTTTTCATTGCTGTAAATAACCACTGTAAATGTACAAAAGAACAACTGTGCTGCACTGAGTTGGCTGTTGCTTAATATGATAACATAATCTTGGTGACAAAAGGTATAACAATGTAATTTACGTACAAAGAGTCAGATTTAACTACACCAATTGATGCATCGCATCGCAAACCTGTATGATAATGTACAAAATCCAGGAGGCTAGTTTTATTCTTGTAGGGGGCAACACTGTGGGGCTAAAAATGTGTATATTAAGGTAATTGCACAGGCAGAAAAGTTCGAACCGTTCCAATGTTAAAATGTCAATCTGGGTACATATTTCACCACTTCATATTATGGGATATAGTGGATTCACTGGATTGGGGGTTAATGTTAAGAGTGGCAGAAGGAGTAACCTATGAAGCAGTTCAAGCAGGGGCATTCTAAATGACAATTGTGTGCTGATAGGTGCTCAGAACTTTAAATATCTAGTAATTTTTTATATATTGCATATCTTAACTTTTTACAGTCTATTTTTAGGTAACTTTAAAGCTAATTTTCTAAAACGTTGTATTTTCCATCACTTAAAACAGTCTTCTATTTGTATAATTGATATTATTTCAAAAAACCTTTCAAACTGGAACTGCATTAAGATGGGCATGCGTTGTTACCAGATGACCATATTCGGTTCCATGGTCTAACAGCTTGTGGCATATGGATGGTCATCACTCATTAATCCATTGGTATTTTGTAATTCAAGGTGCACTGATGGATTTTCAAAAAAATGATTATGTATTTGTACCGTAAAACAAATAATTGATCAGATACTGTTGCACAATTGTTTTCTCAGGCCATTTCAGTATACAGCTTACCATCTTGTGTAAGAGGTGATCATGGTGGAGAAAACGTTGGCGTTGCTGAAATTATGACCGAAATGAGAGAAGGCTGTGGTAGCTTTATTGCAGACCCATCTACCCTTAACCGACGTATTGAAAGACTATGGCGTGATATTTACCGTTGTTTGCTCAATATTTTACTCATTATTTTATACAATGGAAAGGGAGAGAGGGCATTTTCTTTAGATAATGCTATCCACATGTTTCCTCATTATATATTTCGATCCAGAATAAACATGGCATTATACAAGTTCACTAACAGCTGGAATAGACATACAATATCCACAGAACATAACTGGAACCCTTTGCAAATTTGGTCTAATAAGTTGATGCAACAAGAAAATAGTGACATAATGTCAAATGAAATTGCATTAGCAATTATTTAGATTTTGGAGAGATACAGAAGGTCCAGCCCCATGTGAAGAGCATGGTCAAGTTGAAGTATATGATTTATATAATCCTTTCAATGAAAACAAATGGTAACAAATTCAAACACAGGTAAATGTCAATGCAGAGTCACCAGATTTTGGTATTGATATAAAAATAGTATGACAAAAATAGTGTTGATTAAAAAGTTGAAAATATTTATTATAACTTAATTCTTAATGAGTGGATAAACTATGAATAATAATAACAATAATATTTTGACAGGCAGCCCAGCCCATGTCACCAGAGTGCTTTTCAATGAGGCCCTGTGTAACATAAGAGAAATAAGTAACTATATGATAAGCAATGATTATATATTTGTAGTTAAGAGGATAATTTGCCTAATTTAAGCTTGAACAATGACAGTGACTTAGTACTACAGAGTTCAGTAGTTAAATTGTTATAATCGTTCAAAGTTTGGTAAGTTATTTTATAGTTCAACGTTTTCCCCACTCTTGGAAGGTGGCTTGTTTCTGGTGTGGTATTTGTGGAAATGGCTATTTGGCAGTAGTTCAAAGTTTGAGTCGAAAAAGTTGTTTGAACAACTTTTTGAACAAAATAAAAATACAGCGATGATCTAGACGTCTACCATCTAGGGTTTCCAAGGCTTGAGTAGCAGAAGAGCGCATGGGTTTATTAATGATTAGTTTGGCTGACTTGTTTTGTTGGATTTGTAGGGAATTCATTCACTCCATATAACATCTCCATAATCAAAAAGAGGGAGAATCAGATGGTAGTAAATGCTTAACCTTTCTCAAGATAGCAAAGCCCTGCTTTATCTTTGATGTTTAAGGTTATGAATATGGTCTTGCAAGTGAGGTCTTCGTTTAAGGTTACTCCTAAATATTTAAAAGAGGTTACTCGATCAACAGGGCTGTTATTAAGTTTAATTGAAACTGTGTTGAAAGACTTGAGGCAGTGTCGGCTTCCAAACAACAAAGATTTTGATTTAACACAATTAAGGGTGAGTAAGTTGCATCTAAGCCAATGAGAAACAGCTTCTAAATCGCTATTCAGGTTGGATTAAATTTCACTGGATAAGTTTGAAGAGTAATACACAAGAGCAAAGTTGTAACACTGCTTTCACATTCTTAACTTCATCACTAGTAACTGTAATAATATGTAGTGGTTCAATTACTTCAATACTATTATCGTTTTCACTTCCTGGTTCATCTGCCTGTTAAGTAACCCACAGCTTCTTCAACTGAACCACTGCGATTTAAAGCATTCATCAAAGTTTGTTTTGTTTTACCAGTGAACATGTCTTGCAGTCAACTAAGGTTATTGTGACAAAATAGACTTGAAATGGGACACTGGATGGCCACCCCCACCAATGCTTGGTGGAAGTCCACCACTATTTCTTGGAATCCCACTGAATGAAATTACATTTGAAATTACTACATCATCATCTACCTCTTCATCTTGTTGATTTTCATGAACGTTATGTTCGCCAACAAACGACGTTTTACTCTTGTTTAGTCAAACATATAAAATACCCTGACCACGGAGCTGCTTGACATTTTCATAGCCCCATTTGTTGGCTCCTGTCACAACAGGGATACTTAATGTAAATCGGTCGCATTTAACGAAATGGAAATCAAAGGGACCAAGAGTTGTAAAGCGAGTTTTGACAACAGAAGTTATTTTGTTGTGTACCTCATCTTTGGAGAATGTCGATAGGAACTCAATTTGGGCTTTACACTGGACAAGATAATCTTTGAAGCTGTAATCGTCTAGAAATTTCGTTACATATCTTTCACGCCATTTTTCCAAAACATACACCCACTTTGTTTCTCGTTTTGGGATCATCTTTCAGTTTATAATACTTTCTTTTGGCAACTCAACGACGAATGGGCAGCTAGATGGAGCCAGTGCATTGATTGTTTGATGGGTTGGCACAGCCTGTTTTTGTTGTTTTGTTGCTGCAACTGTTCGACTAACCCTCTGGTTCTTTGCATAACAGACGTAGCAACATTTCTCAGTTTGATCACTTTATACAGCAGGGGAACTGCTTTGCACAAATACTTGATTGTGTTGATATTTTTCCCTCCCTATTTGCCATATAAATGATTTGTCTTACGAATTCGATGGCATGTTTTTGGTTGTAATTAAATACACAAAAAATATCTATAATTAAATTCACCAAAAATATAGGATATATATATATATATATATATATATATATATATATATATATATATATATATATATATATATATATATATATATATATATATATATATATATATATATGGATATTTTATTCAAATGAATTTTGCAACAAATCGGCAACCATAGTTTATTTCTCACCTTCACCTTCAGTGTTGATTTATCTTCTCTGCTCTTATAGCTTCACAGATGCCTTTTATTCCATTCACAATTTGATGTGGGCTCTCTAGATGTAGATTATTTGTTCTGACATGTAAAATGTTATCTGCTTTTTTTTCTCCAAATGTAACATATGAAGCAGATTGCTTACAGCTGAGAATAACTAAGACAATCAAGTAAACAAGTGAACAATAAGAAACATTTTAAAGGTATTAAAGGCTGGTGGGATGTAGTAGATAAGTTAACTGGCCAAGCTAAAACTAATAAGGCTATTTCTACATTGTTTGATGTGAATGAAGTTAACAATCATTTACAATGAATTAATACTGACCCTAACTACTCCGCACCAGAACCAGTGGAGATTGGAGAAGATTGTGAGGTCCCTGTCTTTGATATATAAGCCCTATTTATTTTATTTCATCTTGTCTTACTCTGATGAAGGGCTCCGCTCGAAACGTCAGTATCTCGTCACTAAATTCTTGGCAGTTCACCACCTTTTCACTTTGCTATATATTCAAAACACTGTCTACGCAGCACTCTACTTTTTTATTACTGGTTTGGATGGATAAATACATTAACCGGGCTCTTTATTTCCTTAGTCAATACCAATCGCTCAAAAAGTCTCATATCAGTGATAGATATAGGCCTTAACTGATTTAGACTAGAAACGTTAGATTCCTTAAGAGTAGGACTAATATTAGCTAACTTCCACACCTTGGGTACTTTCTGACTGGCTATAGAGGTATTCAGAATATGAGTTAGCACTGCAGATAATTCTGATGCATCTGGGCCAGTCGCAGTTCTCTTTATATATGCCAAAAGGGTGTCACAGGTAGAAAGTAGCCAATCAAATGCACGGGAAATAAACTAACTAATAATTAATGAGATGGGAAAAGTTAAATCATATGCTATTTTTACAGTCGATCAATAAGCAGACTGAGGGGGTGGGAGAAATGACAGGTCCAATATTCAAGGGGTTAGGCGATAATAATAGAAACAAAGACTTGAAAAGGAATGAAAGTGCATAAGCTAATAATAAAAAGTTCCAAGCAAACTAAAATAACAAAAAACTTTTAGGAAATTAAATAAAAGAAAAACGTCGATGTGTGGTGCCAAGTTTAAAAATGAGACGCTTCTCTTGCCGCTTGCAGTTATCGTTTCCACCGGAGATGGGAAGGATGGCACAGACTTTCATGTCTGAAACCAAATGGTTGGAGCTGTTGAAATGGCGGGCTACAGGTTTGTCACCATCATTGATCCTCACGGAACGAAGATGTTCAGCAAACCTGTCTGAAAGGCGTCGCCCAGTTTCACCGATGTAGATTTTAGGGCATTTATCGCAATAAATGCGATAAATTATGTTGGTGGACGTGCATAACGGATTGTGTGGTCGAATTTGGGGGCAGTAATAACTGTAGTGGGATTGAGAAAAGGGCATGTGTTACAGCGGGAACGGCCGCAAGAAAATGTTCCCGCTGGTGCCGAGGTATTTTGTTTAAGGGTACTATGTACTAAGGAGTCAGGAATGTTTTTATTATTATTGTTTCCGCTTGTAGTTGCCCCACCGAGCTCGTTTCCAGTTTTCTAGACAACGTTATGTATCCTTTGGTTAAGAAGTTGCCTTCTTATATCAAAGATACTAAACATGCCTTGCAAATTTTCGACCAGTTACGTTTCAGTAGTTCCGATAAATTTATTTTCATGATGGACGTCAAGTCCTTATACACCGTCATTCCCCATTGTGATGGCCTTGAAGCTCTGAAGTTTTTCTTTGATCAGCGCACTAATTTAGAACCCTCCACAACCACGTTACTCCGCTTAGCAGAACTAGTGCTTACCCTTAACAATTTTTCGTTTGATGGTGAACATTATCCACAAATAAGTGGTGTTGCGATGGGTACCAAAATGGGTCCAAGCTATGCTAACTTATTTGTTGGTTATGTTGAAAAACAGATCTTTGAACAATACACGGGTACCTTGCCTGATTTTCCGGCAGATTTATCGATGACTGTTTAGGAACAGCGTTGACCAACCTTTTAGACCTCGCCATTCAGAAAGCTTTTCTCGACGCCCTTGAACCATCTTTGGAACGAGTTTCAAACAATAAAATTCCTTTGGTTCTAATATTTCATCCTTTCAATTTTAAAGTTAAAAATATTATTAATCGGAATTTTCACATTTTACAAAATGACCTGAGACGTCAGCCATTTTCACTGACAATCCTTTGGTACCTTTTCGCTGTAATAAAAACATTCGTGACTCCTTAGCATCAGGGGAACATTTTCTTGCGGCCGTTCCCGCTGTAACACATGCCCTTTTCTCAATCCCACTACAGTTATTACTGCCCCCAAATTCGACCACACAATCCGTCATGCTTTTTCATGCACGTCCACCAACATAATTTATTGCGTTTCTTGCGATAAATGCCCTAAAATCTACATCGGTGAAACTGGGCGACGCCTTTCAGACAGGTTTGCTGAACATCTTCGTTCCGTGAGGATCAATAATGGTGACAAACCTGTAGCCCGCCATTTCAACAGCTCCAACCATTTGGTTTCAGACATGAAAGTCTGTGCCATCCTTCCCATCTCCGGTGGAAACGATAACCGCAAGTGGCAAGAGAAGCGTCTCATTTTTAAACTTGGCACCACACATCCTCTTGGTCTTAACGAACGTTTTTCTTTTATTTAATTTCCTAAAAGTTTTTTGTTATTTTAGTTTGCTTGGAACTTTTTATTATTAGCTTATGCACTTTCATTCCTTTTCAAGTCTTTGTTTCTATTATTATCGCCTAATCCCCTTGAATATTGGACCTGTCATTTCTCCCACCCCATCAGTCTGCTTATTGATCGACTGTAAAAATAGCATATGATTTAACTTTTCCCATCTCATTAATTATTAGTTAGTTTATTTCCCGTGCATTTGATTGGCTACTTTCTACCTGTGACACCCTTTTGGCATATATATAAGCCTTATTTATTTTATTTCATCTCGTCTTACTCTGATGAAAGGCTCCGCTCGAAACGTCAGTATCTCGTCACTAAATTCTTGGCAGTTCACCACCTTTTCACTTTGCTATATATTCAAACCAGTAATATAAGCATTATAGAGATAATAGTGAGCTGAAATTGCTCTCCTTCATAATCAGCATACTTGGCTGAAGTGGCTTGATGGTTGTTCTCATTTTGTTAGGGTTCTCTCTTTCGAAAGCTTTTGAATTACTAGGAATAACTTTTCAAGATAATCCTGTTAATTGGGAGATACAATTTGATAATTTAATGGATAAAGCAGCTAAGAGAATGCATATTCTTAGTGTTTGTAAGGCTAATCGGTATTGTATACAGGATTTACACTACCTCTTTAACACCTTGATTATGTCTTTGTTTACATATGGTATCATGGTTTGGGGAGTAGCATCATACAGTAAATATCTAAGTAGGATAGATATATTGCAAAGGAGAGCCCTTAAATTCGGTTATATTTAGAGTTATGTTGCTGTTGAGAAAATTCTTAGTGAAAGAGACATGAAATTATGGAATAAGGTTATAAATATCCCCACACATCCTCTACATGATGAACTTCTTCCACCGTGTCGAAGTAGAACATTGCGTAAGAGATCACATACTTTTCAATTTCCATGTGTAAAAACAGAAAGGTTTAAACGATGTTTTGTAAATAGATGCCTATATAATTTAAATAATTCTAAATATGATTAGTTTAGTTTATAGTTAGATATTATAATATTATATGTAATAATTTCTGGTTTTATAATGTTGTAAACTTTGACGTTTGTTTAAAGTATTTAATAAAAACGACCATTATATATTATATTATATTATATTGGCGTGGACTTTGTATTATACATACCGTTCCGTATATGATATATCCCCTATATGCTATGATATAGGATACGATACGATACAATATAATATAGTAGAGCTATTTAGCTTGCAGGATGTACAATAGACTACTAGTAATTCTCTAATAATTGATAGATAAGAAATTCTTAACGATTAATGTTCTAGCACACGCTGCTTCAGTATATACATCAAAGTTTTTCTACATCAGCTTTATATAGCCTTGCAATTGACTGCGTGTACATTAGATGTCCAAAACGTGTTTACATGCATAACAGATTATATTACTCCTGGCTTTCTTTTTGTCATATAAATGGCTCTAATGCACATGACTAATAACCCCACGCCTAAGCTTAAACGCTTGCTATGCCAGTTTCAATTTTCCTAGAGCCAAGTATTCTGACACGCACATAGAGTACACACATTCTGGCTCTGAAAAAATAAAACTTGAATGGAGTCGTCCTCCAAATGACTTTCTTGCACTGAGTATACCACCCACATTTCCATCCACTATCTCCTCCTTGGTCCACTGTATTTTAACTTTGGCACCAATGGAGAAGTATTCTTCATACTCTTGGTCTTAGATTTTCCCTGATTGGCATTGCATGTTTTGAGTTGCTTCTTGCACAGGTTGTAGTAGAAAAGTCTTTGCTCTTCTGTACCTAATGTCTTTCAGAATGTTGACAACTCTTGATAGGTTCGAAAATATTTTGCAAATTTTGAAAGTTAGTATCGTATGGGACTTTCAGTTGACTTTTGCTCGTTCTTGTAGTGTAAGTTCTTTTTCTGTACACATCATCACGATTTAAGACAAATTGTCGCTTTTCCTCTTCAATAATTTGTTGTGCAAAACCAACCGTTTTCAGGAGCTTGTCTTCTTCTTGCTTAAAACATAAATAATACCTGCCATTGCACACTAGAAAGAGTCGCAAAACAGGTTCTTCTTTTGTTCCACCAACAGTGATGCCATGGTAATTTAAAATGTAACGGATCCTTGCAACGGGAAGTTTCCGAAGTTCGGACATTGATCTTGATATTGCGTTTAGATCACCATCATAACCTGGGTTATTTTCTTCATGGGTCTCACCACGAATTTCGGCAAGTTGTTCCACCAGATGATGCTTTTGTCCCCGAGTTGGAAGCCCTTCTTTGTTGCACATCGAACACAGTTCCTCCGTATGAAGAGCGAGTTGAGCAATCGATCCGGTTGGAATAAGCTACGCTGCCCCACAATAGAATAATCGTTGACCTGTTGTTTCCTCCCAGTTTCTATGGCCATATAAAATTTGAAGGCGCTCGTACGAAACAGTGCAATTCACCGTTTGTTTGCACCCATCGAATGTAGTTAAGAATTGCTTGCAACCCTTGTCTCATTAAACGCCTTCCTTTCCATTCATTGTCGTCCCTGTATATAGCAGTAATGTACTTATATCTCCAAGCTGTCCTTACTTCCGGAGTTGCGGTATTATTCAATGTATTGTAATCGTCTATGTATTTCCCCTCAAAGTTCTCGTCAATGTTCCACACAGGCACTTATAAGTCATTAAGTAAAGGGGATTGTTTCTGTATACTGTACATCCAATCAGTTTTCCTTCGCTTCCTCCATCCGCGATAAAAAAGTCTTCAATTCTTGTTCGTCATTAAAAATAAATCACTCGTTTTCCACACCTCGAAAAACCTCAAGTGGTTTGCTATCCTTCTCAGTCATCTTCTCTACCAGGCTGAATGTTCAAGTGTTCATGTACTTCACATGATGAAAATGGACTGTGACGGGCCAATAGTTTGTCTTCTGTTGCATGAACCCATTCAAAATTTATTTTGCTGTGGTATTCAGCGAATGAAATTTGAAGCACTCTGTCAAGGTTAAGAAGCTTCTGCAATCTAACTAATAGAATCTGGACTAATGGACTTTATGGTTCTTTGGCAGGGCCATTGTCAACAATAAAGTAAAATTGTTCTTAACTGACCTGTTTTCGGATTTCTAAAAAGAGTCCAGAGATGGCTTTGTTAAAAGAAGTAGGTTTCATGGAATAGTCTGATTGTTGTCTCTTTCAAGAAGGGAAGGGTTGATAAGTGTTATTGCTTTTCCTGTTCTGGTGATATGTAAAACTGTGTTTGAATACAGAGTGGAGATTTACTTCATAAAGGGTTGAATTGCGAATAATGTTATCAACTTGTTTCAGTGTGAAGAAACAAGTGAGTCATAGGAGTTACTGCATTTGTACGACTCTGGTCCCAGTTGTGATCTGGATACTCCATAGCGTTCGTCCATACTTTGCCTGTATGCTGCACTGGTGTTATCTCTCCACACACAATCTGCTTAGCATCTTTTGAATCTACCAGAGTATTTTCTTCGTGTATGCTTGCATAATCACAAGGATAATTAACTACTGCAGTACTATAATGTAAGTTGACTACCACCCTTACCAAAGCAGATAATATGGGACATATATGGCCCAAGTAAGGAAACGGTATGGGGTGAGCTATGGGCTAGGTATGGCATAAGTATGGTTTTATTATCGACACTAACTCTCCATACCACAACCATATAATCTATTCTGTCATATGCATGTATGGAAAATGTAGGAAACTGGCAAAAATCCATACAGTTCCCATATAGTCAATATGGAAATTATATGGAGCACAATAGTGATACCATATAATTCTCTCTTTTTTGTAATCTATGGAAAAACTATGGCATGTCTATGGAAATAATATGGCTTGATTCTTTCCCCATAGAAAAACCATTCAACTATGGGCAAACTATGGGTCATGAAATTTACACGGCAGAAACATTTACCCATAGAAAAGCCATATTTGTTTACATTTGTAGTTTAGGATAATTTGGCCAGCTATTGCTGCAATTGCCAAGTATAGATGTGCCAACAAAATACAAATTAAAATAATTTATTATCATGACATAAATTACTGTATATTCATGAAAACAAGTATAAATATTGACATTAAAATAAGCATAATTATATAAATATAATGTAAAACTATATATGTAAAGCATAAAAGACAGTTTAAATTAAATGTTCCCGTCTGTTCTGGGTCTTTGGGGCCGCCTCGCCTCCACAAACTTCATGTTAATTTTTCGCACAACTTGGCTTGGGGAGTCTTTCATGAATTTAGAACATACTTTTCCTAAAAGAAAAGATAAATGAAATTGTAGCAAGCATTTTTAATTATCCATAATTTAGTTATCCAGAACAGAAGTAAATTATACAGGTAGATCTAGAGTGTTCTCAAGAATTCCTCTGTTGGAAGGCAAACTGAAATTGCATTATCTGCTCTCCTGAACGTCAGTGCTTTGAAGTTGCCCTCCAACATGCAGTAATATCGATGTCACACGAGAACACTCCATTAGTGAAATGCCAGGTTTTCAGCTAGGTTTTCTCCTGGGAATATGTAACTTGTTTCAAATAGCCTTGGTAAAATATTCACATACAAGAACATTTCATCAGTTATTTAATAAATACAGTTATAAAATTGACAGCATGAAGACAACAATTTATTTTACAGAATTTGTGCCTCCAAGCAGTTGTATTTAATTTTATATATAGCTGTGTAGAAGCTGATTGGTCTTTGGTTCAGCTCGAAACAGTGGGAATAGTGTGGGGGTTGTTGACACTTGCACCTTCTAGGAAATAGGAATTAAGCCTCCAAATGTTGTAACCAGGGTTCCAATAAGTATTGAACATATTGATCATGGATATAATACATGCAACTACCTCTCTATACACACCATTACATTCTCCCAATTTATTTAATATGACTGCACTTTTTCATTGTTACCAAGTTAATCTCATTAGTATATTAATTACCCAGAATAATAACTAAAACATTATGATAATACATACACTATACATGTATATTATAAATTATGAATTCTGGTTAGTGATTGAACATGTATAATTCTGATTGTTGGTGAGATGCTCTAGTCTAATCATTAAGCTACTGAGACTAGGATGGAGAGGGTTTTAGTCAGCCATCTTTTAGATGGCCATCATTGATTTTGGACCCACTTCAAAAACACAGCTTTTGGGTGGCTGTTTATTATTTGGATGGCTTTTAGACAGCTTGTTAATTTTAGGATAGCTAAAGCATACCTTTCATATCGTAATATTTATGGTAGTTGTCGGCCTCAATTCAGTCAATTGGCAAAACAACATAAATACTAGTTTGATCAATAATGCTTGTGA
Organism: Chrysogorgia sp. JL179-B06; assembly: GCA_035772405.1. Taxonomy (NCBI): domain Eukaryota; kingdom Metazoa; phylum Cnidaria; class Anthozoa; order Scleralcyonacea; family Chrysogorgiidae; genus Chrysogorgia; species Chrysogorgia sp. JL179-B06. The sequence continues at coordinate 1,527,996 of JAYKKM010000121.1, forward strand.
GTGTACACACTTTGACAAACTTAAACATTAACAGGTACCGGGTGTACCATGTACATCCACTGAACATCCAGTTTTGTTGGTAAGGAGAAAATTTTTTATATGCTTTTTAACATGAAAAGGTATGTATATGCTTTTTAACAAGCATAATAAAGCTCAAACTTTGAGTCAAACTTACCAAAATCTCTTAGTTTTGTTTAAGCAGGAATGGCAAAATTGCAACTGCATTTATAATATTTTGAAAAGCAAAAAACAACCTAATTAAATACAGATAACAGTAGTCTTTTATTAAACTATCTTGTTATGCAAAATATATACCGTGGTGATTTTTATTACAATACATGATGATCGTCAAGCTCAAATCCTCAGAAAATGAATCCCACACAGTTTCCTAAGCATTACTGATATATGGTGAATGTTGCATATTCAGTGAATATACCCTTCATAAGAGTCTTGATATTAGAGCATATGTCACAGGCAATCATCAGGTTACAGGTTTGAGCCCTGTCTAGGACATTTTCTGAGGATTTGAGTTTGACAATGTCTTGTCAATGTATTGACTCTGAGCTGATTCACTTGGCACTTTGTTTGCTATACATGTATTTTAATGCCATGAAAAATAAAAAAATCTATAACTCTTTTTAATAATGCCAAATGATTGGAAGTTAAATCTATATTAATAAATTTTGATAACACTACTAAAACCAAACCAATATCACATATGCCATTACTCTCTGAATTTGTGCTTTTCAGCAAGGATTTAAATCTTTAGAAGTTCAACAAAGTTGTTGATTGTTATTATTCATACTTAATCATTATCATAAACAAATGAAAGGTTATGTAAACGGTTATTCCTGATAATTATTTCTATAACATTCTACCTTGTTTCCTGAGATCAAATAAAGGATGGGCTTTCTCCATCATTCAAAATATTTTGATTAGAGTTAGACACATGATAATATGAAATGGAATCCTCTAAGACAAAGTTTTTGATAGAGAAGTGAAGTTCAGGCAACTATTTGATTTGCTTCAAACTTTCAGATGCGTTTAGGATGTGGATTAATATATTAGTAGATCAGAGTCAGACTACCTTCGTCTTCGAACTTTGCTGAAAGTCTGATGAAATCGCATCACTGCCGTATTTACTCCCGCAGCCAGTATTTTATAAGACCAACGAATAATTGATGATCAGCCAGTTCTTTATAATTGGTAACGCAAACTCACAAAGCAATTTACCAAACAAAGAATCCAAGATACAAAGCAGCATGCCATAAATGTTTCAACTTTCAGCGACAACAAGAAGAATATTTCAAACATGGCGCAGCTACTTAAAGTTAACTCGCTAGGACCTCTGGGAATGCCCATATACGGAATAATTTTCCTTTTGCAACCTCGTACCCAGGCTCTTCTCTTCCGCTACCCCTCGCGGGAGAAGAGCCTGGGTACGAGGTTGATGATTTTGCAGGCATCTACCTGATAATTCCTAAGCCTGTTACTATTAATACCCTGAATGCCTGACAAGGTTCGTCCACACTCAGCCTTTCATTTCCAACAGTACACTGATTGTATAGTGGAAATTATACAGGATATAGTATCAGCATAAGGTCAAGTTGAACGAGCTAGTGTATCTTGCTGGTTTATAAAGCTACTCGAATGTAAAGTGTCATGGTATATGTAATAATATTTATGTTACGAGTGTCGGTCCCATATAATTTCCATATAACGAAATCATGAAGCAAAATATGGGTACTATTGAAAAATATGGGTTGTGGTCAGCCCATATGAATTCCATATTGACATGTGCATGTATGGAAAGTATAGTATATTGAAATGCATGAGAGTATATATAATTCCCATATAATTTCCATATAATGAAAAGATCAAACAAAATATGGATACTATTGAAAACCTATGGGCAGCTTCTTCCCATAGTTTTACCATATTGTAGGTAACGTACCCTTGCCATCCCATGCATTTCCCATATCTTAAAAGTGAGCAAAAAATTGCACCATAGTATTTCCATATTGGCTCCTATCTTTCCATATCATTCCCATATATGGGTCATATATGGCCCACTATTTGCCATATAATTCCCATAGTTTTACTTTGGTAAGGGCAGTTTGTCAACTCTTGTATGTGGTGGTTTGTGCAAGGAAATTTTAGCGTTCACATCCAATCCCTGGTGATGCCGAATTGATCTTGTGAGTCATTGTGTAGTTGTAGCAAGATGCTAAAGAAATATTAAAAGATGGCGGTGAAACGGCATTAATTATTTTATGTGCTTGCCACATGGACGTGTTATTGTCTTTACTTCTAAATAGAATATCATTTTTCAGTCGAATGCGCTACTAAACCGCCGCCTCCTCGTTCTTTTACATTTTGTGCGTTGAATATATACTCCAATGTTTTCGCAAGTTCAGGCCATTGTTCACTTCATGTACACTTCAGCGTACGCCCCTCACATCAATTTCATTTCCTTTTTGCGATAATTAGTTTAGTGAGTTATTTACAGTCAATGTATTTTTTTCAATTTCGGCAAATGTATTTAAATTTCCGCATAGTTTATCTCTGCAGTTCATTATAGCTGTCTTGTTCTGTGTTCCCTGTAGCTTGGCTGCGAAGTTCACACTAGTAGCCGTAGCAAAAAGTACTTTAAGAATATCACGATCTCTTTTCCCTAACAAAAAAAGTCTATGGGCTTGCCTATAGGCATGTCTATAGGCAACCTATAAGATCCTAAAGAGAACCTATAGGCACCTATAGACATTTTCTGTAAGGGTTGTTATCCATAAATTTGAGCGAATCGTTATTATTATAACAATCTTTAATCAGGGTGTCCCCGTCACAGAAGTGGTTTTCAGAGGAGCCCTGCATCATTAAAAATATATACAACGATAAATAAATAAATAAACATAACATAACAAAAACAAAAAATAACCTATAACATGCAGTTACAGTATACAATTAAAAATACAATAAATTAAAATAAACTTAAGCAGTTCAAATATCCATCAACTTTTTAAGTTTCGTTTTGAAAAATTTGAAAGAGGAAGGCATTTTTACTTCATCTGGCAAAGTGTTCCAATCGACTAGTCCTTGATAGGATAGTTTTTGTTTACCCCAGTTAGTTTTAGCACGTGGTAGATAGAAATCACGTTTTCGCCGAGTGTCATAGTTATGTATTTGATAGTTGAATTTAAAATTGAAATCAAGATCAACTTCGTTATACAGGCACTTGTGTAATATGAGGCGTCTATGGAAGAGTCGTCTAACATATAGAGGTTTCCATTTTAAGGACATTAGCGATAGTGAAGCTGATGAGCGAGTGGGTAAATCCAGAATTATCTTAGCAGCTTTATTTTGAAGAACTTGAAGTTGATCCATTAGAGACAAGTTATTCTTATCACCCCAAACAAAGTCAGCATAATCGAATAGAGGAAGAACCAGGCTGTTGAATAGAGTAATTCTGGCGTTCATTGGTAGAAGATGCTTGACACGTCGAATGATACCAAGCCGTTGATTCAAATTCTTTGCCAATTTTTCAATGTGATCAGACCATGTTAAGGACTGATTGACAATGACACCCAGGTATTTAAAGGACTCGACTCTATCTAGTGTTGACCCATTTATAGAAAGACCAATATCTTGTACTTTTTTGAGGTTCGCATTACTTCCAAAGACGAGAAACTTGCACTTAGCTGCGTTTAGAGTCAACAGGTTCTCAGAGAACCATTTGGATAAGTTGCGCAGATCCGAGTTAAGTTCTCTCTGCAAGTCGAGGACATTGTTGGATGAGTAGTACAAGACTGTGTCATCGGCATATAGTGTGATTTTACATTTGTGTACGCTGGAAGGAATATCATTTACATACATGAGGAACAGTAGAGGTCCGAGAATACTTCCTTGTGGAACGCCCACAGCTATTGATCGAGGAGAGGATTGTACGAGACCAACTGAAGTGACTTGAGAGCGATTTGTCAGGTAGGATCTGAACCAGTCAACTGAAGTACTGGAGAGACCAATAGATGCCAGCTTGTTCAATAAAAGCTGATGGCTAACAGTATCAAAAGCCTTTGACAGGTCCAGGAAGACTGCACCAGTGGTTAAGCCGGAGTCCATGTTGTGAAGGATATTGTCCGTCAAATGAGATAGAGCTTTAGTGGTAGACAAACGTGGCCTAAATCTAAACTGTTTTGGAGTCAAAATCCTGTGCTGATGTAGATAGTTATATATTTGGTAATGAACTGCTTTTTCTAGGATCTTACTGACTGTAGGTAGAATTGTTATCGGTCTATAGTTGTTGGGGTCGCAACGGTCACCAGTCTTGAATAGCGCTGACACTTTTCCGAATTTCCATAATGATGGGAAGGTAGATGTGTTCAAAGAACGATTGAAGATGTTGGTAAGACTTCTTGAGATTATTTCAGCAGAGTCTTTAAGTAGTCTGGCGCTAATATTGTCTAGTCCGATGGCTTTGTTGGTTTTTAGAGCTCTTAGCTGACATCTCAAAGGATTCATCAATTTCTTGGAAAATAAAAGTGTCTCTTTCTTCTGATCTGGTAGGCGTAGCAACTGGTGTTGATGGTTTTTTAAGAAATAATGTGGATTTTAATTTGTTTATCAGTGTTGACCCGATGCTGCAGAAATGCTCATTCAGAATTGTTGCAATCTGTTTGGGCTGGAAATATGATATTCCATCTGCTTTTATACAAGTCAAGTTCGAGCTGGACTTACGTGAGGTTATTTCATTCAAATGTTTCCAAAGAACGTTTGGGTTTCCTTTGGATTCGTTGATGATTTTATAGTAGTTCGTTGATGATTTTATAGTAGTACGTTGATTTGCATTTCTTCACCTGTTTGTTAACTGATACTTTTAATTTTCTGAATTTAGTCCAGTGTTGAGGAGAATTAGATTTAACCGCCAAGTGATAGTAGTGGTCTCGTTCACGCATGGAGTTTCTTAGTTCTTATGTCAACCACGGAACGTTCGTCCCTTTTATTCTAGTTTTCTTAACTGGGGCATGGAAATTTGCAACATTCATGAAGAAAGAATTCCAAACACTCACAGCAGTGTCGATATCAGCGATGTTTTCAATTATATTCCAAGGTACTCTCATTAAATCTGCCAAAAAAGACTCTTTGCAATAATTTTTATAAGATCTGAATTCAATCGTTCTCCCAGGACCTTTGGAACTCGTGATTTAATCACACAGTAAATAAGCGAATGATCGCTTAGATGAACTGGAAAAGTACCGCTGGAAACTACTCGGTGGTTGTTATTGACAAAGATGAGGTCAATAGCTGTCGATGAATGTTCAGTAATTCGTGTTGGCTTTTCGATTAGTTGGGTCATATTATAGGAATTTGAAAATGCTGTGAGTTTTTGTTTCAATAGCTGCGCCGAGTCTTTTTTGAACAAAGAATGTTAACGTTGAAATCTCCTAGCAAAATTACTTCAGAGTTGGGTGGAATTAGTTCCATTTTAGTGGACAATGTATTAATAAAATGATCCAGAGGATGATCAGGAGCTCTGTAAATTGTCCATATAAATAATTTCTTAGTTTTTGGACGTATTATTTCAACAATACACGATTCTATGTCCACGTCCTGCAAGTCCGGTCTTTCACGATAGGGAAGGCCATCACGTACATAAATCATTGTACCTCCGCCAGTCCGGTTCTTGCGATCTTGCCTGACAACCGAATACCCGTTCACAGAAATATCGTTGTCGAGAACGCTCTGATGTAACCATGTTTCAGAAACTGAAAACACGTCAAACGGATTGTCTAATAATAAAAGACGAATTGAATCCATTTTGTTGGCAATGCTTCTAATATTAAGATGCGAGACCTTAAGACCACGAGTTTTAGGAAAATTATTGATTTGACTGTTCAAAAAATCCGAGTTTACGGAAGATGTTGTGCTGAGAGGACCTGGATTGGTTGCAATGTTGCCGGCAAGTAGAATCCAAAGCGAATTGTTGTATATACATGTCAGTTTTTTCTGTAAATGATCGTTGACTACTTTCACTGCAGGGCTAATATTATGCAACCGATCAATGACATCTTTAATTTTGTCGTCGCGATGTCTATGGCTCTCAACAATATATGCCTTTCCATGTAGATAGAACTGTGCTACGTTTAGGTGTTTAGAAATGGCACTGAAAATGTGACTAGATTTCCGTTTTGTCGATTTCTTTTCTACATGTCCAACAAATAAGTTTTTTTCTTTGGCATATACCTTTCCAGCTTCCTGCGTGGAAACTATAGGTCCCGACTTCAGCAACTTTAATTGAGGCATGCAGTTCTGCACGCTTCTTTGTGTTTAGGTTAACTTCATTTTGCAATCGGTCATTAAGGTGTTGAATGCTCTCTTTTATACCTTTTCCGGTTGATGGTTTCTTATGTTCGTCTTTGTCATAGCCATAGGCCTTCATAGGCCTTCGTACACTGTTTGTCGTTGCTCTTTCTGCCAACCACATTCCAAAACACATTCCAAAACACAGTAATTTATCGGTTTCAATGGGCAACATGGGAACAAAATGGTTGACTCTTAAATCCTTTGAGCGATCTGGCCATCCAGAAATATTTGTCCACATTATGATTATGCTATCTTGGGAACAATCTGTCGGAACTGTTCAGGGGCGGATCTAGAGGGGCGCAACTCTGCTCAAGCAGCAGTCAGATTTTGCCTAATTAATTAATGCGGAATGCATTTGGTTCTTATTTCATGCGCCCGTGGTCACTTCTGGGCTGACACTCTTTAAAATTGTAATACAGGATATATTTATTACTTGAAGTATTTCTAAATCGGTCAAAGGCTTCCTAGCGCAGCATCACTCGTAGTCTCCTTTGCAGCCATCAGTCGAGTTCGTTCTCACTCCCCTCAATTACCGGCTGCTTACCCGAGCAGCAAATTCCTTTCCAATTGTTGACCAATCAGAGTCAGACTTCCAATATCTGGAAACCTGACCTTGAGCTGACTGTTTGAAAACTAGTACTTCAGTAAAAATTTGAATTACAATATTAATACATGTACATGAAATAAAGTTAAAAGCGCCACTACCTGGAATATGAAACTGAATAACATCGAGGTTGCTAGCCAGACATGGCCAGACACCCCGTATTAAATATTTATTATCCGCTAGACTAGAGTAGAAATACATGTCGCCGACGCTTGTAGCTTTTTTAAAGCTTTTCACACAGATTTATTTACACGACCAGCAAGAACATATATTCGTAATACAATTCTTCATAAACTTTGTAAAGCTCTGAGCTACTAATCGAAATATTAGCTTTCAAGTAAACATGCTAACACCTTTTGTTTACAATCTTATTTCTCTTGACACTCTCTGACATTCATGCTAGCTTATTTGTTTGCATAGGCCACAGCGAGAACATAGTCACAACAATATTCTTCGTAAATTTCGTGAAGTTCTAGGCTAAACTTTTCAAAATATAAGCTTTATTTAGCAACGCCATGCATCCAGGATGGCTTTATATTAGGACGGCTTTATATTAGGACGGCTTTATTTAACATGCCAATGGTGTAATTTCATTAGTCCATGTAACAAAGGGAATGGAATGTAGCTCTCAGCGAGCCAGTAGAACGTCTGCGAAGGAGGCTACATCACTCGCGGCAGCGGTGCAGCCAATAGCGGGAACATCGTACTCGTCTTTTCTCCTTAGTGAGCAGCAGTGAAACCTTAAAATAGCCTCAGGCTATTTTTAGTAAACTGAGCAGCAGTCAGATGCAGCAAACCAATCAGAGACCTTGTCCGAGCAGCAGTCAGATTGCAAGCCTATTGCATAAGAATTTTGTTTCAGACCATGGTTCATTAGAAGACGCGCCCGGAGAAAGTGTGTAATTTATGCTCGCAAAGTCTGACGGGATGAAAAATTCTCTGATGAGAAAGTCTCTTTGAAACCAGGGATTGTTTTCATGATTCTACAACACAAAAATAATAATACGATTAATCGATTAAACGACAGGGTTAACGACAGGCTTTAAACACATAACTTTTAACTTAAGTTTATACGCAAATACACAACATTATGAGGGCTTCAATAATTGGAATGTTTACATCAATGAAACTCGTTTAAGACGTTGAATCATGGAACATAAATGAGAACTATAAGCATATATTTCATACTAACATCAGTACACTCGCTTGAAAATATCTTCGGTCTTCATGCTGAACTCTGTAAATGTCTATAAAACGCCGCAATACAGGACCGAAATCCAAGAATAGTTCGCCTGAATACAAAACTTGAATATATCCTCTGTTTCAGCACCGAGTTACATAACAATCTGAGTTATATTTCTCAAAATTATCTTGTCGCAGGCTGGTCGATAGCTATTTTCCGAGGTTGACCGCAAGGCATCATGGGACAGTCACCTCAATTATTGAGGTACATGTTCCAAAATGCACAAAGTGCAAAATTACACACTTTCTCCGAGCTCATCTTGTCATGGATCTTATTTATTGACGAGACTATTTCACGAGGGCTTCCAACAAGGTCTTACAGCAATTGCTTAATATACTTGGTGGAAGCTTTTCTTCTGCAGAAAAAGAGCAAAAATTATTCTTGCTCAGGGAAGAATGCGCGCAAATGGTTTATGTGGAGAGGAAGAAAGCTGTCGATGGTCTAACTCGATGGTCGTGAGCGTATACCAATTTGCAAAGCTTCAATTCCCAAACAGCCAGGAATCTCGTTGTTTAAACTACTTGCCAGTAAGGTAAGCATTGCCGCATGTATTTTTTATGAAATAGCTCATGAATAATATGATAATTATTTAACATGTAATCAATATAAACACAGCTAAAGTCATGAATATTAACTTTGGTGTTACCTATATTTTTGCTGTCCAGTCGCCGAGTTTAAACTTTAATTGAGCGAGCGATTATATTTTGTGTGAGCCAAATACCAAACTCTCAATCACCAAAACATGAAATGTAATGAACATCGTAACAGCATACATATTATACAGTATTTATCCTATTATTCTTTGTCCATTTGTGTTAAGTTTACATCATTGTTCAAGTTAAGTTTACATCATTGTTCAAGTTAAGTTTACATGTTTAATCTGAGGATTCAGCTGTTGACATGTTTGATATGATTGATGATTTATGATTGATATGTTCTTGTAGTGATCAAGTCTTGCATCATTTCCAAAATAAATAATATTATATTGTTATTGTCTGAAATTATATTATATTATATTGTATTGTTATTGATTAAACTGATAACATATACCTCACCTGTCTTGTATATATTGTATGGTGGTATAATTAAGTCTTTTATGTATCAGTCATTTGAAATAATAGCCCCCAACCCCTGGAATATGAATATATAGCAGGGAATTTAACATTTTGCAAACGGTAAAAAACGCCAATTTCCCTGCCTCTGGGGCAACTAGTTCAGCATTTCAAAAGTATTAATAAACAACTTAGCTTGGTATTTTATACACATTATTTGTGGTCCCCAACTTGTTTTGTTTTAAGTGGATGTTAAGCTTCACCTGAAATCATCTTTGTTACAAATAATGGTGGATAAGTGTGTTCATTAAAAGAAACTTGATTTTGTAAAACCTAAGGTTTTAAACATTGTCAAAATATTTCAGACTTTGATAAGTACTTATTAGGTAATGAAACCAAAAACGTTGTAACAGTCACAAAGTTACAGCCTGATGAGGGCTTCGTCCAAAGGGAACCGAACGATATACCAAGGATGTTGCGTACATTTGAGAATGCAACAGAAAAATACAAAGAAAAAGTTGTTGAAAATAATCTTTTATATAGGTATGTTTCATACTTTGCACCTCTATCTATTAGCGTTAAGATACTGGCAAAGCATTCTGGTGATTGTAGTCAAATAATGCCATTAAACATCATAGTGCAAATGGTCTATTACAAACTATGGTAGCATATGTAGTATATGAAATTGTCAACCAACACATCTGCAAACATTTTTAACTGTCTATTTTCCTGCTATGGTGGTCAATCAACTACCCTGTGAGCAGAGCCTTCTTTTCCTTTGTTTCCCCTTGCTTTCCCCTTGTTCCCACTCAGCTTTTCTGAACCGCATAACCCTCACCAAACTAACATATATGTCAAATATCTGTAAGTATCTGTCACATATCTGTCACAGTACTGCATGATATCTGTCTGGTGTTTTGGTATATCTGCAAAATATCTGTAGGAAATATGCAGACATTTTACAGATACGTGGATTGTCTGTCAACATATCTGTACCCTGTCTGTATATTGTTTACAGTTACTTGGCAGATATGTTAGAGCAATCTAAAATCTAAATCGAATGGAATATTCTGTTGGAATATTCTGTTTGAATGTTCTGTAGTATGACACTAAAGTGTCAATAATAGAATATTCTATTGAATTTTCTATAGCATATTGGTTTTTCTTCCAACAGAGTATTATCTTAGATTTTCTATACGACACTTATGGGAATAGAATATTACGCCAATAGAATATTCTATAGAATATTCTATTCGAGTTTTTATTCATATGTATGTTATACCATTGGGCTTCAAATGATTTTCCAAGTTTAGCATTTGTCATATTTATGTTTTTATTGCAACAGCCAATAGAATATGCTATAGAGTATTCTATAGAATATCTATAGAATATTCTATAGCATTTCAATAGAATATTCTATTCGATATTTTTATTCATCTATAAGTTATACCAATATATCTGTAGGTTATACCCGAACGAGGATTTATTTAGTAACAAAGTTTTACCAATTGCTATAACGTTTTGAGTGAATAGTAGCTTTCTGCATGCATAACTTCATGCAATTATTGAATAAAACGTTGCGGGATCAAGCGCGGTACGGCAGCTTTATAAACTAGCAAGATTACACTAACTCGCTCAACTTGTCATTATGCCGTGGACGAACCTTGTCAGGCTATTATTAACAGTAACAGGCTTAGGAATTATCAGGTAGAGGCCTGCAAAATCATCAATCTCGTAGCGGGAGAGAAGAGCCTGGGACGGTAAAAGGAAAATTATTCCGTATATGGGCATTCCCAGAGGTCCTAGCAAGTTAACGTTAATGCTGCGCCATATTTGAATTCTCTTGTTGTCGCTGAAAGTTGAAACATTGGGTATGGCATGCTGCTTTGTGTCTTGGATTCTTTGTTTGGCAAATTGCTTTGTGAGTTTGTGTTACCAATTCTAAAGAAGTGGCTGATCATCAATTATTCGTTGGTCTTATAAAATACTGGCTGCGTGAGTAAATACGGCAGTGATGCGATTTCAGCAAAGTTCGAAGAACGAAGGTAAGTCTGACTCTGATCTACTAATACTAAACGCATCTGAAAGTTTGAAGCAAATCAAATAGTTGCCTGAACTTCGCTTCTCTATCAAAAACTTTGTATTAGAGGATTCCATTTCATTGTAGTTATTTTTCAATTGAAATGCGGGATATAATACCATGTGTCTAATCAAAATAATTTGAGTGATGGAGAAAGCCCATCCTTTACTGGTATTTGATCTCGGGAAACAAAGTGGTATGTTATAGAAACATTTATCAGGAATAGCCGTTTACATAACCTTTCATTTGTTTATGATATGATTAAGTATGAATATTAAATAATCAACAAAAGGGAACTTCTAAGGATTTAAATCCTTGCTGAAAAACACAAATTCAGAGAGTAATGGCATATGTGATATGAGATATTGGTTTCATTTTAGAAGTGTTGTTATCATCATTTTTATGTATAAATTTAACTTCCAAACATCCACATTATTCAAAAGATTTCTTCATATTGCATACCGGTTGTCCATTAGTTATAGATTTTTTATTTTTCATGGAATTAAAATGCATGTTAACAAACAAAGTGCCAAGTGAATGAGCTCAGAAAATACATGGACAAGACATTGTCAAGCTCAAATCCTCACAGGGCTCAAACCTGTAACCTGATAATTGCCTGTGACATGCTCTAATATCAAGACTCTTATGAAGGGTGAAGGTCACAATGATGTACTGGTTTGATTACTATATTCACTGTATATACAACATCACCATATACCAGTAATGCTTAGGAAACTGTGTGGGATTAATTTTATGAGGATTTGAGCTTGACGATCATCATGTATTGTAATAATAATCACTATACGGTATATATTTTGAATAACAAGATAGTTTAATAAATTATTAGCCTGCTCGCAGCCCGAAATTTAAGGCCGGGTTTAGAAATGTCGGGCTGTGAGCAGGCTAATAAATTACTTACTTTGGTTATAGTCTTTAATTTATTATTAACTGTTATCTGTATTTTAATTAGGTTGTTTCTTGCTTTTCAAAATATTATAGATGAAGTTGCTATTTTGTCATTCCTGCTTAAACAAAACTAAGAGATTTTGGTAAGTTTGACTCAAAGTTTAAGTTTATCTTATCTACTCATATTTTGTATTATGCTTGTTAAAGAGCATATGCATACCATCAATAATCTGTATGATATTGATTTTTAAATAATTTAAAAAATGTTTCTCCTGACCAACAAAAACTGAGTGTTCAGTGGATGACATGGTACACCCGGTACCTGTTAATGTTTAAATTTGTCAAAGTGTGTACACTCACAAGCATTATTGATCGAGTATTTATAATACTACTAGTATTCATGTTGTTTCACCAATTGACTGAATTGAGGCCACAAACTACCATAAATATTAGAATATGAAAGGTATGCTTTAGCTGTCCTAAAATTAACGAGCTGTCTAAAAGCCATCCACATAATAAACATCCACCCAAAAGCTGTGTTTTTGAAGTGGCAGTCCAAAATCAATGATGAAACCCTCTCCATCCTAGTCTCAGTAGCTCAATGCATGGTTAGAGCATCTCACTAACAATCAGAATTATTATACAATACTCATACAATTTCGATTGTGATTGGCTGAAAAACCAACAGACAATGCTTGATGTCTTGCCTGATGTAAATGTCTTTGCATAGCTTCCAAACTTGCTAAAGGCTTTACATTTATTATTGTATAATAAAACAATTATTGGATTTGGTTTATACATGATAACAAGAATTAGCCAGACCTCTTTCAAAGTTATTTGCCTCACTCAGCCTTCGGCAGACATACTCCAGTGAATTCTCAATGTCCATCGAATACTATACAATTATTGGATGAAGCTGAGCATGATAAATAATTATCCAGAGTCCAGACTGAGGTCAATGTTATCTGCCGAAGGCTGAGGCAGATAAAATTGACCAAGGTCTGGATAATTCTGGATGTCATACTCATACGTAAGCTGAATCCAATAATTGTTCAAAATAGTCTTACTAAAAATATACAAAGTGACAGTCTGGTAGTAATCTACTACAAGCCATTTTTTATATTGTAATTTTCGCGTGCTTTTCCTAGTGATGTCATCAGCGTCCAATAATTTTAATTTTGTACACCCCCATCCAATAATTCACAGTATTCTATGGAAATGACGTCGTGCCTGCCTTGATATCAAGAATTCACCAGACCAAGGTCAATGTTATCTGCCAAAGTTGAAGGCTGAAACAGGTCTGGATAATTCTTGTTATCATGCGTAAGCCAAATCCAATATACTAGGCTCTCGGCAACGGCTTCTGTAGCTCAGTGGTCAAGAGCACTGCACTAGCATCGCAGGGTCGCATGTTCAATTCCAGCCGGAAGACCTTGAAGTTGCATTTTTTGCAACTGTTCCCGGTTTGGTCTTAAAATGTATATATTCCAACACTCGAAATTTTCCTTCACCATAAATCCTTTCAACATGTAGTTTGATCAAGTGAAATGCCAAATATTACCAATTGTATATTATACATGTTTGATCACTACTGTTTGATCACCGTGATTCAGAATTTATATACTGTACATATATGGTTGTATATGTATTATCATAATGTTTTATGTGAAAAAAAGTGCAGTGAGTCGTATTAAATATATAAATTGGGGGAATGTAATGCTGTGTATAGAGGTAGTTGCATGTATTATATAAATATTTCAGAATTTATATACATGTTCTGTAATATAATATTTTAGTTGTTATAATACTGGATATTAATAACATTGCTCTAAAATTAATCTTAAATATCTGTGTCGGTGACTTGGAAAAAGTGTGGTATTAACTATATTGTTGGAGAATAATTTTTGAATTTCAATTTTTTTAAGATAGATCCAATATTGAACAGATGGCAAACATTGTTGAAACCATTCTTCAAATAGTAATCAAAAGCTGTCTACAAGATGATCCAGAAATAATAACATTTATGGCAAAACATAGAAGTAAGATGTACTCTAAATAACAAACTGTGCATGTAGTGTTTAAATTTAATTTATAGAGAAAATAAGTTTACCATTATTATTTACAGTATAGTCACTGCACAAATTGACTAACCAAGGGCATGATTACAAAAGTCTATATATTTGTTAATTAAAACTGACCAATCAGTGTTCGCAGTTCGCAGTTCTCATGCTTATAACAAAAGATGACATGGTTTTTACAAGTCGTCTCGTAATCCATTGTTCGAAGCTTAGGAACTAACAAAGTTGATTGTCAGTTCTAATTAAAAGTATACTATTACTGTTGTAAACAATAGTCTTTCTCAAGACTACAACAACCTGGACGATCAACTTCACAGAAATTACTTCTATTTACTTTATTGATACAATATGTTGTGCTTTGATGTAGAGTTTATAATTTATTTAATTGGCTATCATTGTTAGTTTCTGAATAAATAGTTTCTTTACATGTTCTTGATTAACTTAACAATATGCTTACTGTAAGTAAGGTAATATGGAATCAACTGTAAAAATTGAATGTCATGTATGTAAATAAAGCCTTTTTCTTAAATACCTGTGTCTTTGCTTGACATCACAATTGTTACAATTAAAAAAAGATAGTTCTTTATTCTGATTTTAGTCGTCATTTTTGTATATTATTTTGTTGTAAATTTATTGGGAAAGCCTCAAGTAACACTGACAATATGTGTTACATGTTGATATTTTTAAAAACATTAAGAATTTCAGTTTATTTATTTTAACGTAAATTAATTAAATATATGTGAGTGCCTATATTGAAAGGCCTGTTCACATGGTCCAATTAGTCAAGTTTAATTCTCCTGATGTATCTGATTTATTTTGTATATGAACATACAAAAGTTAGTCAGTTATTCTTGTCAGTAGATCATATGCATCAGGAGAAGAATCTGATCAAACAAATTGGAGTGTGTGAACTGGCCTATCAGTTGTCTATTATATATTTACTATTTCATCTTTAAATGGAGAATGTAGTTGTGATTCGTCAATAAATACATTGGTATACATAATGGGTTTTGGTTTGGGTTACTAGATATCAATTTTTTATGATGTGTATTAAACATGACAGATTTGTATAACCAGCTTTTAAACAGTATCTGTCACATATCTGTGACAGATATATCTGTTGCAGAGATGTTACAGATATCTGTCACATATCTGTGACAGATATGTTTAGGGGGCCAAATTCCTATATGTTACAGATATGTAACAGATAGTTTTCTGCAGATATGTTACATATGTTATGCAGTGCTGTTGCATATATCTGCAGCATATCTGTCCGTTTGGTGAGGGAAGGCTAAACTGGCTGCATTGAACAAGCAGTTGCCATCCACTCTTGTTGTTATCGGTTTGGCATTCTCTTGCTTGTGATATTTGGGAGTTAAATTATCTGCTATTCTATCGACTCTTCCCATGGGAAATGATACCATTTTCATAACATCTTTGTCACTTATAGGTTTGTAAAATCTCCCTTAGATTAGCAGACAATTCAATGGAGATTTCCCCCACCCCACCCCCAAGTCTCAACAGCAAGTCATGCTCGATATTAGGAAAATCGTTCGATTCTGATAGAAAATCTTGCAATATATAGCAAATCGAATTTGTGGTGGAAAGAATAGCTATCGGGCTTTCGCTTTAGAATTTAAGACAGAAACAGGATTGGCATTGGCCTAAAGCTACATATTAATTTTGTTGTAAGTGTTGATATCAAGTGGGACAGCTTTTGTGGAGATTTGCACAGACCATACGCGATTCGTCCAGGCTAGTTCAGATCTCGCTCGAGTAAGCTTTTTAATTTCGCTTGACTTCTGCAGTGTAAGAAAATCATGAATTTTTATCTTCGTGTTTCTCTGAGGATGATTCTGAAATCAAACGCTACGTGTTGTAAAACTTCTGTGCGGAAGTGTTTTGAACTCATGACGGTTTAAATTGTTCTTTTTATCTACACTCACTGTACCGGATTTCAGGACCAGACTATTGACACTATTATGAGTCAGTCATACACATGCACTTCACTAGGAACATTTGCCAGTGTTCGACAGTGTTATCTATGATCTAAGTTCTCAAGATATTCCAAGTTTTTAATTTCGAAGTACTGTAAGAAATAAAACACTTAAATAGAGGATATATAATATACAGTGCCAGTGGCACAAAGATATTTTTATCTTCGAGTGTTAATAACAAGTAAAGCCGAATTTGAACCGTTTTAAAGAGTTCGGCACGGCATAGCGACACCTTTTAATTTTGCAAACGAGAAAAGGGGCCTATCAGCACTGCATGCTCTTTACTCAGGCGCTTTGGTTTGCAAACTTCCGACATGGGCAGAAAAAGTCTGCAAAGTGTTAAAGCATAAATGCCTGCTGAGTGGCTGACTCGTTATCGAGTGTAACCAAGAAGAATATAAAGTCGAGAGTCGAGACTAAAAACTCGAGTGGAGAAATGTCGAAAACATGACGAACAAAATATATTATATACATATATAATGTTAAAAATTATATAAAACATGTACGGTGCGTAGTCTCTTTCAGCATGTAAACACGCAAATGAACTTCTAAACGGAAGCCAAGATATATCCAATTACTACTACTTTATTATCTAACAGCTAACAACATACAAGCGAATATGAAGTGAATAATTATATATTTCAATTATTCGTTCGTTATGTCAGGCTGAAGAACCATTCTGCGTAATAAAAATACTGTAAAAAACTTTCTAAAAAAATATTCAAAAAAAAAAATAATTCAATTGGGCTTCCGTTAGGAAATATGTTCTTTCCTATTTCACTGATTGCTGACGTGAAGAATTTCTTTGCCATGGCCCCGCTGTCAATACTCATTTCACCGGCAAAGTGCACTGTAAGTTTATTCTTGGCCTTTTTTTAGTGGCCTCTCGTTGCCAAATTTTCAGTTGCCTTTGCAAAACACCTCTTCTGATAACCATAAAGAACTGTTCTGAATCATCAACCTGCTTTGCCATTTATTTGACTACATCTTCACAACTTTGAGCTTTCTTAATTTCTTTCGTTACTGACAATTCATTTACAGGATCATCTTCTATTAACACCAATCAATTCATCTTGCTGTTGTTGCAACGTATTTTCTGTTGACATTGGTAAATCCCACTCTTCATTCAGTATGGTATCATCCGTATTAAAATGACACTGTAGATGTCTTGCCATGATTTCATCATGCTCAATCTGAGATGTGCCTTTTTTTCTCGAGGTGCTGAATGCTGATTAGGGACTTTAAGATTCGGCAACGCGGCGGCTGTAAAACGCCAACGGAAGTAATTAGTACTAAATTCGGCTCAGTGCGCATGCGTCGCTTATGAATGCACGCGTCGGCGTCATTCAAGAACGTGGGAAAGTTACATCTAGCGTTCTTGATAGAACGCGACTATCCATGGCGTTGTCAACTGCATCAACATCAAAACCCCCACCAAAATCAATCAGATGAGTGTTTTAAAAGCTATATTGTTTGTGTAAATATTCTCCAGTTTAAATTTGAATGTACTTTTCTTAATATTTGTAGTTCAGTGATGTTTTGGACGAAAGAACATGATGTGATATTATGCCGTGAAGTGTTGAATACGGACATTTATAAAACAAAGAAAAAGTCCCCCCAAAGAACTGTGCTATGGGAAAGGATAGCTACGCTGTTGAATATCTATCCTTCTCCGATGTTTAACGTTGATAAGCACGCAGTACGTGATCATATTGGTATCCTGGTTAATCGATACAAGAAGAAAATGAGAGCCGAGGAAAATGCTTCTGGGATAACACCACCTGAGCCAACTGAGTTGGACAACATGCTAGAAGAAATTATGGAGCTGGAGGGAAATTCAGAGATGGAGTTTCAAGAAATGTCCGAAGAGAAAAAAGACAAGGCAGAGCAAGAAAGGAATAAAGTTGAGGATATGAGAGTTAAAGCAATGGAGAAAATATCGGAAACTAAAAGAAGGCAAAATAATATCGGTGACGAAAAGCCAGTGAAAAGACAACGCCGAAGCGGTGGTGATACAATTGCTTATTTAAAAGAAAAAGCTGCGAAAGATCAAGATCTCAAGGCAAAGGAACTCGAACTGAAAAGAGAAAAACAAGAATTGGATAAGAAAAAGCTTGACGCAACCATTAATCAACAGCTACATTTTCAACAAGAGCAGACGGAAATGATAAGAATGATGCAACAGCGACAACAACAAAGTCAACAGCAACTGGTTAACGCTCAGATTTTAATGATGAAACAGCAGCAAGAGCAAACAAAGACCTTCATGGACTTACTGGAAAAAGTAATTAAAAAATGAGTAAGACTTGAGACTTGATACAACCTATATTTCATTTCTGATTATTTTTGATTATATAAATATTTGCGTTCACATTAATTAAGACCTTTTGTTTACAAACATTATACTTACTATTAAGCAGCAGTGGTATTTAGAATGTCGTTTTTTGTAGTAGATAAACTTTACATTTAACATTTCGTGGTATATCTATTTATAAAAATTATCATAATAATAAAATTTGCGAAAAACATGTTTATATATCTCTACTTTAATAAATATTAACATGGGGTTGCAACAAACGACCATTGTGTTTTACTGCTTGGTTTTTCATTTTCAACTGAAGTATTCAAACAAAGTTGGAGGATCGAGCTCAAAGAACATTGCTGTTGTGTTAGAATAAAGACATGTTAATGCATTTCTTAAAATAGCACAGACTATGTACATTTTGGCAACTTGGCTAAGGCCAATTTTCATGTTTTTTTTAAAGTCCATAAATTTAAAGTAATTCACGATGTCGCCAAATAGCCATTCCACGGACACACGAACTCTACTCATGGATTCATTGAACTTTTTCATTTCTCTTGTCAACATGGCATTTCTGAAACGAGCTTGGAGATGTAGCCGAAGAGGATATGCCGGATCACCATACAAACACATTTCTTCTCCACCAGGTGAAAATGCAAACTGTTGTAAATCGTTATATAAATGGGACTCTGCCAACATTCTAGAATCGTGCATCCTTCCTTCTATAGAAACAAACATAGTGAGATAAGATAAAGGAAACTGATTTTTTAATTCTACTTGATCAATAATAGGAAATAACCTACCCACAGGACCGTATAAATGGCCTATTAGACCATTTGGTAAAGCAGTTGACTGAAATTTCAGTGAATGTACACGCTTGTGCCCATTGTAAACGACTCTTTGATTTTTTCCTGGCCGGCATATCGGTCGGACGGTACCATCTATAAACCCAAAGCAGTTGTTTAATGCAGCTCCTTTGTTGGTGATGGCATTGGCATATACTTGAAGTGAAGCTGGTGATAAAAGTGCTCGATTCCACTGTGTTATTCTGTGACTGTGGTGATCAAAAATCCAGTCAGTTACTTCATTGCATATTAAGCAAATCTCTGGCACAGCTCTTCCAAATATAGGGATCATGTCTGAGTACCGGCATGGATAGGCAAACCTTTTCAGTAGCATACAAAGGCCTTCAGTTCCATCGCAAACTGTCCCAATAGGACATCTAAAGATAGGAGGCAGTATTAAAGCATCGACCAACAGGGTATATCTGCTTTTTCAACTCTAAAATCAGCTATACATTCAGCTCCGTCCTTGTCATCAAGGGAAAATCGATTGTATTCGTAGTAGGGAAACGCAAGATTCTGGGAGGTGTTTGCATCGTAAAGCAAAACAAATTCTTCTTCGTTGATGATGTTTTGATCAAAACATACAAGCAACATTTCTCGAGCATCCTTAAACGAGCCCATGAAAATTATCCTTGATGCAGCATACAGAATTTACTCGCTAGGCATCGCGTTGCTGAAATCTTAATTTTAATTTTGCCGCGCATAAAACGCCGTTCTCGCCTGAGTCTTTTTCGGCCACGACGTTCTAGATGTCGCCGCGTTGTCGAATCTTAAAGTCCCTATTATCTGAATCTTGACTTTGCTGTCCAGACTTCTCACTTCTGTTTCGATCATCAACTGTGCACAGATACAAAACAATCCGTGTATAATCCTTTCCGGTTTCCTCTTTATACCTTTTCAGAGTGAAAAATTCTGTTGATCCTGGCACGAATTGAGCTTGTGTTCCATCCTCAAATATTAACACATACTCCACTCCCTCTGCATACTCCTTGCTTTGATATGCTTTCCATTTCAAAATGACCTGGTCACGTACTTCAGCATAAGTTGCTTTGTTTGATACCCTCAAAGCAACCCTTTTACCTGGGACAGGTTTTAATGTTAAAGTGCCTATGACACGAAAATTAAGTTTGTCTTATATAAAATAGCAGTTAAATTGACAGATCAACATCTTTTGTATTTCAGTTTGTATCATATGCAAATGACAATGGCGTGACGTACATGTGCATAATGACTTATCAGAGAAGGTTATATATCTTTGTTATTATCACACAAAATCACTTGAAATTTGACATGTTCCGTGTTGTGGGAAGTACTCACGCACATGCTTCATTCAAATTAAATTTGGTTTTATATTAGCAAAGATAAATAGCCTTCTCTGGTAAGTCATTATGCATGTGTACGTCACGCCATTGTCATTTGCATATCATACAAACTGAAATATCTCCGCAACGAAGCAAGAAAACGAAAAACTACAAAATATGTTACTCTGTCATTTTAAGTGTTCTTTCATATAAGACAAACTTAATTTTTTCGTGTCATAGGCACTTTAAGTCTTGTTCTCTCCATTTGATTAATGCAATGAAAATTACAACATCCTCAGCTTTTTCTATTCCACTTTCTTTATCTTTAACTTTTTTGCTCCATTGACTGCCTTTCAGTTTTTGTATTCTGCAAATGATTTAACTGGGTTGTTTGCTTTATATGATGACCCAGAATTAGAACATGATGAGGTTTCTAAATGTAAAATAAATGACAGAAACAAAAATGTAAAAAACCCATACTGTAATACTTGAAGGGCTTATGTAATGCACAAAGACTAATGCAGGGGCGGATCTAGAGCGGTGCAACTGCTGCTCAAGCAGCAGTCAGATTTAGCCTAATTAATTAATGCAGGGAAATGCAGAACATATATTAGGTTCTTATTTCATGCACCCGTGGTCGCTTCTTGGCAGCTGACACTCTTTAAAATTGTAATACAAGATATATTTATTACTTGAAGTATGTCTAAATCGGTCGAAGGCTTCCAGCGCAGCATCGCTCGCGGCAGCGGTGCACCAATAGCAGGAACATCATACGGAGGGTCTTTTCTCCTTGGTGAGCAGCCGTGAAACCTTAAAATAGCCTCATTTGGGGTTATTTTTAGTAAACTGAGCAGCAGTCAGATGCAGCAAACCAATCAGAGACCTTGCCCAGCAGTCAGCAGCAGTCAGATCGGAACTATTCGGAAACCTATTGCGTAAGAATTTCGTTTCAGACCACGGTTGATCTTATTTATTAGGCTGCGTGACGGTCGAGCTATATTTTGTGAGTTCTGTTCGAATCACGATGGCTTCCAACAATGTCTTAAGCAATTGCTTAATATACTTGGTGGAAGCTTTTCTTCTGTAGAAAAAGAGCAAAAATTATCGTTACTCAGGGAAGAATGCGTGCAAATTGTTTATGTGGAGAGGAAGAAAGCTGTCGATGGTCATGTTGCTCAGTTGAGCGTATGCCGATTTGCGAAGCTTCAATTTCCAAATAGCCAGGAATCTCGTTGTTTTAACTATTTCCCACCCAGTAAGGTAAGCATTGCCACATGTATTTTTTATTAAATAGCTCATGAATATGATTATTATTTAACATGTAATCGATATAAACACAGCTAAAGTCATGAATATTAACTTATGGTAATCTAAATTTTTGCTGTCCAGTCGCTCGACGCCCAGTTTAAACTTTAATTGAGCGAGTGATTATATTTTGTGTGAGACAAATACCAAACTCTCAATCACTGAAACAATATTACTAACAGAAAATATAATGAACATCGCAACAGCGTACAATAACATATTATACAGTATTTATCCTATTATTCTTTGTCTATTTGTGTTTAAGTTTACAGTAAATGTTCTGTTAATACGCACTACCTAGTGAGTCTGGTTTTATTAAAGTTGTATTCGTAGTCTCAAAGCGGACTGGTGTCTGAGGATTCAGCTGTCGGCACCATTTCCAAAATAAATTGACATGTCTAAAATTATATTATATTGTTATTGATTAAACTGATAACATGTACTAGTACCTCACCTGTCTTGTATTATATACAGTAAAAACCACGTATAAGAACCTTGATTTATGAAGTGTGGTCTATTATTTAATATTTATATAAATTATGCATAAATTTTCTCGAAATGACTGCAATCTAAGCAAATACAAACCCTATAGGCACTTTAAAGCTACAGCTTTAACTGTGTGTAAATTCAATGGAACAAAACAACGTATACAACTGTAGACATATACTATATGTAATATAACTATTTTTGTTTAAACATTGTTTATACAATGCTTGTTCTTTGGCCATTACTGCCAGTGAGACCATGGCTATACGAGCATTGAAATGTATATGAATGCTCCTCACTATTCCTCCCATCCTTTGGTTGAGCAGCAGCATAGCAATGGTGCTTTTAACAACAGAGGGAATGCCTTTTCTGTGTGTTTATCTGATGCAGCTTTTGGTAGTTTAACAAAAGAAAACCCGTGTTCATCCATTCTAGCTGAAGCTGTTAATAATGCTAATAATTACCATTATTCTTCATTTGTGTGTATGTTTGCACTATCAAGCATTAATCAGTAGATTCGAGATTATCACTGTTTTTCAACTGCACCATTTACCCAAGAGAATGGTCGACTGCTGCTGATCTGGAGACAGACCGACTTCATATTTTCCGATGTGCTGTTTTACCTATAAATTTTGTTGAAACCAAAGAGATCCCTCAAGACAAAAATCATTATGTTGCCCTCTGTAAGCCAAGTCCTTCTGTTTGTACAAGTACAAATCACATTACTCCAGAGTTTCCTAAGTTTTGTCCTGATTTATGTACAACGATTGCTGAAACGTCTATTACCATTAATTCCAATAATAGAAACAAGACCCATCCATCCTTTGGCAGAGCAGATTACACCTCAGATAAATGCAACAAGACCTGTCATCCCAAGCACAAGAGGCGTGTTAAAACAAACCCTCCTTGACAAAGTGTTTTTGAAGAAAAGGAAAATCACTGATGAGGTTTGCCATCCACCCATACCAGTAAAAATTCCAAATCAGCAGGAATCTTCGATTAGCCTCTCAATAGTAGAAGAACCGGACAGTGCTACAACATCCATTGATGCCAATACTTCTCATCCTACTGTCCAATGTCTGGAGACCCAGGCCAAGTTCCAGCATCAATGGTTGAAGGATTTTGCATGGCTGACCTAATCAGAAATTCTCGATGGTGGTTTCTGCATCAATTGTCTACTTTTTGGGGGTGAAAGCACCCACAATGCCAAAGCTGCAGAATCTTTTCAAAGTTCCTTTGAAAGCATCTTCCACTTCACTACGCAAACTTCGTGAGCATTTTTAAAAGTCTTCTGTCCATCGCACAGCTACCATATGTGCAACACAATTCAAGCTTTTTATGCAGCAAAAGAGTACCTCGGTTGATGTTAAGCTTGACAGCATTCGTAAGAAGCAAATTAAAGAGAACAGGGAGAAACTCAAACCAATAGTTGATGCTGTAATTGTTTGTGACACGACAGAACATCCCTTTCAGAGAGAGGTCACCGTGATGATTCCAAACACCAGTTGGACAGCAACAATAATCCTGGTAATTTTCTTGAGATTTTGAAATATGGTGCCAGATGTTCAAATGTTTCTTTACAGTACACCGAGAAATGCTACATACAAGTCAAAAACAACCCAGAATCAACTAATCGACATTTGTGGGGAACTGTTGGCCAACAACATAGTAGCAGAGATTCAAGCAGCACAATTTTTTTCCATTCTGGCAGACAAGGCCACTGATTGTGCTAATGTTGAGCAGATGTCCCTTGTTGTTCGATTTGTGGATAAAGCATCAACCATCAGGGAAGAGTTTCTTGGTTTTGTCCCATGCAAGCTTGGTTTATCGGGGGAGGCAATACCATTCTGGATGAGCTCAGACAGCTGAATCTACCCATTCATCTTTGCCGAGGACAAGGCTACGATGGAGCAGGCAACATGGCATGCAGAATTTCTGGTGCAGCTGCAAGAATCCAAGCAACTCATGCAAAGGCTGTATATGTTCATTGCACTTCATGTTTTAAATCTGTGTGTTGCAACATGTTGCCAAGAGCAATTGGTAAGGAACATGATGGACACTGTTCGTGTTGTATCTGAGTTCTACAATTTCTCACCAAAACGAGCTAGTCTATTGATCGAGAAGATCACACAATTGCTTCCACAGGTACGCCACAAGCACCTTACTGATGTTTGTCGCACAAGATGGGTTGCAAGGGTAGATGGTTTGGCTACTTTCATAGAGCTCTTCTCAGCAATTGTGGAATCATTAGAGGAGATCAAAGACAACACAGCACGCACTTGGAATGCGGATTAAGCGCAGAAAGCAAACAGCCTGTACTACAGCATAGTTACATTTCAGTTTATCCTGTCTCTTGTAATTGTTTCCCGTTGTCTCGAGGTTACCAGACCACTAACTATCCAACTACAGTCTATTTCGTATGATGCTGGTTTGGCTAGAGAGAAAGTTAACCTCCTCTTCGCTCTCCTGAACGAGATGCGAGATCATGTAGACAAATCGCATGATTCCTGGTTTAGTGAAGCAGTTACACTTGCTGACAGTGTGGGAACAGCACCTAATAAACCAAGAACAACTGGTAGACAAAAAAAACGCTCAAATGTCCCTGCCGAATCCACTTCGCAGTATTATTGTAGGAGTCTGTCAATTCCATTTTTGGATCATCTCATCAGCGAAGTGCATACCAGATTTTCCAAGACCAATGTAGATGTGTTGGATGCTCTTTATGGATTGCCAAAGAATGTGGTAACAAGAGATGATTGAAAACAAGAATTTTCAAAGTTTCTGGAGACCTACAAAGATGATGCCAGTACCATATTTCCTGGAAACTGAACTGGATATATGGAACATAAAATGCAAGATGGCTCAAAAGCTCCCTACCACATTGCATGATGTCTTGCTATTTGCAGACAAGTTTGACTTCCCAAATATCTACACAGCATTTCAAATTTTTGCCACAATACCAGTTACCACCTGCACCTGGAGCGGTCCATTTCCAGTCTGAGGCGACTCAAAACATCTACGCAATTCTATGTCTGAAAGTCGTTTAAAAGGACTAGCTTTGCTTAACATTCACAGAGAAATACATCTTGATATTGATGAAGTAATTGACCGGTTTGCAGCAAAGCATCCAAGAAGGACGGACATACTTCATAGCGATTAAATTCCAACAGAATCTTCTCCAACTAAACGGTCAAATTTCCCAGTCTACAAACATTTTTAACTGTCTATTTTCCTGCTATGGGCAGGTGGTCAACCAACACATCTACAAATATTTTCAACTGTCTATTTTCCTGCCATGGTGGTTAACCAACACGTATATAAATATTTTCAACTGTCTATTTTCCTGCTATGGTGGTCAACCAACATGTATATGAACATTTTAACTGTCTATTTTCCTGCTATGGTGGTCAACCAACACGTATATAAACATTTTTAACTGTCTATTTTCCTGCTATGCTGCTCAACCCACACGTATATAAATATTTTCAACTGTCTATTTTCCTGCTATGCTCCTCAACCAACACATCTATAAACATTTTTAACTGTCTATTTTCCTGCTATATGGTCAACCAACACGTATATAAACATTTTCAACTGTCTATTTTCCTGGTATCGTGGTATACAAACATTTTTAACCGTCTATTTTCCTGCTTTATGGTCAATCAACACGCATATAAACATTTTCCTGCTCTGCTGCACTTCGAACTAATTTGGCTAACATCCTAATGTATATTCGAAATGCTTTTGGTTTTCTTTACGATTTGATTTCTGGGAGGGTGCTTATTAAATTGATTTTTCTGTTTTAGACACAAAAATTTATTTGAAAAGTATTTTCCTAGGCATATAATTCAGATTGAAAAGAAGCAAACGACTGGATGGATTATCGTTGAGTTCAATGGCGGGTCGATTATTATGATGGTTAAACCTTTTTGCAATTGGGAAGAGGTACATGTAAGTAAGAAACTATATGAAAACTTCATGCAAGTTTCAGGTAAGTGCTAATCGTGTTATTTGAAGAGCCTGTCAGCGTAACTGTTATAATGTACAATTTTAAATTATACCGTTTACGTCGTGAAAACAAATATTTAGTATCGCATATAAAACACAAGAGTAGACATTTGACGCGTATTGCCGGTTGAAATCCACTTTAGCGTATCAGTTTAGTATACTATAAGTTAATAATATTATAGTTTCTTTCCACACTCTACTGAGCAAAGCGTAGCAGCATGAAAAAAATTTTGCGAACCACATGCGGCGCGTGCAAGCAACTACTGTAGTTATCTGCTTGCTGACTACTCAGTTTTTGTGGGTTAGACGCAATCTATATTTTGTCCGCAATTTTCCCGCAACGCAGTGCGTTTGTGAACTAAGAAAATACCTTTAAAAATGTGGAAATCTGTCATCTAGGAAGACTTTAAACTTTCTGAAATTAGCAGGAATTGCGTTTTTAAGCCTTCAATTTTCAAAAAATTTACGGAGGGCATTCCCCCGGATCCCCTATGTTGGGCGCGCCTTTGGCGCACATCGGATTTTTGGCTTAGCAGCAGTCTAAATTGAAAGCTTCACTTAATATTTTGGCTAAGATATCCCAATCTGCTGTTTTTTCTGGATTGTGACATGCAACTTCCCTTGCTAAATATAGGTCATGTTCAATCACTTAGCCATCGAAAGGGATCCATGATTCTGAAACATTGAAATAATCTCTACTATCTTTATAACTATATAGAACTAACAGCATATTTATAAATATTGCACATTTATATCACTAATTTCTACACTATCAGAACTTAAGAGAAAATGTGAAACCAACATTTGAGGCAGAGCAATTTTTATCAGATGCAGATTTCAAGCTTAAATTTTTACTATTTAGTTCTCAGATTGTGCCCTACACCAAGACAACATGCTATTTCGAACAACTATACTGGTCATATGAGCGATCTTTAAGAAATATACGGTGAAAAACGTTGAGGGAAATGGCTTACCTGAAAATCCTTGTCTTGCGGTCAATACTCGAGGAATAGCGTAGAGTCTGGCTGCTATTAATAGCTCAAAAGGCAGACAAACAAACCTAATTTGACTCACAAATTATTGCAAATGAGCTATTTTCTTTTGTTATGGCCGCAAGAGTTATGGGTAAAAGCGGACAAATATCGATGCTGACGTCATCTCGACAGAGAGTTAGAGGGGTTTTCCCTGAACGTCAATCGAAATGTATCTAATATGTTTGCTATTTGGTCTATTTGTGCTATTTCACCAGCATCTTAAACCAAATAATTGTCACTTTAATCATTATAAGTGTCAAGTTGATCTTCTTTCATAGGCACTTTAAAGAAACTGAATATACAGTCCTTGAAGCATTATAACCAGCTATTCAAACCTTGTCATCGCAGTTGAACACTAAAATGCCTATACTTCCATAGCACTTTGAAGGTGATTTCGACTTGCAAGGTACTCAATGTATTTTCATCAATGTACCCTAACAAAAAAGTCTATAGGCTTGTCTATAGGCATGTCTATAGGCAACCTATAAGATCCTATGGAGAACCTATATGCTTCTATAGGAAATTGGAACATTTTCGATAGGCAACCTATAATGAAACCTATTAGCCTATGGACGCCTATAGGTGCCTAATCCTACCTTATCTACCTTTCCTAGATCAAAAGAAGAACGAGTTAGTTTCAGTAGAATGAGACATAATACAATAAGGAATAATACTTCAATCTAAATGTTCGGTTATCAGTGCAGTGGAATGGAAAATGTCTTTTCTGACATGCCAAATGCAGACCTAGATTCAATACTCACAACTATACTACACAAAAGTCCAAACATTGGTGAAACTTATGTAAAGGCTACAGGTAGTGTTATTTGGCTGTTGTGGAAATGTACATAGTATATCCTGTTTAGCTATATTAAAAGGTTTATTTTTATAATCGGTTTCCTGTTTAACGATTCTAGATCCTGTGGGGAAGACGATGCTTGAGAAGACGTGTTTATGATGTTGCTAATCCTAATTTGTTGTGGTATGACATGAATATATTATTTTTGCATATTCTATTACACTGATAACTACTTCACATAATACTGAGATAAACAAGACAGTATATATAAATTATATTTATAATATTTCATATTTTTGTTCAGGAATATTGATGGTAACCATGGTTGTATCAATGGTTTCAGCAGAGCTATCATATATGTCAGATGTTGCAGCAACAATAAAGCAGCAACAGTATTGGGACTTTTTCAAGATGGCATACAAAGATTTGGTTCACCATCCAGAGGGGTGATCATGGGATAGAAAATGTTGATGTTGCATGCTACATGAGGGGAGCTTCATAGCTGGTCAAAGTGTACACAATCAAAGGATTGAACGATTATGGAGTGAAGTCAACTGGATTGTAAACTTAAGAACCTGTTCACACACATGAAGAACTGTAACATCTTTGATTCAACAGCTGAATTACATTTGTGGGCTCTTTATTTCGTTTATCTTGAGAAAGTTAACCAGTGCTTTTGTTGTACAATGGAACAACCATGAAGACAATTCATGGACGAACATCTCTTCAACTCTGACATTCTGGTATGATACAAGATATAAACAGAACTGATCGTAGTATTGCCGATGTGGAAACAGTCAATTTGGCAGATCATGGCATTGATGATTTTGCAGAAGCAAATTTTCTAGATATCGACAACAATGTTACTGCTCTAGAGAATATTGTCACATGGAGGGGTTCCACAGCAGCTGCAACAGCAGGTAACATATGATGTAATAAACCATTTTATAAATGTTAATTTTTCTAACAAATACTAGTGCACATAATTAGAGATAACAGTTTTTGAGCGAACAAATTCAGCTAAACTAGGCCCACTTTTCTCTTAACTACAGTTTAACTGCTGGTATTTACATTGTAGTAATCTTCTGAAACTCTGATCATGATTGGTGCGAATTACCCCCTGGATAGCAAAACTAAGTAAAAATAGCTTGTGCGACTGCTTTTTTGCAGTTACGGCCACGATCGTCGGTGTGTGCAATTTTGCATATTTATCACTCAAATCATTAATAATTCATGAGTAAACAACGGAAATCAGAGTCGAATATGCGATGAAACACCCTAACCCAATCATAACCCTAACGCCATTCATGGTCCCAAGACCTCGCACGCCATGTATATAATTGTTGATTGCAAATCGGAAAAGGATGCATGTTTAATCGTGGATTTGGAACGTTATCTCGGTCAATATTTAACCGATTTCAATTCTGAAAACAGATTTAGAATAACCGAGTTCAAATACATAACATACGTGTCTATTATATTACGGGACCGTTCATACATTTCCTTTGTAAAAACCTGTTTGTGCTTAGAAGTTAATTGGCAATATGAAGGCCGCTTCGTCGTTTTGGAATTACCAAGTCCAAGTACACAACATACGTGTATTCAGGCAATACCAATACAGTATGTTTACCTGAATTTGAGATTGCAGACCAACCCGTTTCGAAATCGCTCGTCATCTTTTAGTATAGGTCTACTGTGATCGGCGTGTGCAATTATAAGCATTGTGAGCATATAGAAAACAACGATACTTGCTAGCGACATTACTATGTCTGTAAGTGTAGTATAACTTGTCCAAGAAAGAACATTTGAATTCGAACAGCTTGATCAAATGATCAGTTTTGCAAAGCCTGACGGAATGACGCAATAATTGCCATTTCACGACGACGACAAAAAAATAAACAGAGCCGAAATTTCGACTTGTGATACCATGGGAGCCCAAGTAATAATACTTAATAATTAGTATATACTGTCATATATATTTCTCAAACTTATTAAATATTCATGGCTCTTGGCCAATATTGCGCCATATCACGTATCTGGATATTAGAGGAAGTTCAGTATTCATGAGGTCCTTGTCCACATTCCATGAAAACAATAGTTGTACAATAGTAATCGACATATTTACTGTATTTAGAAATACTTTTCTAGATACTGTTAATATGCAAATTAATTACCCAACAACATCGATGATTAGCACTAAAATAATCTTTAATACTCCTTATTATGCATCACGAATTACTTCCTCACATTAACATTTACAGTAGTGTTGCTTAAACTGCTGTTCCTAATAATATTTCATGATGAAATATGTCCTGCTTCGTCTTCACTGTTCTTGCCTAGACTAATGGCTCCCTCATAATTTACATTTGCAAAAAGTTAATCAAGATCATCAAAGAAATTTGCTAGGTTGTCCACCTCAGAATCATGCTTTTCCACATTTTCTTCCCTTTTCGTTACAACAGGTGAGCCTAAACATTTTGAAACACATTCATTTTGCTCTTTGCTAGCCTTTTTGTATTTAAACAATGCATTAGATGTGTCCCGTTCGCTCACGGATTAACCTTTCCTCGATATTATTTTGAAAGAGTGTAGAGGGCATATGTAACATGTAAAGCGCATGTTTTCGCTTGAGCTCAGCTTCGTCCATTAAAGAAGGCAAAATGGAGTTGTGTATGAATTCCAATCGGATAATTCTCGACTTTTGTAGGCTTTTTTGGATGGATGGAAGTAAAATGCCTCGTTATGCCTACTCAACTTTTCAGCCATCATATATTTCTTGAACAGTTCAACACACAGGCTTGTGGTTTTTCTTATCGGTATGACAAGATGCTTCACATTTCTTAGAGTTATTTTTAGATCTTTCAGTCCGCCATGATAGCTCTTGCTTACATTTTTTGACGAATGTTATATTGTCCCCCAGTAAAAATTTATCTAGATGCAACGATCGATGCTCTTTAGCCCTTATACCAAATATCCTCCCAATATATAAAAGTACAACGTTTTTATTAAAGTATCAGCACTACTCTCACCCAAAACGAAGTTACATAAAACCAATTACAAATTAGCTGTAAAACAACTAAATAATGTTTTTCCGTCCAAAGTAATCAGCACACCTATGGGAGAATTAGGTGTGGGTAAGGCCATCTTGCACGCCCCATTTAGCATCATGGAAATTGAAAATACCACCAATTGCAGAGTCGTTTATCAAATCAAACTTGGCGTCTGAGTGGATCTCGTGTGTCTGGTGCTTGTTGAGTTTCAATTCTTAATATTGAGTTACCGTGTGCCATATTTTTCGATTCACGACTTCAGCAGTCTTATATGACCGATGTTGACTCTGGGCCAGACAGGAAAGATTTAATGTCCAAGTATTAAATTCAACAGACAAGTTTTCTGTTACCAGTATATTTAAACATGATATTTTGAAATAGTCTTAAAGAAAACAGGTCCCAATTTTCTGAATAGACCTGTGAATTTTCCGAATATTGAAATTTTGTAAAGTTGGGCGGGTGCCACCCCCCCCCCCCCCTTCTACTACTACGGCGGCCCTAGATAGATATAAAAACTTTATTTAAGCATGCTAACCATTGTCAACCTAGGCTGATTTCTAAGGGGCGTGTACAATAATAACAAGATTACAAAGATATAGTTACAAGAATATTAATTATAGATCAAAAATATCTATTTGTATAGTGAAACATATCTATTTACAAATGTTTTTATAGAATGCTATTCAAAAATGTGAATAGCGATTTTAGTTTCAAAGGACATGAGGGAGTTGCTCTCCCTAATTTCGTTTGGTAAAGAGTTACAAATGTGTGCCCCGTCAAACATGAAACTTTTTTCATGCTATTGGTATGCGGCTGTGGTAAGCAAAGAG
Source organism: Chrysogorgia sp. JL179-B06 (assembly GCA_035772405.1). Taxonomy (NCBI): domain Eukaryota; kingdom Metazoa; phylum Cnidaria; class Anthozoa; order Scleralcyonacea; family Chrysogorgiidae; genus Chrysogorgia; species Chrysogorgia sp. JL179-B06. The sequence continues at coordinate 1,560,270 of JAYKKM010000121.1, forward strand.
TACTTTCAATATCTCGAAGTTCATAATTTGTCATTTCACTTTTGAAAGTAAACAAGACGCCCGCTAGGCGTTAACTCGGGCTACTTGTAGGGATATGCATTGGTGGCAGGTTATACAGTTGGAATTAGAAAACCCATTCACTTGTCTTATATTACAAAGGATAATTTTAATACATTGATTTCTGTAATCAGGCATTGAAGGCAATGTGCAGCGCTCGTTTAAAGTGGGAAACTTTGAGAAGCAAGTTGTGCTAGAAATGTAGACGAAGAAAAATCAGGCGTCTACACACAGGCTAGCCCCCCAATGCAGAACGACGCAGACGAAATTAATGCTATTTTTTCTCTTATCTGTTCGATTGAAGGTCTTCGCGTGTCAAAATTTATATAAAAATCAACAGCAAGGTATACGAAACATATCTGTTACGAAATTACATAGGTTTAATGGACTCATCGGGTAAACGACGAATAGATCTTGAAGCCATGTCCTTTGATTTTAAAGACGAGTCTCGCTTTTAATCGCTTACGCATTTTCTCATATAACATCTGATCTTCACATTTTAAGTAGACGAAACTTACAGCGTTCGATTCGCCATATTCAAGTGATGATTTCGATATAGAATTGATTTAAATCGGACAAAAACACAACATTTCATAATGATTAATATTACGTAGTTTCACAAGATAAATGTCAACACAGTATAATAATATTTTCCTGTCCTTCGGCTGTCCATTCCGTCTTCATCATTGGTCTCTCATCTGTGTTTCTCTCGTTTTACAGGTCTCGGTAAACTTTTCCAACTGCGATTCTTTGCCAATAAAAGGAAAGTCCGAACTCGCTTCAATTCGCTTGCATGCCTTGCAACGACTATATGTTGTCATGTTGACGTTCATCTGCGGTTCTGCGAGTTCTTTCTTTAATCTTTCACCTGTGTTTCTCTCATCAGTTATCCGGGAGAGAATCTTTGCATTAGTTTGCGGGTTTACAGGTCTCGTAAATGCTTTTCAGACTGCGATTCATTGACAACAAGATTCCGAGTTGTCAGCAGTGACTTTTACAGATAACTGGGGGTTTTCGGATTCTTATTAGGCAAAATTTGTGAACAGATATTCGATACAAACGCACGTCACTTATGAAATTATAATAAGCTGTTGAACGAGTTGAATCACATCAAGTTTATTTTCAATAACTATCCAGGCGAAGATAAAGCAAATTACAAATACTAAAGTTACCTCAATATATTCAAATCTTTCGCATGTATGGTAGCATTTATTTATTGGGTCTCTTCAGCATTTATTGCAACTTGTCTTTGTCAATGTTCATTGATTTTCTCTCATTTACAACAGTGTTCAGGTTGACATGTTTTGAATAGCATGGTGACATATTTAAGCAAGATTTTTGGCATATTAAGATTGTTTTCGAGTTTGTAATGAAGTTTTTTAAGTTGCTCTTTTTGAGATCGCGGACCAACCCGTTTCGAAATTGCTCGTCATGTTTTACTGTAGGTCTACCGCGATCGCCGTGTGCAGTTGTAAGCATATACACGATCAAGGCAGTTATCAGCCACATCGCTGATCATGCACTGATTAAGTTAGCCACTTCCAAAATCTATCAACAGAGTAACAGCACAGTACAACTCGGCCACACAGTGTTGCCAAGTCAAGTTTCGTAAAAATCCCAATAAAGGTATGAAAATATCCCAAGATTCCCTATTTTTTGCCAAAAAATCCCAAGGTTCACCAGAGGTTCACAGCTTCATTTCCTTACTAGTTCCCAGGTCTCTATCTCCGTTTGAGTACTCTCAACAAGAGCTTTCAAATGGAATATCTATTTCTTCAATTAAACATAAGTACAAATTCACACGCCTTTAACGGTATTTAAATTGAAATCAGCTTTTAAAACCGAAACTGTTTGCTCTGGAAAAATCCCAAGGTCGAATCCTTGAGAAAAAATCCCAAAAAAATCACAACTCCTTCAAAACAATCCCTAGATCTTGGGATAAAATCCCAAGTTTGGCAACACTGCGGCCACATGACTCTGCTTTATAGCCTCAAGGTTTGCAAAGCCTGATGGGAAATATTATTGCGCAATTTTGCATATTTGTGGAAGCAGAAAAATAATAATACCACCGCATGTTTTTGACCTGGAACCTATCAAAAATAGGCACACAATGCGTACGCATTGGTCAGTAACAATAGGAGAAGCTTTATATAATGTAACCGCTATCGTTCTGAAGAACTGTTGTGATGACGAATTGCCAATAGCTCAGAATTGTTTACGCATCTGTTTGTTTTTGTTACTGGTGCAAATAGAAAATATATAGTAAATGCATGCTGCTCGATCGGTATAATTGGAAATTAATGGGAAAAATCTTATGGTGCAGTGTGATCGAATGGAGGCACCCTACAATCTTGGACAAAAAGACTTGAGAAAAATTGAAAAATATGAAAAATTCTGCATATTTTAGGTTTATTTTGATTTTTTTTGTCCCCTCCCCCTCCCCCCCTTATCAATGTTGAATATTTTGGTAGAGGAGTCACCCAACATTGATTTGGGGGAGGGGGGTGGGATACTTAAAGTAATTATCGTATTTTTATGTTTAAATATTAACACTAAGTGAAATTCCAAAATTTTCTCAACAATTTTGTCCAAGATTTTCAAAACTGGTGGACGTAGAAATCCAAAAACATGGGTCTTTCGTGCAGGCGTTCCATCTGCCCTCGCTCCAGTCCCGAGCCACTCCCCAACCCCTAAACGCCTGCTTCGCAGGCTAAGTTAGTTGTTATCCAGTAAAATCTGATAATCAACATCAAAGGTATTGTGTGAAGAATGTTGATGATCTCAGGGAACATTAAAGTAAACCCTGGATCTGCTACACAGAGCAATAATACAATGCACAAACTGCCATTATTACCTTCGCGAGGAGGTTATGTTTGTTTCCCTGTCTGTCTGTTTGTTTGTTTGTCTGTCTGTCTGTAAGCAGGATATCTCAAAAATTAATGAACAGATTTTCATGAAAGTTTGTAGAAAGGATGGTCATATACGCCAAGGACCAATCCATTAAATTTTAGTAAATTTGGATGACAATTGGATGAAATATTGATAAAAATCTGTGTGTAAGCTTCTCCATGTCGAAGAAATGAACGAAGAAGAAAAAACGGTTGATTGCGCTCATTATATTATCAATATAGTATGCAAATCTTGAATATTCACAAACAAGCTGAATTTACAAAAGTGCACTCCATGGAACGAATGCAATCAAGCATTTTATCCATTCAAGAGAGACCAGTTTATATACATGTAGGTCTGGTGAGTAATTGACTTAGTGCAACCTGCTGGCGGAGGTATGTAGTCTCTGAGTGCCTTCTAGTTATACAGTTGAGATAAGCAGAACAAGGTTTAAAATTATTAGATGTTGGTGGTGCAGGTGACTGTTTGTTTAGAGCCATATCTCATCAATGAAATGGTGAATCAAACTATCATGTGATTCGATACGTACCACAGGAGTAGAATACGAGAGGAATAATCCAGAAAGGTATATTGAGAGTAATACAGAAAATTCGTTATTAACTTACCTAGTTATCGAGATGACTCACAAACATATTCCCATGAACAAACAGTTTTGTGCTATTATTAGACCATTGATAATAAGAGTGGATTATAACTCAGTAATACACTCTTGAGCAACTATCATTTGAGCAAAGAAACTATACACACCATTTTACACTTCATGTCCGTTGTCACTTGTAATAATTATTTGATTGTTAAAAAGTGCAGTCGGTAGGTGCAGTTGCTAATGTTGGAACCTTTTATATATTTTTTTCTTTTTATATATCTAAAAGGTGCGAGTTCAAATCCCGCTCAAGATTAATCATGTCCATTAATTTTCATGTTACCCTGAGGAAGTTTCTAAAATATATCTGCGTATAACCCTCAAATTGATGATTGACCGTAAAAACCGACTCAATCGGTTTATAGCTAAGCCGGTTAAAAAATGACCGCAGCACATCAAAGAAAACCGACTCAATCATAACTAATTAATGTTACTCACCTGTATATCCTCCCAAAGTTAACTTGTAATTTGTACTTTCATCTTCTACTTTGAATGTCGAATAACTGGCATATTTCTTTTCCCATTCAAAATCTTCAAGGTCGACTCTTAATGCTATGGTATTCGTTTTTGTGAGTTGATTGATCTTGTCCAGTCCCAGCCAAAATTCACAAGACATATTTCCAAAGCCATTTTTATAATCTTCCCAACCACGATAGAAATCCACACTTCCATCTTGCCGTCTCTGAAACACAGTCCATCCTCCCCCGTCTGTTGTCATATCACAGCTGACGTTAACAATTCCAAGTCCATCAGGATCAATTGAGTAGACGCCATCTTGGGTTTTTACCGCTTTGTTCAACCATTCTGCACAACTGCGTATAACTATAAATATATGATTTTTGTAGTTTAGTAGCAAACATTCAATCTCAAACGTTTAATCTCAAGAATATAGTTTATTATACAGTTATGGTTTAATCTAATAGTTTCTGAAGCCCTATTATGAAACCAAAATTTCTACTTATTGTTGCAGAGTTATAATTTTGTGCAATACACTAAACACCAGCCATTAAGTACCTTCCACCTATAAGAACCTCAGGCTGAAATTAATAATTTTGTGCCCCTTAAAACAAGAACCTGTTTGAGCCTGATATTAGAAAGAGGTTCCTATGTCAAAAAATCAGTTTATTATTATACTATTGGAAATTGTGTTAATTAAATTTGATACCTACTATACATTTTATAATTAGGAGACAAGCATATTGGACTCAAAGGCATTATACTCTTTGCAAGCATGAAGGTGAGTTTCTCCTTCCCCTAATTTGTTTTGGGTTTTCTGAGGTAAATATTATCTTTGTGCCTTGTATTGTATTATTTGTGATTGGTCAGTTTGAGATCGAAATCTATTAAATTATTTTTACACTTGTTCGTTAAGATCGTTAAATGCGATGTAAATAGCGCCGGTTGTAAAAAACATATAGTATAATATAAATATTAACATTTGCAAGCATGAAGGTGAGTTTCTCCTTCCCCTAATTTGTTTTGGGTTTTCTGAGGTAAATATTATCTTTGTGCCTTGTATTGTATTATTTGTGATTGGTCAGTTTGAGATCGAAATCTATTAAATAATTTTTGCACTTGTTCGTTAAATTCGTTAAATGCGATGTAAATAGCGCCGGTTGTAAAAAACATATTGAAGGTGAGTTTCTCCTTCCCCTAATTTGTTTTGGGTTTTCTGAGGTAAATATTGTCTTTGTGCCTTGTATTGTATTATTTGTGATTGGTCAGTTTGAGATCGAAATCTATTAAATTATTTTTACACTTGTTCGTTAAGATCGTTAAATTCGTTAAATGCGATGTAAATAGCGCCGGTTGTAAAAAACATATAGTATAATATAAATATTAACATTAAATATATACAAATGTTATATTACCGTGCGGATATATACGAATGTTATCTTCGAGTGTTGTTGTAATAGGAACTAGAGAGGTTAAGCAATTGGCGTTCTTGCTTTATGGACGGCAACAGGAAATCGCGAATGGCGTATTTTTTAATACAAATTATAATACAAAACAAAGATAATGAAATATTTGAAATCCCAATGGAGGACTAAAAAACCTAAAACGATGACCGTGTAATAGATAGCAAGTTTGAACTTTCTCGCTTGAATCAAGCCACAAACAGTTGAATGTATAGAAATGAAATAAAAGTACATATTTTGTAGTTCATACGATCTTCACAGTTCGTGGAATACGAGTCCAATCATTGAGTGCCTATGCAACGAAATTTTCAAGTTGGAGAAAATGGCATTAAAGTAAAGTTTGAGATTACTGCTTTCGATTGTGAAAGTTTCAGGGTGAATAATTAAGGAAAGTGTGTTTGTTTAGCGTTTGAAAAACTGGCTTTTGGCTGAAAAAGTTGACATATTTTATTCCACAACTTATGACATCACTAGGATCTACATGAATTCTTATTGTTATCGAACAGACTGTTCAAAACACCTTTAGAAAACTAAACTCTCGTGGGAAAGTGTGCACAAGGGTGTGTAAAATTTATTCATAACAAGTTATTTGTATTAAAATATACATGGTCGAAGCCGTATCCAACTTAGTCGTCTTATGAGTAATTAAGAATGTACCCGTCGATTTTCAACAACTAAATCATGTTCGTGAATAGTTCATTTATGGACTTCGACGTTTCTAACCACAAAATGAACGCAAAATCCTTTATTTTCTCCTTATATACACGCCATTGCGGTAAGGGTTTAGAAAGCAATCAAAATTTTGGGTCTGGGTCGAGTGATGTCATTAGTTGTGCAAGTATGTCAACTATTGTAATGATGTCTAAATTTTTAGGGGGAAAGCACAGTATTCAAACCCTAAATTAACATACTGTTCGTACTAAAACTTTCACAGTCGAAAGAAGCTATACCAAATATTACTTTAATGTTATTTCAAACTTGGAAATTTCGTTGCGTAGGCTCTTTAACTAACTAACTGGCCTTACTGATGCTCACGTTCTAGCAGTTGACCAACGTTGTCTTCAGAATGTGAAACGTCCTCAGTGACGTCTGTGTAGAACAAAAACGACATCAAGTTAACTTTTGGGAATTTTTAATTATTCATTTTCTTTGTTTGGCATGAAAAATTCAATTGAAATAATATGATATCCGTGGTTTTAGAACACGTGAGTAGTTTAAACTCTCTAATACCATCATGGGAAGATAAAATTCGTATTTCCAATTAGCCGCCATGTAATATGCTGTTTATTATTTTTAAATCGATGAAATAATGATGGTGGTATCTACACATGCATGTCTTCGAAGAGAAAAATTATATATATTTTCAGTGCTCACATGTAAAGATATATTTTTTCTGAATAGGAAAAACCTAGTATTTCATCTATATATATAATAATATCTAAAATGTTTTCTAACGTTCTATCATCTCCCTTCATAATATAATCATATCCAGTTTCTCAGAGAACATAGCAGTTTACATTTTAATCTATTAGTATTGAAGTTATACCTGTGCAGTTGGAAGTTTCGTTAAATCCATCCTTGCACTTGCAAGTATGTGAACCAATAATATTTACACAGTCGGCATTTGCGTTGCAGGGATTGGAATTACACTCATCAATGTCTTAAAATTTAACATAAATTTTATTAAATATAAGGATAATGTGTAAAAGGTTTTCTGAGAGTTCCTTCATAATATCACATCCAATTTTTCAAAGAATATAGCAGTTTACATTGTTATAGTAATTATACACAAGGAGTATTTAAGTTACCTGTGCAGGAAATACCATTACCAGTAAACCCATTCTTACACTCACAAGTATACGAACCAATACCATTTACACACTCAGCATTTGTGTCGCAAGGATTGGAACTACACTCGTTGATGTCTAAAACGATTAATAAGAATTTTATTTAAAATTAGTATAATATCTGAAATGTTTTTTGAAAGTTCCTTCATATACTATCATATCTAATATTTCGGAGAACATAGCGGAGTATATGAACTGATAGAATATTTATACTCGCCAGTTTCGCCAGTGCTTGGGTTACAACTATATGCACTAATCAATGTCTTAAAATTTAACATGAATTTCATTAAAAAATAAGAATAATATCTGAAATGTTTTCTGAACGTTCCTTGATAATATCATTATCCAATTTTTGGAGAACATAGCTGTGTACATTTTTGTAGTAATTATAGGCAAGGAGTATTTAAGTTACCTGTGCAGGAGATACCATTACCAGTAAATCCATTCTTACACTTGCAAGTATATGAACCAATACCATCTTTACACTCAGCATTTTCGTTGCAAGTGGAGCCGTAACAGCCCCGGGAATGAGAGTCGTTTTGATGTGTGGGGCTGAATTGAAAAATGGCAGGACTGTTTTGGAATGGGTAGGGCCAAATTGGCCTGTTAGTGTCGATCTAGCTCTCGAATCCCAAAATGGCTTTCGCGTAGGGCCAAAACAGCTTCGGCTCCAACAGGGCTAAAACGAAATTTGGGGTCGTTTCAACCCGTTTTCATTTACAGTGTATCTAAAGATTATTTTTACAGTTAGTTGTAGCCTGCGTGGCGGCGTTAGGGGGAGGTGGAAAACGGAAAGGCGAAGTGGGGAGGGGAGGGGAGGGGAGGGAACGCCTGCACGAAAGATCCACGTTTTTGGATTTCCGCCCACTTGAAGAACTGTCAAAAACAACCAATCAGCGACAAGCGGGCTTTTCTCAATGATTATAACATTTCACTTTGGCCAGAATCGTGAAACATCCATGTCTGAAACTCTGTAAAAAGCTTGACAGCATATGGTGGAAACAAGATTTATTTTGAAAATTTATTCAAGCAATCATGTAGACATGGAAGCACAGAGTTGATTCTGACTGAGGCTTGTGAATCAATGGGCTTTGCATTACTGCGCAGTAAAAATAAGAAATGCTTTTGAACTCTATAACTTTATTGAATCAGTATTAACATGTGCGAAAGAAGGAGACAGCCTAGTTCCACCAACTGATAACATTAATAGCCCTGATAGAATGAAGCGGCATCTGACTACCGAACACTCCAGAATGGGATTTGGTCAAGAAATTTCATAGGCAAGAAAACGTAGAAACCATCACTTATATACGTCTAGCCGTAAGTCTCTTTATTCTGAAACGTCGAAGGAATTCTCCGAAGGCCCAGAGAGCACTGTTGAAACACCTGAAGACAAGGACAAGGTAGAAATCACAATAATAGCTGCTTCCCCTACCGACTGATAATCACGCGCATCTTTTCCCAGCAGCTCGCACGTTGCAACATCTTGTTCCTGTTTTAATTTAAAGCTACGACTGAAGATCGGTTAAAGCTTTCGAAAGAAAATCATCTACCAACACCGGTTTTTCTAAAGTCGCCATTTTTAAATGTTTATTTCCAGACAGGAAACCTCTGAATACTAATGAGTTGAGTTAGCCAATCAGAATTTAGCGTCTTCTGGTGGACGTAGAAATCCAAAAACATGGGTCTTTCGTGCAGGCGTTCCATCTGCCCTCGCTCCAGTCCCGAGCCACTCCCCAACCCCTAAATGCCTGCTTCGCAGGCTAAGTTAGTTGTTATCCAGTAAAATCTGATAATCAACATCAAAGGTATTGTGTGAAGAATGTTGATGATCTCAGGGAACATTAAAGTAAACCCTAGTCCTGCTACACAGAGCAATAATACAATGCACAAACTACCATTATTACCTTTGCGAGGAGGGTTTGTTTCCCTGTCTGTTTGTTTGTTTGTTTCCCTGTCTGTTTGTCTGTCTGTAAGCAGGATATCTCAAAAATTAATGAACAGATTTTCATGAAAGTTTGTAGAAAGGATAGTCATATACGCCAAGGACCAATCCATTAAATTTTAGTAAATTTGGATGACAATTGGATGAAATATTGATAAAAATCTGTGTGTAAGCTTCTCCATGTCGAAGAAATGAACGAAGAAGAAAAAACGCTTGATTGCGCTCATTATATTATCAATATAGTATGCAAATCTTGAATATTCACAAACAAGATGAATTTACAAAAGTGCACTCAATGGAACCAATGCAATCAAGAGAGACCAGTTTATATACATGTAGGTCTGGTGAGTAATTGACTTAGTGCAACCTGCTGGCGGAGGTATGTAATCTCTGAGTGCCTTCTAGTTATACAGTTGAGATAAGCAGAACAAGGTTTAAAATTATTAGATGTTGGTGGTGCAGGTGACTGTTTGTTTAGAGCCATATCTCATCAATGAAATGGTGAATCAAACTATCATGTGATTCGATACGTACCACAGGAGTAGAATACGTGAGGAATAATCCAGATTGCGTTGACTATAATCGAGATTGCGTTGACTATAATCGAGATTGCGTTGACTATAATAGGTCCGCGAAGAGATCTGGGTACGAGGACACAGCAACCCAAGTCAAGATTAGTGTGCTGCCAACAATGATAAATGATCTGTTTACAATATGCGTACAGCTTATCCGGCTAGCGAACGTAGTTTTCTTAGAAAGAGAGGATAATCGAACATATCTAACGTGTTAACAATCCCACATCCAGTGGGCTGGTACGAGTGCCATGTACTTGCTCGTCGGCCACTTCCATATATGGAATACGTACTAGAAGTACATATCGAGCTCGGAGACACAGGTTCAAATCCTGGGTCGGACCTCCACACTAAGGGTCTTAATAATAAAAATAATTGAGGAGAAAGTGCTACCTTTGCAACAATATCAGCAAACGGTAAGACTTTCAGGTCTTCTCAAATAACGACCTTAAATCGTAGGCCCTCGGAACCCCTATCAATTTGGCTTCTAGCCTGTTGGGGTATTCCGTTCACTTAAAAGAGTGATAATAAACTAAATGGTTGAAGAAGAGGTCATATTTTGAGTCTTGTTTACCCAGTTGAAGACTGAGTACTATATTTATAATGTATGCAATGTGCATGTTGCAGTACACTCAAATCTTCCAATACAGTATGTCTTTGTTTCATTTTTAATTAGATTGTTCCTGAGTTTGAAAGACTACTTACAGTATGCTTAATTCAAGTTTGACCGAGTCATTTAAACACAACTTCCATCAGGTTGTTAATGGCATTATTGAGCTGGCTTGGAAGAATGACGAGAAACATATAAAGGAATTTCTTGGTCGCTTTGAAGTTGATGAATGTACAGTAGACAACTAATGTATATAAGAAAAATGGATTGGTGTCCACAGGACCAGGTGTCTGCTAAGAAGAGTTTGACTGTACCAAAATTTACTTTCCTAAATGCCAAATACTATTAATAATAATAATAATAATAATAGACGTATTAGGAGCATTATACAATAGTCTCAATGCTCTTACAACAATATATTCTTAAATATACTGATAAAACTTATTACAGTTTCATTATAAGATAAAGCCTATACTACATATATTACCACTATAAACAAATAAACTATTAATTTAAAAAAAAGAAAAGTCTTAACTGCTGACTTAAAATTACCCAACATATCAAAGCTTCTAATTTCCTGTGGTAATGAATTCCACAGTTTTGGTGCCGAAACCGAGAACGCTCTGTCTCCATGAGTCACCGTTTTGGATTTTGGCTCAATTAGCAGATTACTGTCTGATGATCTCAAAGCACGAGTAGGTTTACGAAGCACAGGGGAGATATGCTCCGATTTTTTAACCCCTGTTACAAGTCTTGCAGCTGTATTTTGAATTCGCTGTAACTTGCTCAATTCAGCTTCTGGTAAGCCATATAGGATGCTATTACAGCTGTCAAGTTTTGATGTTATGAATGCATGCACCAACTTCTCACAGTCCTTTTTACTCAAATATTTCCTGATCTTGCCGATATTTCTGATAGCAAAAGTGGCCGATTTACAGATGTTATTTACATGAGTATTTAATTTTAGATGTCTATCTACAGCAACACCGAGATCACGTGCAACCGGAGCCGGTTGGATTTTCACATCATTGACACATATTTCTGGCATTGGTTCACAATGCATAAAACGTGATGATAGATGGACAATCTCGGTTTTACTCGCATTGCATATAAGACCATTCATAGTACACCAGTTGGTGATGTCCTTAATACATAACTCAAGTTTAGCTAGAGCAGCAGGTCGATCACATGGAGATTTTATAGGCATATACAGCTGTGTGTCATCAGCGTACATTATGCAATCAAGGCCATGGGCTTTGATCACATCTTCCAATGGCGCAAAGAAGAGTGAAAAGAGAAGTGGACCCAGTACAGAACCCTGAGGTACACCATATTGCAATGGTTTGTTTGAGGAATGCGTATTCTTCACCATAACTGACTGTACCCGATCAGAAAGATATGAGTGATACCAAGCTAGTACACTTCCACTAAACCCATAACGATGCTGAAGTCTCTCCAATAGAACGGTGTGGTCAATGGTGTCGAACGCAGATGATAAGTCCAATAGTACCAACACTACTTCCTGATTTTCATCAAGTGCATTAAGGATGTCATTGAAAACATGCAGAACTGCTGTCTCTGTGCTATGAAAGAGTCTATAAGCAGATTGCATTTTTGCAAGGAGGTTATTCTCAATAAGATAGTCTGTTGTCTGTCTGGCAGCAATCCGCTCTAATACTTTTGACAAGAAAGCCACGTCAGTAATAGGTCTATAGTTAGGGAATTGCTCTTTATCACTAGTAGGTTTTTTAATAGATGGGCAGATGAGACCTTTCTTAAGTGAAAGAGGAAATACTCCTGTGGACAAAGATGAATTGATAATGTCAGTAATTGGGGCAGCTAACACGTCAAGAGATTCCTTTAGCAGATGTGTAGGTACAGGATCTAAGGCACAGGACTTGACGAGTGCTGTCTGATAGTGTTACAGACAAAGCTTTCAGATACAGCAGTAAATTCACTGAGTGAGCTTTTACAACAAGGAGAGTCAACTGCTATAGATAGCTTCTTAACTGACTCATGTGTACTAGTAAGTTTATCTCGAAGTAACTGAATCTTAGTTGAAAAATAACAACTAAAAGCATCAGCCAGGTCATACGAAGAATCATATGATGGCAATAAAGGAATAGATTTTACTCGGAACACGACCTCAATCTTGTGAAATAGCTGATTCTGATCAGAGTTTTCTATCTTAGCCTTATAATATTGTTTTTGCAAAATCAATTGCCTTTGCGTACATACGACATTGTTCTTTGTACAATCGTTTTTGTTTCTTCATAACTCTTAAGCTATCATTAAACCATGGAGCATTTGGGCGAAGGATAATTGAGCGTGTACGTTTGGATACGTGTTTGGCCAAAAGCTCAGACAATACACAATTGAACTGTTCAATAGCAGTGTTTACGGCTGCGTTTACACTAGAGCAAAAGTAATCGGATTCGTATTGTTTTATATTCCGATGAGGATGTAAAACAATACTTTTGCTCTAGTGTAAACGCAGCCTACGTAAGATACGGACGAACAAATTAATTGTGAGTCAAGGATATCTTTTCGCTATATGTCTGTAAGTCTATACGACGTAAATCGCGATGAATAATAACTTTTTTAGAGGATTGGGGTCTCGGAAAATCCATACGCAAACAACAGCACTGTGATCTGAAGGTAAATCAGAGACGATCTCATACGAAGAATCATGTGATGGCAATAAAGGAATAGATTTTACTCGGAACATGCCCTCAATCATGTGAAATAGCTGATTCTGATCAGAGTTAGATATCTTTGCCTTATAATATTCTGTTTTTTCAAAATCAATTGCCTTTGCGTATATACGACATTGTTCCTTGTACAATTGATGATGAACCTGAAGGCGTGTAGAGAGAAATTTACGCTCAAACTGTCGTTTTTGTTTCTTCATAACTCTTAAACTATCATTAAACCATGGAGTATTTGGGCGTAGGGTAATTGAGCGTGTACGTTTGGGTGCGTGTTTGTCCAAAAGCTCAGACAATACACAATTGAACTGTTCAGTAGCAATATTTACATCAGATACGGACGAACAAATTAATTGCGAGTCAAGGATATCTTTTCGCCATGTCTGTAAGTCTATACGACGTGATTGGGGTCTCGGAAAATCCATGCTGCAAACAACAGCATTGTGATCTGAAGGTAAATCAGAGACGATCTCCATGGCAGTAGACAGCAAACTATCCTCCTGTCGATCAATAATAAGATCCAGTGTGTGGCCATATCGATGAGTCATACCAGTAACTCTTTGTTGTAATCCTGCTGAATCCAGGAGTTCCGTAAACCTAGTAGCAACGTCATCATTAACAACATCCGTATGGAAATTGAAATCCCCAGCAATTAACAAATAACCCGGAACAACAACTAACTCTTCTAAAAGCGTAGAAAATTCATTGAAGAACATGGATGTCGTAAGCTTGTTCTTACGAGATGGGGGAGGTCTATAAACTGTGATGAGGCGAATATGCGTTTGAAACGAGGATATGGAAAGATCCATATATTCCATTGACGCAAACGTTAAGACATCATTTTCATTTACGGTGAAACCCTTGCGAAGGAATACCCCAACTCCACCTCCTTTCGTATGGGATCTTGGCAAATGTAGAAACTTGTAATCTTGTAAGGTATTGATAATTTCAGCTATGGTAGTATCAGCTGCATTCTTGTTAGAAAGCCAGGTTTCAGTAACCGCAAGAACATCAATACGCTTTGAAATTATAAAGTCACAAATGGAGGCAGATTTCTTGTTGATTGAATGTGCATTCCATACAGCAAAACGTAGACGTGGAAGACATTTCGTTTTCTGTTTCTCCAATTTTATATTTATCAGGTTACTTGACTTTTTGGTAAGTTTTTTGAGCTTGACAGTAGGGCGTGCAGTAACTCTTACTGGGATAATCCCAGCTTTCCAAGTGGCTGGTTTGCCAGTAGCATATTTTTCGACCCCAGCCTGGTAACTCACTGAGGGACGTGCTCCTTGTTTACCCGCGCGACGAGCAAGGCGGTATTTATTATTGTTAAGTTGTATCATCATGAGTTTGAAGCAAAGTTTTACTGCTGGATGCCATTCCTAACACAAACCTGTTTTTGGGAGCAGGAACCCAGGTGTTTTATCGTGATACCATCACTAGGAAGATTATCAACCAAGACTAAGAGCTCTTCCTACCCTTTCCCACAATCATAATGGAGGTTTATATTCAGAGTTTTCCTTCTCCTAGAAAGGTTGCCTTCTCCACGGCTAGAGGGCAAATATATGGTAGATATCACCTCATGCTTAATTAGTGTTTCTCCCAACAATGTATAATTAGTGTTATTTTTTCATTCTAGATGAACGTGCAGAAGTTGACATGGCAATCTTGCCATTTCATTTAACTCATAAACTAACGACGTTCTTGAATTTATTTCTGTAAGTTTAAAATCGAAAGTTAAATGTCTCCATCAAGCTCTCTCCCTGCATACCATCCCTTATGGCTATTCATGTCTACAGCATTCACAAATACTTTACTTATATGTTTAAATACTTAAATGTTTACTCACCTTGAATCTTACAGTAAAACGATGTGCCACAACGAGTAATGCTCTTTGCCTTATTGAGTACCTTTTGAAATCCAAATGTTTGTTACATTTTTGCAATTATGCGTATACTGCTGATGTAAGAATCGCCCGGCAACTCGACAAGCTCCCTGATGTCTATCAGTCTATAGAAGTACATGTCTATAAAGTAGACCTATTTCATTTTTCATTACTTCGTTTGATAGCAAACCGCAGAAGTACTTCGTTTAATCTTCGTATAGTGTCTTCATTTTATTTGAATTATTCATTTAAATTAGCCTTTCTGACCTGGTTCGTCAGCCGCCATTACGAAAGAGATCTATCCAAACATATTAATTGTGATTGTTACAGTATATCAACATGAATGCCGTATGGCCATTGAATGGCCATAGCTATCCCTTTTCTCTTCCATTTCCCAAACCGCTTTTCCTTCTGTTCTGCTACGTTGTAATATTACGTACTGTATTAACTTTTGTTACAGGATCCGCCCAAAACCGTCAAGGAAGCGGTAATTGCGAGGAAATCGTCAGTACAAGCATTATTTTCAAAGGTAGCTTGAAAGTGGCCGAGGAGATCGTCATTGTGGCAGACAACCAGATTTCGTTTTCCCTTTCTGGGCCATGGTGGCATTTTGAAAGCATGGTTGGCATGAACACTCTCATGAATAGCTTTTTGTACATACAGAGGTGCATTTTAAATATTCGAAATGCAAAGAAATTGCCGAGCGCAATTTTAAATTTCGTAAACGATTTAAGTTATGTTACAACTAGTTGAGTTATTGATATATAATCTTGATTATTGAAATGTGTAATTTATTACACTTATTATTCTAACCTTCAATACTATTATATACATTTTAAACAACTTCATGTGCGTTGCTTTGTGTCCTATGTGCATTTCGTCTGAGTAATTTCTACTCGAGTTTCTATACTCTGGATATTAGTAGACTTATACGCAACGTTTTGCGTAACGTTTTGCGTAAATCGTCCTTTTGCGTTAGTGTGGGTGCATTTTGTTTGAGTAATTTCTACTCAAATTTTGAGTAGTTTTACCAAAGCCATGAGTAAAGTTACTCAAATGTTGAGTAAAGTTACTCAAATGTTGAGCAAAGTTACTCAAATGTTGAGTAAATATACGCAATATTTTGCGTTACTGTGGGTGCATCATTGTATGCAAGATTTTGAGTAGATTTACTCAGGCTTTTTTTGCAGTGTGGTCTTGCATGACGGGCATTCATTTATTTTTGTTGTATATTGACTTACAGCATGCTGGATAAACGCGATATTCATATACAACCTACTTTGATGAAATTCATTTTCAACGGTATATATTTTTGGTTACTGTGATCGAACGGGCGTTTACACGATACCGGTTAGTGTTGCGTTTTCATTTTGTGCCGTTTTCATGTCATTTTTGTGCCGGTATCGTGTAAACGCAAGGCGAAACAGCACAATTTTGTTCCATTTTCAAATTGTACCAGCATCTTGTAAGGAACCGCTCATTATTTATAGCATAGGGGTGGGTGGAATAATATGAGGGGGCTATAGGATTTTTCAACCTTGTAGGGGGTATGACAAGTTGACAACTATAACAGTTTGACAAAGAGGAACGAGGAAGACCCACTTGATACTATGGATTCCTCTCTTAATATCTTTATGCTCCCTTGATAGAGATTTTAGCAAATGTATTTTAACAGTTGGTAATACTTACTTTGTTGCACGCAACTTAAATCTCGAATGTAAAGCAAACTAATCTAAAATTGTGAGTATTTTAATAACAAATTTCACAAAAATATTAACAAACATTCAACATTTTAATAGGAATCCTTAATTGTTGTATAAAATATAAAAATAGTGTAACAAACGGCATGCAAGGGAAACAATCGTTATAGCTCTTTATATACCGAATTTTGTCTGAGGGGGTTCAAAATTTTTGAAAGCATCAAATAGGAGGGTACTGTAAGATTTGCTTATATGATAAGAAATAACCCACACACCCCTATGCTATAAATAATGAACGGTCCCTAAACGGGATCTTAGTTTTTCAATAGAACAAATATTCTCAAAGTTATAGTACTTTTACTGTTAAAGACTGTGATTGCATAATTAGTTGCCTCTAAACCAATTAAATTCGACCTGAAGGATTAATTTTTCTGACTATTATGTTAACAAAAAGTCCTCAGCTCGTCGCGATCTATCTAAAACCGTTTAAAGATTTCAAATAGAACTAATATTGACAACGTTTCTATTTTTAAAAAACAACTATGTGCAATATTACTCAATAATCTATTTTTTAGAATGCATTTTCTGACTGTTATAAGCAAATGTGTTCATCTCGTAGAGACACATTAGCAATATGGTCTTAGTTATATTTTGTCATCAGCTAAGGTTGTGAGGAGAGTTGTTTATAAAATAACATGTACACAACAAGCGCTCTGATTGGTCAATACCCGTGTTTGGATAAGAGTATCCAAACACGGGAATTTTGAGGTCGATCTTGTAGACACAAAAAGCAAATCATGCCGGCCCATCATCGTTTTTAAACATTTATTAACATCTATACATATGCACAACAACAATAAATAAAATATAGCAATCTACCATGTTAATTTTCACAAGATTTTACAAAAATAGGCCGAAATTATAAGTATTTAAAGTGGACAACGCAATGCGAAAGCGAACGAGTATTCCCGTATAATTTGTGCGGGCGAAGTTTACCAAATTGAAAGTTTCAATAAAACCTAAAAAGACAACACTTTTATAGATATAGTACACCAAGAGAACATGGAAAAGGTGTAAAATGTTTATTTTACCTCTCGTCGGGCAGGATATTCACGAAGAAACCATTCATTTTGTTCCTGTAGCCAACAAAAAATCACCGAACAACACTTCGACAGTGAGAGAAAACCACAAAAAAGATTCTGTATTGTAGAATATGAAGGCTAGGCAAACTCACAACATCACTTTACATCTGCAGCAATCCAACATAAAGTTAAACGGCATATTTTCGTGATAAAAGCTATCTGGAAATATATTTTTCATCTTTCCCTGATGTTTTTTTATACAGCTCAAGCTTATTTTCTGCTGTCGTCAGCATCATAAATCATAATAGAAAACCATCCATGATTGGCCGATTAGCTTAGAAGGACATGAAAGACCTCCGCTGATTGGAAGTTGATGTTTTTGGGAGAATTGCAATGTTGATCTAATTATATTAATAACTTTTAGTGATATTTCTCTGGTTATTTTATAAAAGAAATACCTAATGGTTTTACGTGTTTGGATACTTTGGTCCAAACACTTGCGATGTAGCTCGACTTTCGAAAAGCTAAAAACACTCGCATAGCGGCTCGTGTTTTTTTACGCTTTTCTCAAGTCTCGCAACATCCCGCGTGTTTGGATCGGAGTATCTAAACACGGAAAACCATTAGGTATTTCTTTAATGAGAGTACAGCAGTGCAGCACATGTGCCAATCAGTTGTGTGGATCACATGCCTGAATACAGTCACATTTTATTCTTTGTGTATGCAAATAAGCAAATTTGTCGCTGAATTATTCCTGTACATCGCCAAAACAAGCTTGGATACTGTCTCCTTGGAAACCTTTATCATCCAGAATATTACAAGCTAAGTATATTGTTGGTGTATATGTAACTTTCGCTTTTCTAGTTCGGTCATGTTGAACGACGAAACCATACAAATACTGGATAATGTAACGAATGAGGTTGAGAATTCATCACAAGAAAAATCTCATCCTGAGAGGTAATGAGAAGTCCCCTTCCACTGATCCTAGTCTGCACTGCAAAAATGTATGATGGTTAACAACAACCTGCTTATGTCCTTTGTCGTCAAGAAACAGTGAAGCAAGTTAAGCATAGTCACGCTTGTCCTCCTAACCCAAGTGGGTCAAATACTAATGCTTCAGAGAAAGCAGATCACAGTGCTTCAGAGAAAGCAGTTCGTATCCCAGCAGAAGCTGAGGAGTCTGACCCAATTTACCTGTCTAGTGATGATGATGTGCTTACCTATTTGATGATTTGGACGCCGTGGCTGACCATGATAATGAAGTTGGTTTATTAGACTCTATAAATGAGTCACTCACCCTCTGACAAGACAGCCCCCTGTCAGTGAAAAATTGGCTAAACTAGTTAACAAGAAGTTTACAAGTTTACACTTGATTTTGATCTTGCAAAACGTAAAGAGATTATTCAAAAGTACATAATACCAAAAAATTGTGAGATCGTATATGTACCCCATGTAAATACGACTGATATTAAATTGTGTTTTACAAGATTTGTTGTTAAGAATCTCATCTGCTGTTATTACAACAGCTGAAAGCCTTCTCAGAGCAGAGATATAAAAGGGCTATCCTAGACTATAGGAGCCTTGTTCCAAAGTTAACAGATTCAATTGCCTTGATTGGCCATATCCACAAGGAGCTTTCATTCAAACGAAAAGATGCACTTCGTCCCTCTCTAAGCTGTGAATTTAGACCGACTGTTCTAAAAATATAAAGCCAACCAGGTTTCTTTTTGGGGATGACTTATCTAAAACAGTGCAAGATATCAGAGCTACTAACAAAGTAGTCCATAGTATTGCCTGTCTCACGAGACAGCAACAGACCTATTTTTTCGTCCATCCACTACAGGTAAACCTTTTCTATTACAGAGGGGGAGGACTCTATTTCCTCCCAAATACAATCCTCCATACCCTCGCCAGTTCAATCAAAACCATCTGAACTATTCCCAGAGCTAGATGCCTCCCCAACACAAGAAGAAATTAACCAGCAACTCAAATTTTTAAAATCCCAGGTAAATTATTTTGCTGCTTTTGTAGAAGGTCCGTTTAAGATATACTTTTTATACAAAGTACAATCCTTTAGGGGTGGTCAATTAGGCATCTCAAATTCAAAAATAATTCATGAGGAAAACACAAAGGAAAATCATAACCGAGATGTTGGTTGTAAACATGTGATCTTAATCAGCATAAAATTTCGACAACTTTCACATCGATTTTCTCTTAAAATACTGATTTGTTTGAGATGCTATACCATACACTCGAAAGCCGTTTATATTATCTAATTTCCAAATACCTCGAACTGTGCACGTCTCGGTGTTGTAAATCAGATAATAAACGGCTTCTCATGTATGACATATAACTTATATTTTTCTGAGTGGAGAAAACTCACCTGACAGCTGCATTTTCCAATCTATTTCTTGTGAGACAATCGAATTTATATCCTCTCCCACCCCAGAGACTATATCCTCCCAATTCTATTGTCAAAGATAACATTTTGCTGGAGACAGGGAGATTCAAAGTCTTTTACAAAAAGGGGTTATTGGGAATGTGACGATGAACCGGGGCAGTTTATCTCCCCAATATTTACTGTATCAAAGAAGGATGGCAATGTCCGTTTAATACTGAACCTCAAAAGGTTAAATGCTTACATTAAAATGTTATTACATTTTAAGATGGAAAACATTAGTACCATCCTTGCACTGTTAACATCAAACTGTTGGATGGCATCTTTGGATCTCAAAGATGCCTATTATAGTGTTATGGTCAACTCAGAATACCAGAAATATTTGAAGTTTATGTACAATGGTAAATTGTACAAATGCCCTGCCTAATGGTTAATCCACTTGCCCTAGGAATTTTACTAAGGTCACGAAACCTCCCTTGGCTAATATAAGGATTAATTAAGTTTATTAAAAACTTTGCAGTTGCAGAAGCAAACTGAATTACGTTATTGTACAAATTAAATATATGCACAACTAAAAAATATTATATATAATAATTCTATAAAAAATGTTGAATGACAAGAGCAATAAATCATATATAGATGACTCTGGCTAAGACCCACTCATCTTAGGATGTGAAGAGCATACAGATGCTTAGAGGATTTTGAAGTGTTTTTATCCACATATAGATTCCAGGTAGGGTCAGCGGTGAGCCAAATACCTATATAAGTTTAAAGGATTCGGAAACCTCTATTTCATTTCCATTGATGCGCAGGGGTTGTACCTGGAAAACGTAACGGTTGTTTTGGAAAAACTTATTCTCATTTCCTTGGTTTCCTTGGCATTGATATTCACACAATTAGTGGATGACCAATCTGGCGTTCTTATTGTAGATTTCACTGTACAGTCGTCTGTGCTTGATAATGGGATAACCATTACTGGTTGGGGCCAAGACAAGGTCGTTAATCATAATTATGAAGAGTAAAGGACCGAGTTTGGTTCCTTGTTGAACGCCTGCAGTTAGAAAAGCAATTAGCAAGCTTAACCCTTTGCATGAGGTTACAACGAAAATCAGCTATCCAGTTGATTAGCAGCAGATGGATATCAAGGATCTCCAGTTTATGTAAAATGAAAAACCAGCTGTTGTAGTCTGATGAGGCTACCCTATTCAAATAAAGGTTTTATCTATCTATCTATGAGCTGGGAGACACAGGTTGGTCGGTCCTCCACTCAGGGTCTTAAAATAATTGAGGCGAAAATGCTGCCTTTGCAATAATATCAGCAAATGGTAAGACTTTCGGGTTTTCTCGTATAATGACCTTAAATCGTAGGTCCTCAGAACCCCTATAATTGGGCTTTTAGCTTCTTTTCACGTAAGTGATCAATCTAAAACTAAAATTATATGACCTATACGATCAAATGCTTTAGCAAAGTCGATCATACATGATCAGATAGAATTCCCAGGTTCAGGGATTATTTTAAGGAATTTTTATCACTGCACAAAGAGCTGAAAAAGGCATAAAATCTAACTTCAGTAGCACGTTAAGCAGCGATGGAGCACTGAGTAGCTCGGTAGCTCGTCAGTAATCAACTATAGTCATACTGTCATTCGCATTTTCAAAATATAACAATGGTCAAACAGTAGCACACTGGTAAGAGCCACAGACGCATCGACCTGATAGAAGCCTCAAGCATGTTATGTGGGGTTTGCTGGTTGGCACCGTTCATGGGTAGTCGGCTAAATAGTGAGAACACTAGCGTTTTGTTTATTATGGCGGTAGGGCCTGCTATAGTAGCTATATACTCATGTATCTTGAAAGTTGAAATGCCAGAAATGGTAGAAACTAGTTTTAGTTAGCTTCTGGTCTGTATAAGCTAGGCATAAGGCTGTTAGTTTACGGTATGCTTTACGTTATCAGAAGATAGTGGACCAGGGTCATTTGCTAATTTTAATTTTGATATTAAATAGTATATGTTGGAATGTAGTATGTATATTGTGCCTTTGAACAAATTTCTGATGCAATCCTTTCACGAATAACACCCATTCTTAAATATTAAAGAAAAATTTATCACTGCACAAAATTGCGTTTATCACTACACAAATCTCATTTATCACTGCACAAATTGGTTATCACTGCACGTTAAAATAATCCCTGCCCAGGTTCATCGATTCCTTCAAGCCAATTAAGAAGTCTTATGAGAGCATGTGTCGTGGATGGATTCTTTATACATCCGTACTGGTGAGGATCCAGAGATGGTGACAAATAGGCCACAGACAATTACAAACAAAGCCTTCAAGAATCTTACTAAGAACACAGGTAAATGAGATGGGTCATAAATCGTCTTCTGTAGATCAGGGCACACTGCTTTTTGCGATTGGGATAACATTTCCATAGGTAACATTTCCGTTGGTACAGAACTTTCCTGGATTGAAAAATTGAAAATGTGACAAATCGGATAGGATAAAGAAGTGTTTCTTGAGCAACCAATTTGGAATGTTATCTGGACCACTATATTTAATGGCAGACAAGGCTTTTTGGATGCTGTCAACTGAAATGAAAAACCTATCAGGATTTTCCTCAGAGGCGATAGGTATTGGACTCCATGAGTTAGGAGCGATGTCATTTGAAACATTAGCAAAGGCTCGGTTGAGGAAGTTCGCCAAAGTGGTCCAGTTAGGATTTCATTTTGATGCATAATGTTGATGGATGATTTACTTTTGGAAGTTCCAGCTAGATGTTTGACGTTATTCCACCAGGTGTGCGAAGAGGATTGCATGTTGTTTAATTTTAAATCAAAATATTTATATTTAGCTGTTTTGCAGAGTTTGTTTACACGGTTCCTGTAATACTTGAAGCGAAAGGACTGTTTGTTTAAAGACCAATATTTTTGACAGCATCCTTGATTTCTGGAGTTATCCAAGGTTTATCAGTTGGATGTGGTTTGAAGGATTTCATCAGGAAATGCTTGACCATTAGATTATTTAATTAATTTATAAAGTATTGAGCTTTGATTGGCACATTGAAAGATGGTAGATACGTGCCCAGTTGCCTTTATTGAGGTCTTAATCAAAGGAGTGCCTGCAACTAGGAGGATATCTTAGTTTACGAACCGTTTTGGCAAGTGGTTGACATGGTTTTACGACGACAGAAGAATGGTCAGAATTTCCAATGGGGACATAAATCTCGGCATTGTTATAGAACATTGAGAGTCACTAGTGAATATCTTGTTGAGGATATTGCTACCTCTAGTTGGTTGACATACTAAGTTTTTCAGTTTGAAAGCAGAGCAGATTCTGGACTAGTTGAACTGATTAAAGTAGCCAGCAAAAACGATTGCAGTGTTAGGGTGTTTCATAAGGGCCAGATCCAATGAGTCAAATGTAGACGATTAATGTTGTCGTCTGCATTGGAAGGGTGGTAAACTGCAGCAAGGATAATGGAGCTGATAACATGTGGGAGACGATCAGGTTTTTATAGACCAAAAACATTCAACATCAGAATTGTTCAGCTCGGCTAACATAGATAGATAGATAGATAGATAGTTTATTGAAGTTATAACTTACAGCATCATCAGTTATAGGGCGAATGCAAGTGATATAGAATAGAGTAAGATCTTTGGTTGGTAGTTTAGCACGTTTAAGCTGTCTAAGAAAGTACAAACGCGATGCTACTTTCCTACAAATCTCCGCGATATGGGTGTTCCACTTTAGGTCGTTTGATATCGTTAAACCTAACAGTTTTGCAGAAGGGACAACTTCGACGTTCTTTTCGTTGATTACAATCGGCTCAATCACGTTATTAGACTTCGAGAAACTAACACGAAGCTCTTTACATTTTGTCTCGTTAAGTTGGAAACCGTCCGCCTCAGTCTTTGTAATAAGTTCAGGGAATGCTTTAAATTGTCTTTGATGTATACACAAACACCCCACCACACTTAATCAAGAGATCTATCTTTCCTGTAGATGTAATATTGAAGTATGCAAATCAGGTTATCAGAGATATTAGAAGACAGCCAAGTTTCTGTGATTACTGCAACATCAGGATTTATATTTTGAAGAGTAGCTGCAAGTTCGTCAATTTTATTCACTAGGAATCTTGTATTGCTGAGAAAAAGTTTGGGGAAACCACCAAAAGTTTTTTAGAAGTTGAGGCTATAAGTTGAATATTTAGTAAGTTGTGCTAGCTGACATAGTTTGCTCGTGAAAGTCTTGATTGGCTTGCAGCAAGACGTGGCATAATCCATGGCTTTCAGTAATTGGTCGTTTGGGAGTTTCTTCCACCACGTTTGCCTCTATAAAAAGGAAAAATATTAAAATCTTGTAGTCTTTTGCAAACTTGTCTTGAAAGCAGTTTATTCGGCGAAACATGTCTTGAAAGCGTAATGTTTGACAAGGCGTGATTTGAATAAAAAGGTAGGACAGTTTCCACCAATTTCTTGGACCTAATTTTTAAAGCAGCCCTAACGGCGCTAATATAAATATGACATGATAAGTGGGTACATTGATGATTTTTATCTGCAGGGGAGCTCTTATATGCTAGTTGTGTTAGAAATGTGATTGACACAATAGTATGGTGGCCCATAAAGGACACGCTGCAAATAAGAATGTTGCTGCAATTACATTACAATTGCTGCAAACTTATTGCAGTTGTAACAAATTAACTTTAATTGCCGAAAAAAAATAAATTAAGTTGCTGCAAATTAAAAAGAAACTACTTGCACACACACTAGGTCCAACCACATGAAAATGCAAAGAAAGTGAAAGTTGACAAAAAGCCAAACATTGGTGTTATGACGAGAAAGGATGATGGGCTTACAATAAAGAGGTCTCCCACTGACAGTACCAGGGAATATAACAGCCGATAAAGTAGTTGAAAGCATCACCTGTTTAATCAAGATATAATTAAAAGCAGAAATAAGGTATTTTACTACCAGCTTTTTGGTGATAAAAATAAAGTAGTTACCTTACCTGGTTGCAAGGAACCTTACCGATAGTCTGACGTCAATTTAGGATTTATATGAAACTTTACCCAAGTTTCTTGTGGGCCAAATTGGCAGTACACGGAGATGTTATCCGAATTTTACAGCTAATAGTCTATCTGATGTCATTTTGGGATGAAACTTCACCCAATTTTCTGGTGGTTCAAATTGGCAGTACATGGAGTTGCTGGTGCAAAAAGGTTATCCAGGTAATCCAAATTCGTGAAACGTGCATAGATGACATACCACGCCTATGTGCCAGGTCTTGCACAACACAATCTAGCTAACACCATAAACTAGAAATACGTGTACGCAACAACCCCTCGCTCGATGTATGATAATACTGCTACAATGCACGCAATTTGGCGCATCCTAATTAATTGGGCCTATGTACGAGAAAGCCTGGTCAAAATAAATAGGATATCGTAATAAATATTTTTTTCAGTAGAGAGAAAAGAAAAACTCGAAATTTGGAAAAATTAGAAAAATCGGAGAAAAGCCACAGCTGCTCGAAACCTTGGGTCTTGACTCTTAGTAGACAGAAGCTTAGTAATACAAACTTTTCGTACATTTTATAAATAAACAACCAACTAATTTTTCCTGTGATCAATTATTTGAGCTTTTATATCTTCATATACAGACGCCTTCGAAGCGACAAAGCGTCCCCAGTTCGGAAAGATTCTACGAGATGTGATGAATAAAATGATTTTAAGTTCACTTTGTAAATAGCAAAAACAAATATCAAACTTTTGAAGTCCGAAAGGTGAAAACGAGTAGAGGTTTCCGATTGCCAGGCAACCAGGGGTTGTTTCATACACGTACTTATAGTTTCTTGTGCACATGTTAAGAAGTTGTACTGGAAAAAACATTATTTTTTCGCTTTTTTATCGCTTTTGGCTTTTCTTTCGAAATATATTTAGCGAAGAATGACGCAATTGTTACCATGGTAACTAACTGATTTTTCATTTATCAAATACAAACTGATTATAACATGTTCTGGCAGCAATATATTTTGAAATACTAACTCTACGAACTCATGAGCTACATAAAATGAAAGCTTGAATAACAGACTCGGACATACGTACGAAAATATATTTGTAAATAATTGTTAACATCTTTAAAAAAGCGAAAACACTTACAGGTTTGCCATTGAATGGCTTTTAAATTTACGAACTGTCAAATTTTCCAGACATCTTCCAATGACGATATATTTCGAACTAGAGAAAGCTTGACTAACTGACTCGGACATACGTACACAATATCTTCGTATTAACTTGAAATTGCTAACCGATAAAACACTGAAAAGGAATTAAAGGAGTTTGGACGCTATACTATACATCAAATGAAAGCTTGAATAAATCACTTGAACAGAATACGTACAAATATCTTTATAACCGATTACTAACATCTTTAAAAAAGCGAAAACACTTACAGGTTTGTCCTTGAACGGCTTTTAAATTTAATACGAACTGTCAAATTTGACATCTTCCAGCTTCAGACGACTATATATAATTTTGAACTACTGAAAGCTTGACTAAAGTTACGTACACAAAATAAACAGTGAAAAGAAGATGCCTTTGGACGCTATAAACTTACTTGAAAGCAATATTAAGTTAGGCTGTGTATGCGGGTTTATTGCAGTACCGTAAAGAAGCGAAAAGATTAATTTCGCCAAAATGTCCATCATGTTTGCTGTTCGTAATCGTAACACGCTCATGTGTTATGACACTTTACGGCGGTCCGTCCAAAGGAATGTTAGGAATGTGTAGCAAGCTACTCTAGAAACGTATGGAATCGTGAAGGGACTAAACGCCGGTCGATATTATCACCCTCGTCCTCAGGCCTTCGGCCGGCGCTTCGCGCCGGACGAGGGGATAATTCTTGCTCTTCTAATGTTGATCTTTGTTTACCACATTTTTTCTGGTCAGCAGAGCTTATGATGCCAGTGTTGGATCCATAGTAGATTAATCTATTACATGCTGGTGATAGATAATAAAAATTTAAATGTGGAGTAGTCTGGAAATCCAGTATAAAATCCAAGTCACTATTACTGCCATTAAATCTTTCCATTCGAAATAAACACTGCTCTGTTGCTTTAATATCATCTGGATATTTCTTCTCAAGAGTATCATATTTTGATTACAGTATTTCAATTTCTTTAAGTTTGGCTTCATTGGGCAAATGTTTTGTTGGTTCTTTGTTATCACTTGTTTCAGGAGTTGGTTCATTCTCCATTGTTCATTCATTATCCAATGCAACTGCTTGCAAATAAATTCCTTCCATGTTCCAGATTTGTGTTGGTTGTTAACAATATGGGGATATTGTTGGTGTAGGTTTTCTTTCCACCAGGAAAGTGAGCTGAACACACACTGTTATTTGGGCCAATGTTGCAAAGACCTTTAGTTTTCAGACGTTTATGCCATTTTTTTCAACGTGCAATCCTTTGATATACTGTATAATGACAGTTCTGGATTTCTTAAGGTGTTATTGGTACACTGGGGAACGCAACAGTTTAGTCCTCCACAAATACCGTTTTTCTTTTTTTGATATCTTTTGTCCAACCTGCTGTGTTACTCGGTCTGCATCCTTTGATGTGCAAGGTCTGTCCTCCATTTCTTATCCAACTTTATTCCTACTATTAAAATTTATTAACAGCAGTATTTTTTATTTAAATATTACATAATTTAAATCATATATTTAATATTTACAAGTGTATTTACAAATATATTTTACAATTAAATTTAATAAATTTAACAATATGTATTTAAAACTATTAATTTTATTAAGAATATTAAACACTACAAATTTATGTCAAATATTGCTGTTTTGTGAAGTTTAACCTTCCCCTAAACTATGCTTATATTTACAAAAGAACTAGTTGGAAATAGAATTTAAAATTCATGTAAACTCACTATTTTAACAACTATTTGAAGTATACAATGCAGCGAAAAAACACCAAAGGTTTTTTAAAGAAGATGCAAGTTTTAGTGCATATATATTTTATATTTACAACTTAAACTAACAAATAATTTCCCAACGCAACCAGGTGATAAATCAGACATAGTTTGATGCTACTCTGCCTTTAAAAAGTTTTTTGACATAACTTAAAAGTTACTGTCCATGACCCAACGTTTTGACACTCCAGTCTGGTGTCTTCATCAGGGGTGATCATTGTAAAGTTAGGGTCCCTATTTATACCCTCGTAGAACCGATGATGACGTTATCTATTAACAAGATGGATATAAGCTTTTGGTAATAAACCACCGTCGTTGCGATTCAATGGTGCCTGGGCGCTATTGATATGTCAGCCCTCCAGACAACGTCTCTGATGGTACCATGGATTAGTGGTAATAATTTTGGAATTTTCTCATGCAATTTCATGGTAGGTTACGCACATGTGTTCCGACAAAGCAGAATTTTCCTTTTTTGAAAAGAAAACAGCCTTTTGGTGTTCTTTTAAACGCGTACGAAACTGACGTTTAGTCTGACCGATGTACTCTGACTGATCACAGTCATTGCACAGAATGGAATAAATAGCATCTTTCCTGTTCCTTTGCAATACGATCCTTAGATTTTGCTAGAATATGACCCAATGTCAAGAAAGGTTTTTGAGCAATGTTTACGTTGACACTACCTAAGATTCTTTTGATTGGTTCCATAATCCCTTGAATATAAGGAACAACCACAAAACCCATCACCAAACTTTCCTTCTCAGAGTTTGTACGTGGTGGAGTAACTGCAGGTTTTAAACAGTTTTTTAGAAAATCATTAGGATAGTTATTTGCCTTTAAAGTGTCGAATACATGTTTTCAATCACTCTCCTTTGAATCAGAACTAGATGGTACGCTTATGTGTGAAGTTGATCGTCCAGGTTGTTGTAGTCTTGAGAAAGACTGACGTTTCGACGGCCTCAGCGGCGGTCATCTTCAGAGTCCAGTAAAGCGTGTTTGTCAGGGTTTGCCTATATATACATCTGGTTCATTATGTCATCGTTTGTGTCATAATTAGTGTGAGTGGGTGTCGCGTCATGTATTAAGCATGGGCCAATATTGTTTGTCATGCATTAAGCGTGGGTATATTGTTTGTCGGTAGGTCTATTGTTCATTGGTGCGTGCGAATAAGTCTTTTGTATGGTGTCGGTAATTGTTGTGATTGAAGTGGTTTATGTTCCAAGTTGGTATAGCAATTGATAATTGATTTCTCAAGACTACAACAACAACCTGGACGATCAACTTCACACATATGATACTCAGGTTCAAACCATTTACTTTAGATGGTATGCCTTGCACTCTCAAAAACAAAGTTCTAGGAACGGACGTCTTATGCCATATGGGGTAGTGAGAATCAAATGAAAGATATTTGTCAGTGTGTGTTCGTTTTCGGGATACAGTAATTTTCGGTTTTCGGTATACAGTCTGTTCGTTTGACGACTGAATCCAAAAATGATAAACAATCATTCTTTTCACGTTCTACTGTGAATTGAAGTGAAGGCTCTATTGAGTTCAAGTGGTTCAAAAGAATTTCCACTTCATTCTGGGACACTGCAGAAATGACATCATCGACATATCGTTTCCAAAACACTGGCACTGACGCTCTTTGTTCAATGTCTTGCATGGGTGAACCCATGGCTGTGCCAAAAACCTCAAGCCGCGAGAGGTCTGGTACCACGTATAAAAAGAACTGTATATCTCTAAATATCCCTCTTTTGACGAGTGCTTCTGAAACTAAACTCAATACGAATGACAGCAGAGGGCGGGGAGGAAGAGATGTCTAGGTATACACTTAACCAGTGCAACTGTCTGTACATTTAACCATTACACCTTCCTCGCTTGGTAGGGGAACAGTATTGCTCATATCAGTCTACGAAGAAGTTCGGAGAACTACGTCTCCCCTTCAGGAAGTGTACCCTCCGGGGAAACTTCATTTCTCCTTCACTTCTTCTCCGACTGATATTCACAATACTGATGCAGATTACAAAGCTAGCTGACATGAGTGTCTAAACCAGTTACTTTATTAGTATCCCAACCAAACACAACTTTATATACACAAATGGCAACAACTGTCTGTTCTGCTATAATAATATTGTCACAAGGATACAACCAAGTTCGCAAAAACTCCTCTAGACGTAGGTTTCTGGTATAAAGTTCGGAATGTTCCTGCAGCTGCCCAATCGGCTGCTTCCAGAATAACATCTAATGAAAGTCCTGCTTCTGCCGCCGCCGAGGTCGGGGGGTCGACGCACTTCTAGTTGAATGGGCAGTGAATGTCGAGCTAATTCCTGCACTGCTGAGTGCATTTCTCACCCACCTGGAAATGGTTTATAGCAACAAGGAGTCGATGAATGTCTAATTCGTTCTGTTCTCTTCCTATACTCCCTGAGGGTGTGCACAACACAGAGATTCTTATTCTCTGAATAAGCAGGTAGATAGATTTTCCTACTAGAATGATTCGGACGAGACTGCTTTACATGAACACCCAACGCAAACTCCCATGTCTCCTCTTTCTCACTCAGAAACGTGAGATCCAGCGCTGCTAGTTCATGAGCCCGCGCAGCAGAAGTGAGCGCCAGTAGAATAACCAATTTATGACTTAGTTCTTTAAGAGATAGTTCCTCAACCTTGATTGTCCTTCCATGTGAGACAGGACAACTTTAACTTGCCATGTAGAACAAAGTTTCGGCTTTGGTGGATTTAGACAAGACTCCTTTCATGAATCGCTAAACGATTGGAAGTTCACCCAACGATGTTTGTCCGATTGGGTCATGGGTTTGGGAAATAGCAGACTTGTACACTCCTATCGTTCTAGGCCATCTTTTGTTGTTGGATTAGTTCAGCCAGGAAGGACAAAACTGCATTTACAGGGGCAGTAAGGGGACAGAGAGACCGTGCAGTACACCAGCTTGCCCAAGTTCGCCATGGCCCTGCGTAGCGTTTTTGGGTCGCTTCGCTCCACGATGACAGAAGTATGTCCGTAGCCGCTTGTGAAAGTCCTCCTGTATGGAGACGTTTCCGGATACAGGCCACACGGTTAGGTGTAGTTTGTGTTGGAGAGGATGTTCCGTCTCTGGTTCGAAGGGGAGCATTATCAATCCCGGTTGTTGTGGAAGTTGTCTGGGGTAGTCCACCAACATTTCCAGCAGGCTGGGAAACCAGGACTGTCCCTTCCAATGCGGAGCTAGTATCAAAGCTGTTGCTTTCTTGTTCAGAATTCTCGGGATCAGGACAACTGGTGGATAAATCCAGCTTCTCCATTGACTCCAATTACAGAGAAATGCATCCGTTGTTATTGCCCCTGGGTCCGGATATCGGGAGACATACTGCGGAAGTTGGTTGTTGACTCGCGTAGCAAAGAGGTCCACCGAAGGTCGATAAAACCGGTGGGTAATCCTCCGAAAGATATCCTTGTGGAGAGTCCGACTGTCGAAATGCTGAGATGCTGTGTCTGCCACCTCGTTGGACGTACCTGGAATGTGTTTCGCCGTTCCAGGAACTAGCCTGCGTGGCGGCGTTAGGGGGAGGGAGAAATCGGAAAGGCGAAGTGGAGAGGGAACGCCTGCACGAAAGACCCATGTTTTTGGATTTCCGCCCACATGAAGAAATGTCAAAAACAACCAATCAGCAACTAGCGGGCTTTCCTCAATGATTAAACTGAACATTTCACTTCAGGCCGAATCGTGAAATATCCATGTCTGAAACTCCGTAAAAAGCATTGCTTATTCAAGCAATTGTGTAGACATGGAAGCACCGTGTTGATTCTGGTTGAGGCTTGTGAATCAATCGGCGTTGCATTACTACGCAGTGAAACTTTCTCCGAGCGGGTTTGTAGGTCTTGCGGCAGAAAAAATAATCAGTATTAACACATGGGAAAGGAGACAGCAATGTTCCACCAACCGATAACATTAATAGCCATGATAGAATGAGGCGACATCTGACTACCGAACACCGTAACTCCAGAATGGGATTTGGCCAAGAAATTTCATATGCAAGACAACGTAGAAACCATCACTTATATACGTTTAGCCGTAAGTCTCTTTATTCTGAAAGGTCGAAGGACTTCTCCAAAGGCCCAGAGAGCATTGTTGAAACACCTGAAGACAAGAACAAGGTAGAAATCACAATAATATATAGCTGCTTCCCCTGCTGACTGATAATCACGCGCTCGCATGAACGTCTGGTCTACCAAATCCAAAATCAAACTCTTGTCAAATCCCATTGGTAATACCATCAAAACATCTTTTCCTGCCAGCAGCTCCCTCGTAGCAACTTTTTGTTCCTGTTTTAATTTAAAGCTACGACCAGCAACGAACTGAAGATCGGTTAAAACTTTCGAAAGAAAATAATTTACCAACACAGTTTTTCTAAAGTTGCCATTTTAAATGTTTATTTCCTGACAGGAAACCCTGAAGAATACTAATCTTTTGAAGGGTCTTTCGTGCAGGCGTTCAATCCGCACTCACCCCAATCTCTTCCCCAATCTCCGGCCCCTTCCCCAATCCCTATCCCGAAAAGTGTTGAGATGAATTGGTTTTCCCCTGGTTCCACTTTCGCCGCTGCTCCTTTTGTTAGTAAGTCTTCGATTGCACCCACCATTAATTTATGTTCCTTTGAGGAACGAGTTCTCGTTTCGCGAGGTCGCCATTGGTATGGTTTCCTCAGGAAGGGTATTTTGTATCCTTTGATTGACTCGAGGACCCATGGGTCCTGAGTGATCTGAGTCCAGTTCTGAACATAATTGGCTAAGCGGCAGGCTGTCGTAGACGGTTGAGGGTGGATTGGAACCAGTTTTGGGAAGGCATAGTCAACTTCGGTTGTTTGTGTCTGGTCTTGAGAACCGACGCTAGGCTCCGGTTGGGCCGGAGTTGTCTTTCGAATTGTGGTGCCACTTGCGCTTCTTCCAGGCTGGTTGGCTGCTGTATGTAGAGTTGCCACGAAAGGGCTTCTGGAAGGTCGATCTCCCAGGCTGAAAGCGTGGTCGCTCAAATGGCTTGCTGATCAGGCTATTATTGGTGGTGGAGTGGCTGTGTTCACTCTTGATCTGCTCATGGAGTTCCTCTGGGAAGAGGTGCTTGTCTGTGGGGATTGCTTCCTTGAGGGTACGCTTGCCAATAGGAGTTAGGAAGTCAGCAAAACGACGCTGGCGCCAAGAATTCAGGCGGGCATTTCCCAGAAGAACTAGCGCATCCTCCAACATTCCCTTGATTGCATCCGGGTCCCGGGCTTCGTCTTCATCTAGTTCCTCCCCAGTCCCATCTAACGCTGTAAGGGCTGCTAGGATAGGTCGAGCGGTAAGGAGGAATGTTGCTTGCTTTTCAGCTAGACCCTCATCAAAGGCAAAGACTTCTTTTGTCTTATTCTGCCCATGTTTTCGTTGGATGTCTTCCTTCATGCCTGCTTCGATTGATGGGGCAATGAGGACAGATTCAGTACCCTGAATCTCAGGGTAGTTCTCAATGAGTGCCTTCCAGGTTTCTCGGGAAAGGGACTTTACAAATGCTTGGGTGGTTAAAGTAAGCAGTTCACCGGATAATTGCACCTTTTTCTCTGGTGCATAAAACTGCTCAAATCTTGGACATAGAGAAGATTCTGGGGTGGCATCCGGGGACTGTTCATAATTCCCTGTGTCTGATGTCCCTGGTTCCTTACCCCGGTGGCTATCGATTGAGCCAGAATTGAGGGCAATGATTTGGCAATTGCTTCAGCCACTATCTTCTCCATGTTGGCCCAAGAAGCCGGTTCAGCACCACCCTCCTTATGGATAGGGTTGGTTGGCAGAACATTGACATCCTGTTAAAGTATAGAAGGCGGCGGTCAATGACTCATACCTCCATTAACAATTTACCTGTATACGCATCCAAGTGAGACCAGGCAATATATCTGTATTTAAGATTATAAAATACCATAAACAGTTACGGACAAATACGTGGGAAAACAACAATGCACGTAGTGTCAATTCTGTTGCTTATTTCTCGCATAAACAGTGCGAATCTTCGAACAATTTTACACTTGAACATGTACTTACGGTTACTTGTTGTTGAGAAGACAAAATTAAAAGAAATTCCAAGAGTTCGCTGTAAAGCGTGGTGACCTTCGATAAGCACGAGGATAAAAGAGGTATATTTAGGGATATACAGTTCTTGTGCACCATCTCTACCAGCTCGTCCAGCTTCCTGATGCTGCTCAATTAGAGAACGAGCAGGACCCCAATTTATCACATATCTAATGTTGGGAAAATCAACACCCATACTCAAAGCTGAGCTTGCAACAATGATCCTCTGAATTCGATCTTGTTTCATTGATTGTTGAATTCGTTCCTTACAATGCGACCATGACAATGAATGAAAAATGCCAACTACCAAGTTCTCAGGAGTATTTTTCTTAGACCTCCCATAAGCATATAAACCAAGTTTAAGAAGAAGATAATTTAAAACCACTGCAATATCTTTAAGTGAATTGCAAAATATTATGGTTTTTGGTATCTTTTCTGTTGAATTATCGATGACATTTTTAACCAATTAATCAACAAGCCAATCCAGCTGTTTGTGCATATCACTTTTTGAGCATTTTTGCACTGAGAATCTTAGGTTTTTTCTGTTGGGGCTAATGTTGATAATATGTGGGGTTTTCATTATTAACTGTTCACATATTGTTTTCTGTGTCATACCATCAGCAGTCCCAGTTAGTGCAAGTACAGGAGTACCTATTGAAGCAAAATTTGAGAAATAAGAGCAAATCAAAAAATTTTTGTATTTATCTGTTTGTAACTAATTTATATAAAACAGCTTGTCCAAAATATAATAAAAGCAGTACTACAGAATTAGCCATTATATAGCTAACACAATTCTTACAACCACGGTTACAACTGAGAAATTATATAAATATTATTTGGTGAAACACTATGCAATTTGCCAATGTACTGTATTAGCTTACTCCCTCAGAAAATCTTTACGAAAAGTTAACTACATTATCATACGAATTTTGTGGATAAATACATTGTCATTGATATGTAAATTTTTAATTAAAACACAGCGGAAAGTGATGATTTGAGCTCTAATGTTGTAGCTAAACCTATAAAGTTCCAGAGCACGACAATCGATCAGAACAGATTTTTCAATGAAAAGGTACAGACTGTAGAAACAAGATTCTATGTGATAATTAATTGAACGGCGTTTACCTTCTCTGCAGAAAGAAAGAAGGGTAGCCAACTTTCCAAACGCACATCTAAATATATCGTCTGGTTTTCCTCTTGAATGCATACGTTTTTTCCTCAATACCAAAATAGAAGTATGAGTCCAAATTCTTAGATAATCATCACATCATTCACACAAATATACTACGTTCTGGTATTATGTTCACCTTTGTCCAGTCCAAGTTTCTACTGTGCGTGCTTCATCCACCACAATGCAACAGACTCGCTTATGAAGCTCTGATTGACGATCGAGGAGATCTTGAAATTTTGTCATTAACACGTTTTCTGCTGAGCTAAACAGTACTTTAAAATCGCATCTTTCCAGATCTTCATGTTGTAAAAATTTCACGTCGGCTGCAGGGTAACCAGAAGAATGTAAAGCAGTTATCTGGTCATCAATAATGCTTGATAGAGGGGCAATGACGAGAACAACCGAACAACCATTCATTTCGTTATCTTTCACACGTGAATATGCTTGGAAAATTCTACTTTTTCCAAAACCTGTGGGTAAAATGGTGAGGACATCTTCACCAAGTAAGAGTTTTTCTACAGCTTGTTCTTGCTCTTTCTTAAGATAAGGATCGATTGCCCGAATTTTGGATACTAGATCTTTGTCATTTCCCTGCGCAAGAGACGCCATTTTCCAACTACTCAAAATACTTCCGGTAATATTAATTTGCAAATAAGCCAATAGGTTCTACGGCCTCGCACGGCCGCAAAACATGA
Organism: Chrysogorgia sp. JL179-B06; assembly: GCA_035772405.1. Classification (NCBI taxonomy): domain Eukaryota; kingdom Metazoa; phylum Cnidaria; class Anthozoa; order Scleralcyonacea; family Chrysogorgiidae; genus Chrysogorgia; species Chrysogorgia sp. JL179-B06. Next base: position 1,596,474 of record JAYKKM010000121.1, read on the forward strand.
AAAATACCGGGGCATTACGGCAAGCTCTCCCTCTCGTCTCGTCCCCTCCCGTTTTTCTTCGCCTCCCCCAAACCCAGAGAGCCTTCCACGCAGGCTATAAATAGGTATACCAAGCGTTATGTCATCAGCATACTTAACTAACATGTTATTGGGATTAACAGCTTTTATATCATTAATCGAGATGGAAAAGAGGATCGGACCGAGAACGGTCCCTTGGAGATATTTCGTAGTAATACCATCAACAGTAACTCTTTGCATTCTATTATCCAAGAAGCTAATAAGCCAATTCTTAATGTAGGGATTTATATCGATATTATTTAATTTAGCACAGAGGGTGCTATGTGATACTGAATCGAATGCTTTGCTGAAATAAAAGGAAATAACTCTCACGAAATCAGCTTCATGCTTAAATGTAAGCAAAGTATGTTAGCACTTAAGAAGAGCCATAGTAGAGTTATGGCCCTTACGATAGGCAAATTGATTGATCTAAATCTATATAGTTATTGCAACGAATGGCTAGTTCGTGTTTGTAAACTAATCGTTCGAAGAGGCGGCGCATTAAATATCAATCAAGGATATAGGTGTTAGTTGATTGTTGTAAGTCAATGGCGACTGTTTGGGCAAAGGCTTGATGTTAGCCAATTTCCAAATGGAAGGAACGGTGTGCTGCTGCAGTGAGCTGCTGAAAATGTCCGTAATAACTGGGGAAAGATCATAAGCGAAATCGGGGAAAAGCTAGTAAGGCAGATCATCAGGGCCACATGCAGTCCTTTTGAGCTTGGTAAGAAACTGTGTGACATCATATAGTTGTAACACAGGTACTCTAGTTCCCTCTGGAATATGAACAGCATTAGGTGCTACATAATTTGGATCGGTATTAATACTGCAAAAGTACTCGTTAATGACACCAGGGTCAATAATTGCACTGATTAATTGAGACTGAGCGCACCATGCCTTTGAGCCCTTTTTATGCTTTCCGGATTCTAGTTCAACGGCTTGTCACTGGTTGTCTCTGATAAAACCATTAATTTTATCTTGAAAACCTTCAGGCAGGCGTTTGTTCTTTTTCAACAGTTTATTCCTTTGTTTCAGCAGGTGCTTAACAAGGCGAGAAAGGAAAGGACGATCTTTTGTTGACATACGAACAGAAATCAGAGGGAAGCATTCGTCCAACATATTATGTAGTGTGTTCAATAGATTCATGCACTTCAACTTGCAATTCTCCGATGAGAAAACTCCGTGCCAGTCCTGATTCTTCAATAATGTTTCCATGCTGATTTTATTATGTTCTGTAACATCTCTGAACTGCATGGTACTGTGTCTGGCTTTAACTGGGGTTCTAGTAATTACTGAAACCATTCGGTGATCTGTTCTAATTAAACTTTTGGTAATCTTGATTTTATCCCATAAGTAAGGAGTGTTAGTTATAAACACGTCCAGGATGTTATTATTCCTGGTTGGCTTTTTAACCATTTGGGATAGAGAGGCATGAATAAGCAAATCGATATATTTTTAAGCTTATTCCCATAACCCGCTATAATGATCTTGGAGTTTGGATCTAATACAGTTACATGTTCACAAGAGGTAGTAATTCCAGAAGGTCTTCTTCACCATACTCTGGATGGGTATGTTACTTATATTACACAAACGTAATAAACGGAGTTGGGTGTTGTTACTTTGGACCATAAACATTCAAAATTACTGGAGAAAATTCCCACTAAATGTTCCAGTTTCCAATCTCCTCTACACATAATAGCAACTCCGCCACCCAAACGATCCGATCTATCTTTCCTGAGCATACAGAACTTTTTAGGTAGGACAACGTGAGTTGGAATATTCTTTTTTAGCCACGTTTCGGAAATACAGCAAATGTCACAAGAGGTATTGTTCAGTTCCGCAGCGAGGGCATCAGCCTTGGCCAAGGATCTCGTATTTATAACAGCAAAACAAGGTATAATTCTTGGTTGACATGGGATGACGTTAATAGGCCTTAACACACGAGCTGTAGATGGCTTGTTAGGGTTGATATTTTGTGGCCATGCTGTATTATAATCCTGTGACATGTGGTGTGAAATAAGATTGCTAGTTAACCTTGGCGAATAATTGCAGGAATATGTCGCACAAGTTTCTCTCTTTAATCGGGCTTTTCCGCCACCTCAAGTACCACGAACACGAAGCACCCCATTAATTTTAAGACAGGATATAGCAGTAGAATGGAGTGCGTTGATAGAAGTAGCATTTTTCCTGAGGGATAGCAATTTGTTTCTTGAATAACAGCTTACGAGTAGTTGTGGTAGCACTCAAGCATGGCGTCGGCAGAAGTTGTTGTCGATGACTCTCCATTAACAGGAGAACACTGGGCCCTGGATTAGGTGATATATCCACACATACAGTTAAGTCCATTACGAACGGTTTTGATGAAAATATCAAACATATTCCAACGCGCTTGGTAGAGCAAATTACAGCGAGCGAAATCATGAACTTCGATTCATACTAATGTGCTGAACAAAAATTGGCTCAAAACGTCTCGAAAATAGGCCATCTGAAGGCAATTCACTTCTCTCCAGTTGCAAAGTATCGTTAACTATATGTCTATCATGGAACTGAGTATGAGTATGTCGTGAATAATAATGAATACTTGTTGAATGTTGACGTTTTTACATTTAAAATTCGTAAACTGATCCTTGAAAAGTGCGTCAGCGATCGTAAATGTGAGTCCGCGCACATATCGGCCGCCACTTTAGTTGCAACTTCATGTAACCCTGTGTATTCATTCAATGGCGGAAAAGCAAGTGAACTCGGGAATAATTTTAAAATAGAAATACGGCGACACAGAATATGGACATAAGAGGTTTTAGACTTTAATAAATATCTGGCATTCATTTGCATATTGGCTAATTTACATAGCAAATTGCTAGTGTTGTATGTGCCGCCTCATGGCTATTGGGGAGTGGCATCTTAAATGTAGGAACTTAGCTAGGAAGGCTACTTGTGGAATTTTCGTTCTAATTGCCATTTTCCTACTGAAATAACAAAATTCTAAAATTAATGTTTTCATTTTACAAGTGTGTCAGCGAGGTGGAGTGAGAACGGTACCTGCTAGAAAGCAAAGAAAAAAGACAAGAGCACCTCCTGTGTTTCGTTATGATGTCCAACACAACATGTGGTGCGATTTCTGTCGGAGTAGCAAGATGGGCGGAACCTGGGCTGAGGAAGGAACATGGAACTTCAGGTACTCATTTTTACATTACAAAACAAAATGACAACTGACAAACCCAACATATTTTTTAAAATTCATTTTACTTTTTTAACAAATTACAGAAAAAAGACTCTTCTTGTCCACATGGCTAGAAATGATCATGCAAGAATTGCGTTGGTCCGTGGCCGTGATCCGGCCCAATCCACAGTGGTTAAAGCCAGTGAAAAGATGAAAAAACAAGAAGCACGTTCTTACAAATCCGCTCTAAGAACAGTTTACTGGATTGCTAGTGAGGAAATTGCTAACTGCAAATATCCAAGCCTTCTTCAGTTCCAACGTGAACAGGGTGTCAAGGACATTGTTCAACTAAATCGAGGAAAGAATTGTAAGAAGGAAAGTCCAGAGTCATTTAACGAACTACGTATTTGTTATTATTTTTGCAGTTATGCAGTACCTTATCTCATTCTCTAGATGTTGTACAGTAGAGTTAGTAATTTATATATTGTATGGAATTACAGGTTTTTCTAAGGGAAATGTTGGAACACCTTAATGCTTCACCCTTCATTGGCCTTGGTATCGATGAGTCCACAGATGGGTCACAAGAAAAGCATATAGCTGCCGTCGTTAGATATGTTGACTCCAAAGAAACTAAAATCATATTCCTGAAATTATCGATCATTACCAAAGCTGCTAATGATGACCCTACCTCGATAGGCCTTTTAGACCAGCTATCCTCGTATAGATATGTGGCACTTCTCCATCTCTTGGGTGATGTTGTGGGAGCTACAAACCATCTCTGCAGAATTTTTCAGCATCGAGAGATTTCATTCTCTATATTACAAAGTCAGGTACCTGAAATTCTAAGAGTTGTCACAGTCATGATAAATAATTATTAAAATATACATATTAATTAAATCACTTTAGCTTGAAGCAACAGCCTGGCAGGTACGTTCAGATATTACTTGAGTCTGTAGAGGAAGAAGCCGAAGAGATCATCTTTAAAGGAGTTCGCTTGAAAACTAATCCTCGTCGAAATGTACAACGCAATCAGCTGGAAGAGTTTGAGACCGACAGGCAGTCATTAATTGATGCACTTTTAAACAACATAACATCAAGGTTCCCCAATGTCCAACTACTCTCTGCTTTTCAGGTAATTACTATCAATCATATTAAAAACAGAGAAACACTTTATTATCTACTGACTAGTCAGTGTTCTTCCCAATTTTAGTAGTTTGTTTGTTCCATGTTTTGATTTAGATATTTGATCCCTCGTCTTACCCAGAAGAACCTCAGCAACTCGCAGGATGGTTATGACCATCTCAAACACCTGCTTTTCATGGGGAACATTTCGATGGGGAACCTAAGCGTTTGGAGAATGAAGCGATTCCAGCTTTGGTGAAACGAGAAGCTGCTGAAGATGAGTTCTTGTTTTTCAAAAGGCATGTTTATCAAAACAGGGGAGAAGAGCGAATCGAAAATGAGCAACAGAAGTTCCATTTTTACAAGCCTGGCGAATTGTTCACTAAGCTCTTTGGTGGTGGCAATGTCGACAACAAAATGGTCTATCCACGAAAGTTTCCCCCATCGTAAATTCGTAATTCCTAAATCCAAATACCACATATATATACTACAAATACCAGTTGTCATCAAATATCAGTTTATAGCTAAGAAATGGTGTTGTTTCTTGCTCTTTTCTCCAGAGATTACAAGCTGATGGTTTTGGCCTTGACAATGATGCCTTCAAATGCAGAGGCAGAACGTGTATTTAGCGTTCAAAATAAGGCTTGCGATAACAACATTGGATGAGCTTGTGAGTGTCCTATTCAAAGTCATCAGGAGAGTCCTTTGATTTAGATAGTGCTCTAGCTATATTTAAGGAACTGCCACACAGATGGTACTAGATTAGCGTAACTTCAAGCTAGGCAAAAGTTTAACTGTATTTTTAAAATTTGAATAAAAGTTATATTTTACATGTTGGTTGTTGGTTAATAAAATATTGTAGTGCACCATTTTAAAGGTCTTTTACAAGACAAATTTTCCCTCAAAAATGTGTTCTCAGAACGCTGGGGGGCATGCCCCCGGACCCACCTACAAATCTCGTGCCTTCGGCACTCGAAACGTACACTCCCTAATTATTAAAAACACGGTCACATTGACAAATCCTAGCTAAGACCCTGTATCAGAGCGTAAGATATAACTTGTCAGCCAATGAGCGATGAACTTGATATAAATTTGGCAGACCAAAAACATCATAATCGTTGAGATTAAACTCTTGTGTTAAATCGAGGCGAGCAGATTTATGGCACAGTGGCTCAGTCTGCTTCAAGGATGTTTAATCTTCAAATGGTGCTTCAGAGTTCCTGTTTTGTCTGACCTAGTAGGAAAGGACGTATGAATTTATGTTAATTTCAGATCAAGAGATGTTGGTAATCATTCAAAAGTTAAATGAAAAAATTTATCAGAAATACACGTACTGTTCACGTAATTTTAACATTCTTACTGCATCCTTTGCTTTGGAGCTGTCGATACTCATGATCTCAACAATTTCCCCGCCATGAACCAACGTTCTGTGACGCAACTTCTCATGCTCAGTTAATCTTGAAATCGTGAAGCTGCGGCTGCGTTTGTTTTTAAAACAATCAAGGCAGACCCCAACAGTCATGCGTTCATGACTGCTCCTTGGTCTTTTTACTTTCTTTTTAGAGATCTTTCCCCTGCAGCTCAATGCATCAAACGCCGAACATGTAGGTTTTGAGCCTATAAATAATAAATAAATAACATCAATACCTGAACATAATGTGTAAATTCAGACAGTCATTCAGAATTTATAAGTTAAATATATTCAGAGTAACATACTAGTACTAACAATATTTATTCAGGAAGTCTACTCACAAAAGTGATTTTCAGTGGAGTCCTACATAGGTAAAACATATACATAATAATTATATTGTACTACTGTATCTGTTATATATCTGTTATATAACAGATATATAACAGATACAGTAGTACAATATAATTATAAATGAAAAATTACAAAACTAAAAATTAAAGTTTTAAATGTTTCTTAAGTTTAAATAATGAAAAAAGTTTAGTGTTCCGAAGTTCTGGTAAAGAGTACCAGTCTTGAGCACCGTGATAGGTGAAAGACTGTTTCCCCCAGTTCCTGTTGACTCGTTGTAGGTGTAAGTTATGTTTGTTTCGAGTGTTGTAATTGTGGATATCAGCAATATATTTGAAATTAAAATCATAGTCAACGTCATTGTTTAAACATTTATGCATGAAAAGGCAACGATGAAAGAGCCTGCACACTGATAGCGGTTGCCAGTGTAATGATCTCAGTGATTCAGTGGCTGACGAAAGTGGATGAAGATCAAGAATAATTCTTGCAGCTTTGTTGTGAAGAACTTGAAGATGGTCCATGAGGACAGAATTGTTTTTATCACCCCAGACAAAATCAGTGTAGACAAAATCAGTGTAGTCAAAGAGTGGCATAACAAGACTGTTTACTAATGTAAGGCGGGATTTGAGAGATAGGTGTTAACTCTTCCGATGACGCCAAGGCGTTGGTAGATTTTCTTAGAAAGATTTCAATATGATTAGGCCAAGATAATGACTGACTTAACGTTACACCAAGATACTTAAAATATTCGACACGGTTTAATGGGCTGTTGTTGATGACTGAATTGATGTCCTTAAGTTTCGTTAATTTTGCATTACCTCGAAACACCAACCATGAATTTACATTTAGAAATGTTAAGAGTTAACCGATTTGTGGCAAACCATTTGGATAAGGTCAGAGTTAAGCTGTTCTTCTAAATGAAAGGCAGTTTTAGCTGAACAAAACAGAACAGGCACGTAGCCAGGAATTTGAAAGGGGTGGAGCCGTCAAGTGACGACACATTTCTAGCGGGGTGCAGGGGCACGCTTCCCCGGAAAATGTTTGAATTCTGGGTCCATTTTGAGGCCAATTTTGAGCAAAATACAAAGGTCTTAAATTACATTTTTTGAAAGTTTATCCCACTATTTTTAAGAAATATTTCTGTCCAAATGAGATTGGACGAATAGACGTTCATTTAGTTGTATAAAATTAGCTAAAACGATCGTAGTCATTGTGGATGCAGTTTTCTTGAAAGCATATACTTCGTCCAATTCCTTGGTCCTTACAACCCTAACGCGAACATGGATCTACTACTGTAACTGCGCACTCTTCACTCACTCGAACATCGTTCACCAAACATGTCCGTGGAGAAGTTTCATGAGATGCAAGTGTCTGGAGCATCCTTCCGACCAGGACATGCACTTTAAAGTGCCTATATCACCTCCAGGGTTATTACGTACTTATACTAATTGGAACATTTTAAGAAGATTTGTAGTACATCTTTTCAGGCTAAAATTTCATCCTCATGGACTTTTTTGCTGTCAAAGTCGGCGATTTTCGCGTCGGCCGCGGGAACAAAAAAAATGGGTTCTAGTTAGGAAGTGACGTCAAAGGAGGAACCGGCTTTTAGATCGAAACAGTGTCTATATAGCGAACACGAGGCAAGCTGCGCAATCTGTTTGTTTTTTTCACCTATAACTCTTCGGAAACGCCTGAAAATTCATCGAAATCTAGTTAAAGATGTCTTCTAGCTTGACTGATGCAGAGAACAGCCAGAATGATTCTGATACGAACTTTATTCCGGGATACGTTATGGAGGTCGAAGATGACGCAAACATGTCTACCACTGGCACGCTCACAAATGAAGATGAATGGTTTGTTCAACCTTACCAAGACGAGCCAATTGCTGATGAAGAGTGGATCGAGAAGTACAACGAAGAAAGAAGAATCGAAGAAGAGAGAATACGAAGGCTACAAGCTCGTTTAGATGGACGTGCTGACGTAGACAGTTGGTAAGTGTAACATTTGTTTATCGAATAAATCGTTTACGAATAAATCGTTTACGAACTTGCATTATTTGGGATTTAATCTGCAAACTATAGTATTAAAACTAAAGAGTCATGTAAAACTAAAGATAGAACTTCCAATACTAAAATTATTTTACAAACACATAATATAGCCTCATAAACATATCAGTGATAAAATTATTAATCAAGTCAAGCTCTCAGAAATCCACTGCATTCTTTTATATGATTGAATATGTGCCCTTGATTAAATCTGTGAATTTGAACATACCCAAATGCACCAAAATGGATTTGATTATGAATTTTCAACCACATCAGTACACATGCTTACCATATTGTTGCTTCACTGTGTTTCAGGTATCTCAGAAGTATTGCATATAGAGAATATATACAATTGGTATATGGATTTGTAGGACCAAAAAGAATACCTTTACCTGCATGTGCTTACCATGCCATAAGAAAGAAATTCGAGGAAGAAAAATATTTTATTGGCTATGAAGATGATGATGAATGAGGTTGCAATTCAACTACAGTACATGCCAAAAAAATAAAATGAACTTTTCTAGTGTTAGCTTCTAACTATAATTGTTGGTTTTGTATACAGTCAATAACGTCCTTATGCCCTTTCATAGGATTTCCACATTCTCTGCAGCGAGGTTTGGCTCTTGTAGAAGCTTGTACTGGTATTAGCTCGACCTTGGGAACTATATAATATGTAAAAATTGTGTTGTTGTTAGTTATAGTTCATGTGATTTACCGATTGTATTGTAAAAATCACAAACTTTTCAGGAAAAAATATTTTAAGATGTCACTTGTTAGAAAAATCTTTCTACAGCACCTTGTGCAGTGGCAGGAACATCAACATTCACTAATCCTGCTCGTTCTTTCATTTTTGCTATTGCTTCGTCCTTCGGTTGTTTTTCAAGCATTGTGTCCATTGGTGCCGGTGTCATCTCTGCCAGGATCTTATTGGCGTCCTCAAGAGCTTTATCATCTGAAGCTATAAATACTTTATAAATTTCGTCAACATAGTCTATAAGTACAAAATCATTGATATATAAAGTTAAATTGTAATATTTATCTCAACATATTGTAATATTAAGTATTGCTCAGTTTATTATAAATAGCTTACCAAAATTTGGCTCCACTCTGATCTCCCTCACTGTGGGTGTGGGTAAAACATGGCCCTGGACCATGGCCCTACCTATGGCCCTATCTATGGCCCACCTGTTTTTCCTTCAATTTTGTTGTTTAGCTAATTTATATGTGCTAATATATAAATTAAAGTTAACAGACAACGTTCACTATAAGCTGTGCCAAAACCTTGAACAGGAAGGCTGACCAAGCTGTTACTCCCACCTATCAACAACCTATATATATGCCAGATAGTTCTAAAGGTCGTTTTCTTCCAACTTGCCAGTGCACGTGAAAAACAAGTGATACGGCACTTGCTAACCAATTAGAACGTTACTTCTCTCTTCGGCGGGAAAAGCAACCAATTACAATGTGCGCAAGAAACACATAAGCTCAAAACGCGCCAAACGAATCACTTTATCCAAGAGCCCTACATTCAAAGCTATTGTAAGCTCTACACAGGACATTTTTTAGGACTGGCAAATTGTGTCGTCCTCTTCGACGAATGACGCCAACTAACCTAATCGACCCCTCTACTGATCAACCTCTTGTAACCTGCAACCATTCTGTAAAATAGCAGTTTTTATGTCACGATGGCAAAAGAGGGGAGTAAACAAATGGACCTATACAATATAAATGGTTGTCGGCGGATCAGCTTTCATACGATAAGTATAAACTGTCAAGCCTAGTATGGCGAGTACGTTCCTTTTATCAGTCTTTTATGTCTTAAAATTGCCAAGGGTAACGCCGCCACATGTCGCTTAACCTGCATTAAAGCGGCGCTAAGTGCGGCTAGAAAGGGTTTGTTAGACACATATCGTTAACCTGCCACATGTACCTCATCACGTTCCGCAGAAAGCCTATCGTATTCATACTCAGCCAACCGTGGTCTATATTCAAAACTAATGCGAACGTTACGTATTAGTTCGTGATTGGAATATTCCACATGAAGTTTCGTCCTCCGCAAACGATTTGCGCGAGTTCGTTCGTCAATCTTTCGAACGCGGTTTATGAACTTGATACTATTGATAATAATACTTGATAGTATTGATACGGTGGGGCATAAAAACTAGTACCCTTTCTTAACAGTGCATGTTTACATTAGAGTTATGCGCGCTAGCCGCTCGCGTAACTTATTTATTTTGCGAAAATGTGTTATGATACATTGTGATATATAGCCTTCTTAATAATCGTGTGATCCGTACGTCTGGAAGTCACAGCCGTGTAAAAGAAGCGTTGTAAATGGCTAACAATTACCGCAGCATTCCATGCGGTCGTAACCACATCCGGACAACATGAATTATATGTCCAGAACAGGAAGACGTCTAGCGGCAGTAATTAGTGAAATATTTTCAGAACGTCTTAATATTAAACTATAGATCAAACAGCCGATATCCCGCTATCAATTTAGTACAGAATTTTGGCGTAAGTTACACTTTTAAATATAGCCCACGCTATTTATTTGGTTCGTTGCCACGTGCGACGTCGGCAATAACTCGTCAGCTTGCTTGCTTCTATTGGCCATCTCAATATTATCTCAGCCCAGATCCTCAACCCCGATCAAATTGGCCAACACAACACACACCCCTGCTCACGCATTTTCTACTGCCTGCGATTCTTTTTCTTTTTCTATGAGAAACAACCTCCCAATGGAAGAGCAGCATCTGGCCCTGATACGTACTGGCCAATTAAACTCTCAGAACCAAAGAAAGAACGGACGTTGGAACTCCAGGTGTTTCACCTAGTCGATATTCATCGTACACAATGAACTTGAATCTGAACAATTAGCACTTGTATAGTAAATCAAACACTAAACGTTATCGCGACAAGCGCACACGTATATTGTGTTTAACTCAAGCACGAAAAACAAATCAATAGGCTTAATGCTAATTATTAATCGGCGCAATGCTGGATATGCGAGTTCTGCTGCACTTTGTAAAGCTTCGTCGGGGAGCTATAGCTGTCAATATCTTGGCCCCGACTCAGATTTCCTGCCCAAGGTTTTTTCCTAAATGGTTTTCCTAGGCAGGTTTTTTCTGGCCTCCCTGATATGTCAGCTGCCCAGGGTGCCGTAAAAATCACAATCCAGCGCCTGCTATCAGCAAAATTGCCTTCTTGGCTCATTAAGACAGGACGTTGGTCATCGGATTGTTACGAACGCTATATAAAGACAACTGTATACTGTACTCTATCAAGTGTATCAGCCACGCTGGCCAACCGGTTTCGAAATACTAACCATGTATAGTTTTTCCCTCTACTTGTCCAAAAATTCTCTATACTGCCATTGTGTGTTTCGTCTATGGGGAATACACATTCTGTGTATTTTTGGGGATGAAGTGCTCCCAATGGTCACATTCAAGCCCATAGACTCAGCTTATTTTATGTAAATATAATGATCAGTCGAATCGTAAGAACTGTCCAAGGGGATTATGACCCCTTGGTTCAGGTCGATGTCTTAGGGGCTCGCTACCCCTTTGGCAGGATATGTCCTACTTGGGGATTATTACCCCTTAGGGCATTAGCATAGTCCTATAATGGGGATTATATACCCCAGGACAACAATCTAAGGCCATGTAACAATGAGTCGTTGGGATGATGTTTGACCACAATTTTACAATCGGAGTACTTCACCCCAAACCCCTATCCCACAAAACTTGTGTCTGTTCCATTAATATTCGCTCGATTGTTCGGCCTTTTAAAGAACGGCTGGAATCATTAAAGCTAATTTATATGTGCTAATATATAAATTAAAGTTAATGAGACAACGTTCACTATAAGCTGTGCCAAAACCTTGAACAGGAAGGTTGGCCAAGCTGTTACTCCCACCTATCAACAACCTATATATATGCCAGATAGTTCTAAAGGTCGTTTTCTTCCAACTTGCCAGTGCACGGCACTTGCTAACCAATTAGAACGTTACTTCTCTCTTCGGCGGGAAAAGCAACCAATTACAATGTGCGCAAGAAACACATATAAGCTCAAAACGCGCCAAACGAATCACTTTATCCAAGAGCCCTACATTCAAAGCTATTGTAAGCTCTACACAGGACATTTTTTCCCACCCACCCACCACTTCAAAATTGGTATATAGGAGATCTTTAGCTTAGTTTCCTTCCTGTGGTGTTAAACAATGGACATGATGGGAAGCTGGTGGTAATGTTTCTCCACAAACGAACAGAAAGATTGTAGAACTTGCAACTACTTTTGTAAATAATTCATTGGTGTCATTATTGATGGTTTTATATATGTTCCTGTTGTAAGAAATAAAGTTTTGGTTTGGGGATGAAGTGCTCCCAATGGTCACATTCAAGCCCATAGACTCAGCTTATTTTATGTAAATATAATGATCAGTCGAATCGTAAGAACTGTCCAAGGGGATTATGACCGCTTGGTTCAGGTCGATGTCTTAGGGGGTCGCTACCCCTTTGGCAGGATATGTCCTACTTGGGGATTATTACCCCTATAGGGCATTAGCATAGTCCTATAATGGGGATTATATACCCCAGGACAACAATCTAAGGCCATGTAACAATGAGTCGTTGGGATGATGTTTGACCACAATTTTACAATCGGAGTACTTCACCCCAAACCCCTATCCCACAAAACTTGTGTCTGTTCCATTAATATTCGCTCGATTGTTCGGCCTTTTAAAGAACGGCTGGAATCATTAATTATGTTTTCTACGTTTTCCATGAAGATATTGGGGTTGTGAGAATACATTTCATCATAAAAATCTAGTTGCCAACCCAGAAACTAGCGTGCAGAGCAAGGATTGGATTGGGCCATGCTCGTTTTACTTCCGCGTGAACTTTCCAGTGAAAATGGTCCATATGTACGTACCTCTTATACGTATTCCATATAAGGAAGTGGCCTACGAACAAATACAAGGTATTGACGAAAAAATACATTGCATTGACGAGCAAATACATTGCATTGACGAGCAAATACATTGCCCTCGTACCAGCCCACTGGATGCGGGATTACTCGGTCTCTTTCTCAAATTAACTATTATCCTTAATTTACAAATCGCTCTGAATTAAGGATAATGGTTAATCTAATGTTAGAACCCAACCACAACACAACAAAGATCCTAATCCTAACCCCCCGCCTAGTGGGTTTTCTAACCCTAAACCCCCGGCCAAATTTTCTCCATCCCAAACCCCCAGCCGTCCACTGATCCACTCCTACTTGGCAAGCATGTGGGATAGTAATTGACTAATATACGCATACGCGAATCTCACGATCGCCTCTAAATTAACCATTGTCCTTAATTTAGAGCGATTTGAGAATTAAGGATAATGGTTAATTTAAGGAAGAGATTGTGTTGCAACAACAGTCTAGTATACCCAAAAAGTCGAAATGTGGAGAGAGGACTGGGACAGAGTTTGCTTTAATTTCGATAATTGTAAACCAACCCCAAACCAACAAAGTTCCTAAGCATAACCTCGCCACCTAACGAGCTTTCTAAGGGTTAGGGTAAGAAAACTCGATTTTCAACTGTGCCACAGTGAATACAAATAGTTTCGAACCCACAGAGAGTGCATGCAGGCTATTCAAACCTTCGGTGCGATGTTACGGAAAACTAAAATCCTAGCTGCGCAGCAGACGGTCGCGTTGGGTGAGGGGCTTAAAATTGGACCGGCCCGCCTCACCCGCTCGAAAGACCCCTCCCCGAACGCGACCGTCTGCTGCGCAGGCTATTGGTGGGCAGCTACCAGATATTTTTTTAAAGTTTCAGTGTGTTCTAATTCCTAAATTATAAAGCTCGCATCTTTTGAGGGAATACAGTGGGGGGCTGCTAAATTGATAAAAAGTGCAGTACTAAGTGTAAGAGGGAGGATTGTAAAACATACGAAAGGAATATTTACTTTTATAGAAGTAGAATCTTCAGTTAAAAAGTGTTAGAAGTGGTAGGGTTGCAATGGCTTTCGTGTAATAAACTTTAATTTCACAATCACTATCTCGTTTCACTATCTTTTTGGTGGTAACGGCCGCCCATAAAAGTGGCGTGTTAATAGTGATGTGGTTTTTCATGCGTAAGCTGGGAAGGTGTAATTAGTTACATTTGAGAAACAGAACGAGTTGATGGGGCGTATTTCGCGTTGGGGCGAAGTGAGTGTAAAATATTTGAAGGAAAGGTGTCAGATTTTCATGAGACGATATAGAAGTAGGCAATGTGTGGCGGTATGCTGTATGGATGAGATTGCGAAGGTTTATTGTGATAGGTATTTTAAGGTTAGACTACATTTGGTGACTTGAAGATAAATGGTCGTCAAACTCAAGGATAAACCAAAAACTGGTCGTACAACAACACCAGGTTTCATGAGATAAATATATACAAAATTCACAAAAAACCTCTTGTATACGACCAGGTGCATATCCCCCCTGATTTGATCACTGGTCGTTCTATACAGGGTGACCACACCTTAAAAAGCTTCAACCCCCCTGGAAATACGGGACTGGACTGTGCTCTGATTGGTCCATTCAAATCATTCTTGATTCTGAGTGGCTTAGAGCTCAGTTCCAGTCCCAAACACATTGATATATATATATATATATATAACTTTTAAGTGACTTAAACTCAACTTAAACCTTGTCACTCTTAGCTAATTTTAAATCTGGGTCAAGAGCATTTAATGAACCAGCACTCCTTTTCAACCTTCTAACAGCCTTAATAGCATGGGTCTGGCTAAATGAAGCACAAGCATAACTTTGCTGAAACTCTGCATGTAAACGCACCTCTGTTGATGCAACTTACCAAAAAACTTCTCAATAGGGTCTTGGTTGAATTTTGTATCAACCACATAAGATACACCTGGAATTTGGAGAGAAAATTGTACAACTTCCACAAAAGAGTTTACACAAATTTGCAAACCTTCCCAAGTCTGATCACTGCCCACTTCTGCCATTCTTGAAAATATTTCAAGAACTCATTCTTGCGCCAAATAAGCCTCCTGTCATCTGGTGCACGATAAACACTTAAATTCAAATTTGGTGAAAACTCTGTTAGCATTTAAAAAATCAAAAAAATCATTCATATGTTTTACAAACTTAGCTGTCTCCTCTGTACCACCCTGTTACTAAATACTTGGGCAGCTAAATACACCCTCACTCGTAGGTACGGGTTAAGAAAAAGATGGTTAGTATTTCATTTATGAAGAATACGCAACCCAGAAGCATTCGATTCATTGTCATTCTCAAATGCATCAATTAACTGCAGCCAAGTTATCCACATATCATTACATATTCTTTAATTTCTTGTCTTATTTCTCCAAAAGCTATTTTCCCAATTGTTACGAGCTGTTTTTAGTAAGTGAACTGGGTCACAAATAACGAAAATCGGCCGATCCTCGGCATATGGATTTGGTGTCTTATATATTGGCATACATTTTGAAGCACCTGGGGAATTGTGGGATCTCTAAAAGGTCCGGTGAGGAGAAGCACCATCATGTTGTGAGAACATTAAAGTCCCTCACCTAATCTCCACACACTTCCAAAAGATATTAACAAGTGCAAAACACTTGATAGTGGGAAAAAAGCAATAGGCATTTTCCAATCTGAAAAAAGGCTGACAACCATAAAACACACACATGTGTGGCCTCATCCGGTAAAAATAATGAACCACCTTCAGAAGAAAGAATACTCTAACCTGTCAATGCAATTCTGCATAGAGCCAAAATCAAATACAATAAGCCTACCTGCATCAAAGAAACTTCATGTATAATGCCAACCCATGCATCACTTTCTTTTGGGTTATTTCTAGTAAGAAAATATTTTTTCACCAAATCTAAAAAAGTAGAATCATACCCAATATCTGTTTTAAAACAATTGCTATAGTCCCTTAGTGTCCTGCTAGATGGTAATGTTAACATGCCACTATCTTTAAGAATTTGGTAAGCTTTTGGAGATGTGGAGTGAAGCTGGAAATGCCATCTTATAATAAGTGGATGCCATTGCCTTGCTCTTTTGTCACTGCACTTTAGAGTCTTCTCTTGTTGCTGGAGGAAAAGAGTTTTAAAATCTTCTGCATCTGGTGACTTATGGCTTGACTTTAAATTATTTAAGAGGCTTTCCACCACATCGTCCTCAGGTTGTAATGTCATTGACTCCTAGAAGACAAAGACAGAAATGAACCATCAGTTAATTAGCTATATAATGTTTAGTATATTTTTAATCTAAGTACACAATACTGTATCAATACTATCAGTCTATCATTGTGGACTTCAGTTGAAATTACCTTACTGCACTTCTTTTCAAGTAGAGTAATTTTCCTTAAATTCTTTTGCCTGTCTAGGGTACAGTTCCTCACTCGTTCTTTCTGTTCATGTTCATTTAAGTGCTTCCAAGGGCAGTGGCTGTCTACATTGGTTCTGCTGGATCTGTTAGGTGATTCTGACAACCCAGATTTTTTTGAAAGACGTCGTTCTTTTGAAAGCATTGCCAAAAGAGAATGACGATACAACTTGCATGCCTCACACAAAACACCCTTATTTTCTGATACTATGCCAGAACAGTCAATTGGTTGGATTTTATGACCACAATCACTAAGTTGTGCTTTAGCATTTCCTTGCCGATCTTTGAAAGTACCATGACGATTTCCAGCAGTAGCCACCAATTTAAGCAACTCACTATCACATATTCCAGGCCAAACAAGACAGGTATCGACCAAATAAGAGATTAATAAAATCAATAGAGTTCTGTAACACATGGTATTGCAGCTACTCCACTTTTGGCATTCTTGTTTTCAATTATCACATTCCAGGTAAAGTCTGTGTTCATAATCAATGTCCATGATTCAACCAATCAGAGCATGCATAATGTGTTATGTTAACACGATCCATATCTCTGCTGTATTACAACATGAACTATGAGGTCAAACGTGTCTGTACTCTGATGGAGAAAATGACGCTAGTCATGATAACTATAGCACTAACATATAACACTCGTTATTTTATATTGTAATCATTATTTTTATTTATGAAATATTTTGCTTTCTTTCATGTTTTCTGTGTTTAGGGAAAGTTTCAGAGCTAGTTTAACATTTATTGCTGCTGGTGTTATGGGAATGCACTATGCATGTCTGCTAGATATTTTTGACCACATCAGCAACTTTTATTTTTGTAATGGTTGGAAGGCAAGCTAATGGTTTGGCATGACACGTTGCAGAAGTCGAAGCTGCTCTTATATCAAAACAAATCACTAACGTTTCGGGCGAAGGCCCTTTCGTCAGAGAGTGAAAAATATTTATACAACATTTCCCCTTGTAATGCAATAACACACAAGAACTGCTGTTCCTTTAAACCAGCTGCTCAAAACGAACTGAAGCAAAAATAGGCAATAAAGTTTCCAAGAAGCATATTTAACAATCACATACTTCACCTTGTTGGCCATTGTAATACATTCTCATTATGGGTGTTTCTGTGTGTTTTATGTATACAGGCATTGCATGTATATTTCAGTATCATACACAGAGAACATACAAAACCAGATGTGGATATTTTTTGCAAAATATTTTTCTTATATTTAATTTTCCAAAAGCTGTTTATATGGATTTTCAGCTCGGCTGAAAAAATGTTCAATTACATGGGCGATTTCAGCCCAGGCTGAAACAGAGCGCGAAAGCGGGAACCGGTGGAATCATGCGGGAATTTCGAAATTCAATATGGCGGCTGAAAATGTAAGCAAAATTCTATCACTTGTGTTCTTCCAATTTGGACTCCTAATTTCCTTGATATTTCAATTGTATGCTATGATCGTTGCGTATAAACTACTAGAAGCAAAGAGAAACATGCTCCCGAGTGCATATCTGTGCACAAAGAAAAGTAAGTGGTCAAGAAGACATCTTCAAATTCGTTGTCTATGTAGGAAACCAAGGTCTATATGCATAGCAAATGGGACGAACAGATCAATGGTGGAGAAATATGTTCGGAGGCCAAAGTTACTGTCACAGCTTCATACTGCTTTATCCCAGACTGGAAAGTTTGCAAAATGCGCAGGGGAGAGTCCTGTCACGACCGCTTATTTTTGCGCGGGCGCCCAGCATAAGATGTGCGGTCAGCGGCTAAATGAGTAGTGGGAACTAGTTTCCAGACCTTACGCACAAATAAATCCACACAAACTAAGCTTAAATCAAATGTGGCTGTGTCATATTTTGTGTCAATTGTGTGTTACACAAAACAGCTCCCATTTTTTAATGTGTCAATAATGATAAAATAAACAAGTTAATATTATATACTGATAAAACATTAATATCCAATTATCCATTTTTTTGTGGACCTAGTAAACTTAGCTTTAAAGGTAAATTACAGTCCTTACTGTGCATTTGCAGAGTTTGTTTATTGATATTCAAAATCATCGTTTTTTTTATCAAGTGGGTATGCATGTTATGCATCTATATGTGTATATATATAATAATCTCACAAACAAACAAATACCGCACATGCGCAGTAAGAAATGTTTCACTTTTTAAGGAAAATACATTTATTTACATACATGAATAAGAGAAGAATCGAAGTTGCTTTTTTACAAACTATTTAAAAATGTTACAACTCATAACAAAAATGGCAGCTTTGCAGGTGCATTCTTTATTCTGTGCACAACTTTCGAACAATCATTCACACGTTTTATTATTGATCGTTTATCCCTATGCACTAAGCTGTCGATCAGCTTCAATATAAAGACGCGCAATGTCTGAGGGTGGAATCGCACTGTATCACTGGAGGGAAACACTAATCGATCTTTGCACGCGAGGCTAAAACACCCAAACTTTGGCCACCTTCCATTTCCTGCTTCTCAACCACACGATAAAATGATTTTGCAACGGCCTCTGTTCCTGTTTTGGCATACGTGATGTCGAAAAGGAGACATAATTCGTTGCCAACCATGGTGTAGAACGAGGAGTCGGTGTACAGCGCTTTGATGATGGCGTCCTCTTGCATGACGGCTTGCAAGGTTTCGCCATTGCTCAGCTCCATGCAGAATACTTCTGCCAGAGAAAACTCATTGGCTGTAGATTTGGTGGATTTGCAGAACTTTACGCATTGAATTACTGCACTGGCAATCTGAATTTGCCCTAGAGTTACTTTTCATTGTACAGCTGGGCTTTGGTTGTCCTTCACCACCTTCACTCAACGGAAAAAACTTGGGGAAATGAGAAAGAAAAAGCTTCCCCCAAACTACTTCGATCAACGTGGACTTTAAGCGCCAAAAACTGCAGACGAAAGCTCATTGGAAAACTCCATATTTTTCTCCTGAACATGGGGCAACTGGGCAACAAATTGCAGGCATCTTTTAAATTTCTCAGCTCCTAGAGACGAGAATTCGTTCTTATTCACAGGGTGGATATCGGTCGGCCGTGTACCGCATATTCCAGCGAAGAGTAACCATGGAATATCGTTCTCCATTTCTGCAACAAACTTCGTTAGCTGATCTTTCACGGCTGGGATGTAATATTCAAACTTCCATCCTGGGCATGCGAATGATAAGAGGCCACAAGAGATCAAGCACTAATTATTGATAGATAAATCAAAAACTAATTATGATAAAATCAAAATTAGACAGTTAAAAAGAGAATGCTCAAGCATTTCAACAATGGTATCCACGAAACTTGAAAATAGCCAGAGAAATGTTCTAAAGGGTTTTAGGTTGAAATTAAATGTCTGACAAAGGATAATAAATTAAATATAGTCTCGGCAGGAAATAAAAACAGTTGTAGTTTGAAAAATCAAGGATGGAGATTAACCAAAATAGCACCAGAAGAAAGACAAAACTTTACCTGATCAATAAAAGTATAAATCAGCAGTAGACGAATAGAAAGAAGCGAGAAATGTTGAGAGTTTGTTGTTGCTAGGGGAACGAAACACAGCGGAATATTTAAATGATTTGCGCACGGAAGACCAACTTTAATACCGGCAGAGAAATTCACAAACGATTTGTAGCGTACCGAATCACACACTTCGTGGCCTGCGTGCAGACGCTTGTATTTCCGGCGGTGTATGGCCTATAAGCGTCTGCGCATTGGAGGACAATAACTTGTTCTGGTCATTAACTTGTTCTGGATTTTCCACAGAAAGTTGGAACCGTATGTGATTGGTTCGTTGCTAATTTATGCAAATTATCACGAATTAGCAAAAATTATCTCGAGCACTTAAAAAACATGGCGTTTGTCGAAGCTTCAAAGTTAGATGGTGAAGATTTTCAAGATGCTCTGCAACTCGTTTGTCATTTTTTTCAAATTGATTGCCTTTTCGAAGACCAAGTGAAGGCAATTAAGGCGTTCTTTAAAGGAAAAAACGTGTTCTTCTGTGCAAGTACTGGATATGGCAAGTCGATTGTGTTCCAATCGATTACTTTGATTGCTGATGTCTTACTTGACCAAGTTATTGGAACCAGCACAGCGATTGTTATCTGTCCTTTGGTGTCGCTGATGGTTGACCAAGTAAGTAGACTGCAGGAATTAGGAATCAACGCAGCAGCTGTGTTTCAAGAACAAGATGAATCTGTGCTGACTGATGCAGAGAATGGCATCTTCTCACTATTGTTTATTTCACCGGAATCGATGGTGGGCACCAAACGCTGGGAGAAATTGTGGAAAACTGTTTGTGTTGCTATTGATGAAGCTCACTGTATAAGTCAATGGTAAGTTACTTTCATTACATTAACTGTAAAAGTGTTAAACAGTTTCTGAGCACTTTATACAAGTGCATTACTATTACTAAATTTCCTATAATATGCCCGTTTCTATTCTACAGGGGATTGCCAAGGCCAAAACCAGTTCCTTTTAGAACTTGGTATGGGAATCTTGGTAGTCTGGTCTATATTCAAAGGACTTAACCTGATTGTGTGCACTGCTACAGCAACAAAGACTACCAGGAGGAAGATCTTTGAAGTGTTAGAGCTGAAGAAAGAGGAAACAGTGATCATTGAAAGGAGTCCAGAACGTCCAAATCTAATGTATTCAATGCAGTACATTGACAATGACTTAGAACTTACCGATGTATTTGGAGATGTTATCAATGAAGTGAAGCAACATATATAAAGAGAAAACTATGAAGACCATTGTTTACTGCCAAACAAGAAAGCAAGCTACAGTTTTATGGAGGGCATTCAAGTTGGCACTTGGTAAATACATGTATTTTGGTGAAAGTATGTTGCCAAAAGACTGTATTGTAGAGATGTTCCATGCTGGAACACCAGAGTATTCGAAGAAGCACATTTTAAAGTCGACATCTGTTCCTGATGGTCACATAAGGGTCTTGATTTGCACCATTGCATTTGGTATGGGCATTGATTGTAAGGGTACGCATAGAGTCATCCATTTTGGTCCACCAGGGTTGGTAACTTGGCTTTTTTGCGGCCAAATAACTCGATTTTGGCTTTTTTATTTCATGTTTGGCCTTGAAAAAAATGTTTGGCCTTTTGGCTTTATTTTAGCTTTTTTATCAATTGACAGGAATTTTCACTATTTTTTAGTATAATTTAATGCGAAAGAATGTTAAACCATAAAGCAACATGTATGAATTGTGTATGTTGTCAGAGGATCACCTAGTTCTATTGACACCCAATCAGATCTCAGGAAATTCAGCCAATCGTAGAGCCGAAAAACTAACCAATGACAATTCATTATAGCTATGTCTTCGCAGAGGTCCGCATTCGTTTCATGTAAAGTTGGAGGCATTAAAGAATTTAAAATATGCTGCAAACTTGCAGCCAACGTTATTTTGTATAATTTAAATCTTTTTCACCTGATCAACATACTATTACTGCACTTAGAACCCTAGAGATTAATCTGACCAATGTATGTCGAAAATATTGATAAGATCTTTTTTGGCTTTTTAAAAAAAACGAAGTTTGGCCTTTTTTAGTTGAATTTGGCTTTTTTTTAAATGTCATTTGGCTTTGTGCATGTGCAGATGTGCATGTGTAGTTTGGGAGGGACCAGGGTTGGTAGGCACCAACCCTGGTCCCTCCCAAACTACTGAGTGCTATAAGAATGTGGACGTGTTGGGCGGGATGGAAAAAGAGTGTACATGCATTCTCCTTCACAATGGGCTGTTGGCTACTCGCAGCTCTGATGACATGAAGGCATTAATAGCTTCAGAAAAATGTCATCGAAAATAAATTGTGCCATTTCCCTAGTAATCGTGAATTTGAAGTGGAGGGTTGCAAGTGCTGTGATGTTTGTGCTCAAGCTTGAGAGGAGAATGTGCCAAAAATCTACATCTCAATTTCACCAACGATCATGAGTTATACCAATATAATAATCATCGAATAGTAAGTAACGAACAAAAAAACATTGTTAAAATCTAAATTGTATGATTATCAACATATTGCGCAATGGAGCTCCAAAGCAAGTTTTGTATCCCAGTGTAGCCATGGAATTTGGTAATTTTCAAATTCTTCAAATTATTGCTAATGTTAGTAAGCTATTTTGCATGTCTGATATTTTTAATTGTGTTGAAATTTGGCGAAGTGAGCATGCTCTTGAAGTTTTGAACATTTTATCAGAAGTGTTTGGTGACATTGACATTAGCCAGCTCAATTTAGAGTTAAAGCTCTGATTTGAATTAGTGTGGACTCGTTTAATGTAATGTTATGCCAGGATGATGCTTTGTCAGATGTTAGCAAGGAAATGAGTAACTTAGATAGGTCAACAGAAAACCCTTCAGACATAAGTTTTAGAATGGATAACATTCCAAGAAGCATCGCCATTAATTGTAACAGAAGATATGGAGCTCTAAAGAACTTGTATTGAAAATATTAAATGTCCCTGTTAATATAGCCTTACATCATGTACAATTTAACTATAGTATTATATATGACATGTATATATGTATACAACCTACATTAATTTATTTAGAACCATATAATATAAACTATGAAATCAGAAAATGAGTTGTAAATACAGTAATCGACCACATTTTTACTTCAACCTTACAATACTGGTAGAGATGGCAAATCTCTAAAGTTTCTGAATATCAAAGAAGAAAAAGTTTGAAGTTTTTTTCAGTTTACAAAACAAATTTCATTTACAGCTGCCAAATCGGATGTTTGTTTCCCCAGAACATTGAGGAAAGGTTGCCGGTTTGAGCCTCATCTACAACTCAGATATAATTTCTTTGTATACTAAACAATCTGATTTCAATTAAAACTCTGACAATGTAATTCCAGTATAATGCAGTATTATAGACCTCTTTCATAATGGCACCCAAATTAAATATTCTTTTATATTCATTTAAATTAGCCTTCGTGTGTCTATAATTCCAAAGAATATTTGCTTTGTAGCAAAGCCAGAAAGGCTAATTTGCATGCATATAAAAGAATATTTGGACTGGTCGCCATTATGAAAGAGGTCTATTGTAATACCTAAGATGGATAGTACAGTATATTGTATACAGTAAACACTCACTAAGAACTTCAGCATTAATTTGTTGTCCCTCCAAAATAAAAATAAATTAAAAATGCTGTATCTTGCAGTTTTTGCTGTAAAATAATTACCTATAAGAACAGTTTAATAAAAAAACACTGAATTTTTATTAGGTAAGACCTTGTTGCAGGATGTTTTAATAAAAGTATGTTCTTTTAGTGGGTGTTTAGTATAATGTTAATAGCTTTTTTTACAATTATCTGGCAGTCTTGTATAAATAAATGCTCTTTGTGTCCATTGATCCATTTAAACATTGCATGTAGGTCAAAATTAGTGAAACTTGAAGAACAACCACTAAAATACTTATAAGATCTATCTGCAGAGTATTTAAAAGCATTATTACAAAGTAATTCTTGAACAATTTTCTTGAAATCATCCAAACACTTCTTTCTCACATGTGAACCTGATCGTCTTAGTACTGCACAACCAAGATCAAAGTTGTCCATCAATTGTTTGTTGACAAACAAACATTTCCAGAAACGTGTTATTGCCGTTTCATTTGATGCATTAGGGCCTATTTTCTTAATGACCTCTTTTAGTACCCGGTTGTAATGTTCTAATGCCATAGCAAGAGGTATGTTGCCACCCAAGCCATATTTGGATTTGATGGACCTATTCCAAATGAGCCTGTGTGCATCCCGTGGTGGTAAAATAGCATACACTTGCGAAATCAGGTGAAGCCCTTCCAAGGCATACTTACGGCTACGGGCCCCATCTACTTTTAAAAATAGCAGGAAATACTTCCAGCACCTCAAATGCGCAACCCATCACCTTCTGATATTGCATCTGAGAAATTGAGGAACAGCATTCCATACTCTAATAGTGCCAGCTGATAATTGAAGACATCATCCCATTGGATGACGCAGGCTGAGTGTTTCGCCTATTGGAGTCTAAACCATGGGTCTTCTCGTGTGCTGTGCATCTTTTGCCATCAAAGGGAATCTACATGGGAAACGACCATCTTCCAATACATTTATGCTACACTCTTGCAATTCCTCCATGAGAGCATTTGTTTTTTTTCATTGACCAATCATTAGCCAATCACAGGCGTAGTTCTAAAAGAACTTGTGAACATTGTGATGAACTTGCAAACTTCGCAATAAACTTTGTAACATTTTTGTCAAAAGTAATCTGAAACCGACTGTAAAGTGCCTATGAAACAAAATGTTCAATTTCAATGGATAAAATTAAAGTACATGTAAATTTGAATGTATGTTTGTTTACCAATAAAGTTTTGACATATGTTATTCCACAACTAATTATGTATGCCCAGATTCAACCCATTGGGATCTAACTTTAATTCTTATTGTTATCAAGCACAATTTAAACTGACTGTTGAAAACACTATTTAGAAAAGGGATAGCATTGTCAAATTGCAACATGAAAGTAAATAATTAAGGTTAATGATATATAACCCTTTACTTCCAACCTTGCCAGGATATCTCCCTTCAATGAGAAAACTTTTCTCTCTTTACATAGATAAAATAAGGTATTTTCACCTGTAAAAATTTCATCTGGGCATGAAAAATCAGTGATTTCAAAATGAATATCTTCAATCTGCATCAAAGAATTTATACCTCTTTCCACTGACAATTGGTCACCCACTACACCTTGGCCAGTAAATTGTTTATGCTCTCCATCTCCAAATCGAGGGACATATGGTGTATTTCATCAATTACAACTTGCATACCTTCATTGGTGTTTTCATTTTCAAAAATCATACCCAGGAATGTCTAAATTGTTATAAGTTTAAGTAAATATGTTAATGGTACATCAATGTAACAAAATGGACATAGGAGAAAATAGGGGGTCCTGAAAAGATAATTTGAAAAAGCGAGTCTTGAAATATTTTGAGGTACTTAGGGGGTCTTTAAAGTTATAGATGTTAATATTTTTCACAAGACCTTTAAGTTAACATTCCAAAAGATACATATATATAGATACATACATAACTCGTGACTAGGCTCTCGGCAGCGGCTTCCGTAGCTCAATGGTCAGAGCACTGCACTAGCATCGCAGGGTCAATTCCAGTCGGAAGGCCTTGAAGTTGCATTTTTCGCAACTGGTCCCGGTTTGGTCTTAAAATGTATATATTCCAACACTTTCCTTCACCATAAATCCTTATATATATATAAATATATAAAACTAGAGATACAGTAGCAAGAAAATTATAATTGATGGCTCAAAACTATGCTGCCCATGTCATATTATAAATCACCATAAAAGTTCATTGATGTAGTATGTACAGTTAGCGGTTGTATTTCAAACTATTAAAGATTATAGTTTATTATAAAAGCTCATCCTTATTCCTTTCATTATTTGTGATCTGGGAATCTTTTTTGGGGGTCTTTAAAATTTCCCATAAAAACCCTAATTCTTCTCCACCAACCCTCTAAACTTAAATATTGACTGGTCCCTTACAAGACAATGGTATTACTTCCTTTGGTCAATTGGTCTGTATCAGTAAATGGTTTGCAAAATTTTGAGAATGCTCTGTTGGCACAATGATAAATACAAACAGACTTACAGTATCAGTTGGCTTGGCCATTTCCCTTGAGTATAGGTGCTTAATATGCTGAATTACGTGATCTTTTAAAAACTCCAAGCAAGTGATGTTGTCCACAGCAATTCTAGAGACTAATGTGACATAGTGTTCTCTGCTGTCTGGAATGAACTTTCCATTATCCATCTCTAAAATGTTTTGCTTTGAATTTGGCTTAATGCTGAGATGATTTCCAGAAACTCTATTTTCAGTACTCATATGGCCTACCCAATGTTTCTCTGTTCTGGTGGGATTCTGTCATGTGATGAACTCTTTGGTGGAAATCAAAATTATCAAAGACAATTTTTCTTCCTTGATCAGCCTCGAGCTGCTCACTTGCAGTCAGTTCTTCAGATCCATGGTCATGATTATCATTGCAAATCTTCAACAATCGTTCGTTTTCATTGTTTACCTTCTCCAAAATATTTGCATTGTGGTTACCAAATTCATCCAATTTCTTATATAGAAAGGTACGGGGCACAACAAGTCACAGAACCCGTAATCGACACAGAATTGCCTAAAATAAAATATGTACCATACATCACAAACATGATTGTATTATTAAAACTACTTCAAATTTTAATCATTGTGACTATAATATACCGATTATATAATTTTAATCAACCCTACACTTATGTATATTAAGTAAATAACAATATATTCTTTATACCATTAATCCTGAGTGTTGAATGAAAATGGTATTCAACAGTTGAAGGACAGTCAAATAAGGTGATTTGTGATGGATGAGGCCATACTGTATAGCTGGCATCCAGTATAGGTTGCTCCTTTGCAGACTGCTTTTACGAATAGAAGCTCCCAGCTAACACATATCTACGTTGTGACAACGTTGGACTTACGTTGCGAGAACGTTGTGTGAGAACGTTGTAACAACGAAAATTTGTAGACAGCAGGCAACGTTACGACAACGTTGTGAGAGCAACGTTGTCATAACGTTGTGACAACGTTTAAATTACGAAACAGCGACGTTTTTACAACGTGGTGACAACGTTTGAATTGCGAAACAGCGACGTTGTTAAAACGTTCGAATAACGAAACAGCGACGTTCTGACAATGTTTCAAACGGCGGTTCAAACATTTGGCGCTATAGCACAAAAGGTCAGTTTAAGTCAAATGGTTAATTTGAGTAAATACTCGAAAATAGTTTCATAAATTTAAGTAATTTGCAGGCATTATGATGAGTTCCTGGAATAAGGAGACAAATAGCGCTTTGTTGCAGAATAATAATAATCAAGGCAAATATAGTTTGTCTACAATATTTATTTCAAATGAGTGATATAAAAGTGTTCTGCTGTGGTAGTGAATAAATACAAATCGAATACAGTCTAAAAGGTTGGTGTACTGCCAAAATAGATATGTCTAACGTTTCGAGCGAACCCTAAAGAAGGACCTGACTAAGGGTCTCCAACACAATATTTCGGCAGTACACCTTTTTAGAGTATTCAATTTGAATATTTATTTCACGTTTATATGCGAGCCTGGTTCATATGTCGCGGGATCATCACATTGAATTCACACAAATTTAATTATATCAAATAAACGACGGGGGTGATTTGCAGGATGCATAACAGTATATATTAGGAGCAGCCATTATTTTAGCATGGTATCCAATAAATAAGTTATTGGATTGTAAGCAACCCCAAAACAACAAAGATCCTAACCCCCCGCCTAACGAGTTTTCTCGTTCTGCAATCTACAAATCACCCCCGCCTGCAAATAAATACGATGGTTACATAAGTATAAAACGAATTAGAATCGCCTCAAGGATTTAATTCGTCTAAATATTTAAGGTTGTTCCATCAGGGTCAGACGGATACAACGTCCGAACAGCATGTTGGTTTCAGATGGTGACGTATATACCAGTACTAATTTCTAACAATGTTTGTATTTCTGGAAAAATCTTTGTTCGTTTTCTGCAAACATTTAAAATTAAATTAGTCTAAATAAAATATGACAATCGAACGCGTTGTAGGAAACAGGTCGAAATAATTCGTAATGAAACGTTTGTTATCAAATTAACTTATTAACATCAAGATCTACTGTATATAAACATGAAATTATGGACAAGCTTTGAATTGTCAATCAGTGCTAAAAGTGCATGTAAAAATATATATATAGTTAATGAACTTGATATTAAATAACAAATAATAATAAATTCGTTTAGTGCTCTCCTTGATGTCCTACATCACTGGCTTTTATCTGTATTACTCTCCTACATAAAATAAAACAAAGGACATGCAAATTTAGGATGGCCCGAGATAGAGGTTATCACATAGCAATGCTGACAAAATATTATAACAATTTCATCTTAGCTAGTCAAGCTGTTTTTTCCCAAAAAAGACCTGGATGGGAATTTGTCAACATTGACTAATAGCAATTTACACTGACATAACGCGAATTGTAGTCAAGCAAATACATCGACAAAATTAAATTTGTTAAGGCGTTTTATCGATGTGCCCCACTTTGTAGAGATGACGTCAGTAGCCATGTTTGTCCGCATTTACCCATAATTATTGCGGCCATAATAAAAGGAAATAGCTCATTTGTGAGTCAAATTTGGTTTGTTTGTCCAGATTTTGAGCTATTAATAGCCTATTGGTCTGCCAGACGAAAAAAAAATATATATATATTAAAGTATAAATTCAAACTTCATCAGGCAAAATGAAAAAAAAACACTAAAACGAATGTATTTCTAGACCTTTCGCCGGTTAAGGCTTCTTCGGTGAATTCAAAGAAGCCTTTACCGGCGAAACGCCTGGAAACACATTCTTTTTAGTGTTTTTTTATTTTGCCTGACGAAGTTTGCATTTATACTTTCATTATATACCAGGCATGGATGTTTGTTAAATACTTTGGCTCTAACACATTACAATTGGTAATTATCACTGGCAATTGGTAAATACGACACAATTAAAATACAATCAAAGCAATAATAAACAGAATAGTTGCCTGATATCTTGAACCACCAGGTTTGTTTGGGGCATGCTTCAACACCTCAACTTTTGAGATATGTTCCTCAACTTTCAGATTACTCACATTTTTGTGACTTCTCACACAAGCTTCTGTAATGGTAAATACAAAGTGCCGATACTGGCGTCAAAAAAGAAAAATATAAAACACCAACGCTCATTTCCCACTTCAATTGTATTGTACCATATCCTAGCCTGCAATGCATGCAGACCATAGTATCTCATAGTAAATTTAGCACTTTTCTACTTCGGAAAAATATGAATTGCAACAAACTTTTCATTTTAGTTTGCATTTGGGGATCACAGAAAGGCTAATTTTCATGCATAAAAAATCATATTTAGATTGGTCACATTATGAAAGAGGTCTATTGTTGTCCTAAAAGCAAATCATGTAATTATTAATCCAATTAATGGTTACTACTTAATGGTCATATGCAATAGCTTATTCCAAAATACTATGGAAAATGCCAATTTAGATACCTTTGGACACAAATATTTTTACTTATGATGACACTGCAAATGTTCAAACTTTTAAAAGAATCTTTTGCTTTCCGTCCCTTAAAGCTGTAACATGACCAGAGGTTGTTTGTCCCTAGTTTCGACATCATTCTCCACACAGTATCACCAACACTGTGGCCACACAGAGAAGCGAGGTAGTTAACCTTAAAAATAAATTATATAATTACAGGGTGTATTTATTCTATTGCATATTTTGGTACTCAGTGCATGGTGGTAATAGAATTGTTTCCAAAAATAGCCGAGATTCAATTCTTCATTCTGAGCCATTCATTTGATGAAACTTGGTGGCAAATTCATGTTTTGAATTTGATTGGTTTTGGGTTTTTGAATAACCAATAGAAAATATAATTATTACGGTGGTAAAAAAACAATCAAATTCAAAGCACAAATTTGTTACAAACTTCATAAAATGAATTGGTCTATGAATTTCATCCATTTTAGGAACACCTTCATTGACACAACAGTAACATCCTTGTCACATATCATATAAGACAAAACTGTACTGAGCACTAACACAAAACCACACTTTAAACAAAACAAGCATTAATTTATATAAACATTTACCATATGTCTTGAAACTTTCATCATTCAGCCGTATACAAAATTCTCCCATTTCCTCTTTTCTATCCAATGGCTTTGGTAACACGTCATCGATAATTAACCCAACACCTGTCACACCGCAGCTAACACTCTGTTGCCTCAAAAGCACCATGATTTCTTTTTGATTCTCAAGAAGGGAATCAAGCTTCACCAAGACATTTGTCTGAAAACCTGGAATGGTATTTTATGACATTGTTAGCATTTCACAATAACTTTAAGGCAATATACCAAGTTATCAGCCAACAAAGTTGGTTTTCTTTGACCTACCACGGGATATATATCACGAATATCGCGAAAATCAGTGCTATAACCTATATACAGCATTCTTGCCAATTACTTTCCTCAAATTAATATCCCAAGAAGAAAACCTACTTTGTAATAAGAAAGTTATTGAACCGACCAAGGTAAATTAGTTGTTTATTCAAATTACTTTCCTCAAATTAATATCCCAAGAGAATACCTCTTTTTGGCTAATAAGAAAGTTATTAAACCGACCTTGGTCAATTAGTTGTTTATGAACCTTGCGCTGCACCCTCGGTTTATAAACAACTAATTGACCTCAGTCGGTTCAATAACCTATACTTATAGCACTTTATACTATACACTTCTGATAGAAATAGTGATTTTATTTTTTAACACAGCTACCTATTCTAGACATTGCACTGATAATTAAAGTTGAAGAATTTTACTATACAAAGAAAAGTATTAACATGATAATTTATCCATTTTAACTGATAACTGAACAACATACTTTTATTGTTGATGTTTGGAGGTTGAAATTCAGGGGAACAACCATTCAAATAATTTGCAGACAAGTTCAGCTGATCTAAAATGAGCATTTTATACTTTAATCATACATGTAATATAGTAAAGAGAAATGGTGGTGAACTGCTGAGATTTTTGGCAATGAAATACTGAATGTTCATGCATCATCACATTTTATCTAAAAATACCCTATCTAAAAATACCCATCATCACATTTTATCTACCCATAATACTTAGGGGTAATAAAATAAAACTAGAAGGGACTTTGGGGCCAAAATCATATATCCAATGAATGATGCCATTTTGGAAAACTGGATGAAACTTGGTTTTATGCCTGAGACCACCAATTTTTATTCAGGAATAGTTCAATTTTCCCAAGATGGTAATGTTCAATCGGTTACCCAGAGTTGACTGGAATTAATTAAGACTGAATGCCTTATATATTACACAAAATATTACACTTAAATATTACACCACAACATAAGCTGTACTGACTTACTCTCACCATCAGATGGATGTATTGAAGCAGCAAAATCCTGAATAATCCTTGTGAAGGAGTCTTCTTGGGCAGGTGGTGTAAATGTTAATGGTTCTATAATAATTAGCATTTAAGAAAATATTAAGCCAGAAATGTAAATAGAACCAAACTTCATTTCCACAATTGAACATATTATTCCCACAATTAAAACAAGATTGACTAGTGGCACTTCAGAACTTACCACGGTTGTGTGGAACTTGAACAGGACTAGTGTTAACAGCACTTGAATCATACCAATTGTTCACCTGGGAAAGAGGTTGTCGCATATAAACAGACGGTTCTGTGAAAGAAGTAAGGTGAACAATAAGTCAAAAGTTATAGAAATAAACATTGACAAACTTGTCTTCCACATCAAACTTGTGCACTTTGAATCAAGAGATCAAATGGAAGGGGAAAGGTAATGGTTTGTAGTGTTGTATAAAAAGGTCTGTATATTTATGTACCGGTAATATACATACCTTTCTATTTACTAAATACAAAACATTTTCTATGTTTCCATCCTGTTTTGAAATACAAGCAAGCTTATAGCCAGACGGCCATCTAGGACACCTTTGGATCCCCTAAATGTTGAGGAAAAAAGAAATACCCCGCACTTTAGTCTGTTTTGGGAAGTGTAAGTCAGAGTCTATATCGCAGAACAGAAACAACCGGTAACAAACCATTACATATTACAGACCTTGTTATACAACACTACAAACCATTACATAAATATACAGACCTTTTTATACAACACTACAAACCATTACATAAATGTACAGTGGTAAGAGTACTTCATGATCGCACATTGTAGTGGTTTGTAGCGATGCTACAAAAACACTACAGCAAATACTGAATCCTAAACCTTGACTCATATGGTTTTAAAATGTATATACATACCAATACCACCAGGAACACTAGGTGCATTGCCTGCAAATTCTGGTGCTTGTGGTAAAGATGGTCCAAAGCTGTTTTGTTGCTTTTTGCTTTCTCTGGTTGTGTTCTGTTTGTGAGGTGGGGCAGTCCTTTTCCTTTGAATGAGTGATGTGAGTTTTTGTGAGGAGGTGTGTTCTCATCACCACCTTTGAAAAATTAAAGTACAGAATTTTGCCATTAAAACATTAAGAAACTACAATCCATACAGTATTGTTACAACAACCAAATCTCTGGTTCTGCACTGCTGCCCAATGCAACTTTTCCTATATCTATTAGAAATTAACTTTGAGCATTATAACTAATAATTTAACATTTGATTGTCTCTTGTTTACTGTTGCAAGCTGACAACAATGTAGTATAGCAGGTTTTCAAACTTGTCGCCAAAAAGCAGATCACTTTCTTCAAATAATAGCATAAATTAACATAATTCATGCAGAGCCTTTTTAACATTATTTAGAGAGCATCAATAAGGCCCATTTTTTCATGTGCCAAATCTAATACAAATGAGGTTGAACAAACCATTTTGCTGATTTACATTAGATTCAGCACATGAAAAGTTTGACATTTGAAATTGATTAATTCCTTAATAATTTTATAAGCTGGAAAAGAAAAGAAATGTAATTCCATTTGCTAGATATCTTACAAAAACCAACGTATAAATAATTTACCATCACTTTCGAGATATTTGGGACTACTTCTTGCCCGCTTTCTTGGTTGTTCAGACTCAGAGTCTGTATCCACATTTGATATTACTTCAGCTTTCTTTGCCAATCGAATTCCCTTCTCATAATCATCTATAAAAAATAAAAAAGGAGAAACTATTTACTAAATACAAAACATTTTATATGTTTCCATCCTGTTTTGAAATACAAGCAAGCTTATAGCCATACGGCCATCCGGGTGTCCTAGGACACCTTTGGATCCCCAAAATGTTAGGAAAAATAAATTAATCTCGATGATTTGCCTAAAAATATAAATGAAAAGCCACTGCCAGGCCACCCAATTCCCAAACACAGCAAGGCCTCTTCCCTCTGCTAAATAAAATTCTGACATTAGTTAGAATAAAATTCTAAGCAGTTGGTCTGGTAGATAAGTACCTGCATATGAAAATATTCTGACTTTATGAACTGTCCAATTTTGTTTGTCAGGGATCTCTTGCTTGCGAACTTGGGCAGTGACATTGCTATGTGGCCAGAAACAGTATAACACCTACAGTTGAACATAAATAATGGTAATTTTAATGTTTGTAAAGCTGCTTGATTTTCTTGTGTGCAGGTATCAAGCAATAAAACTTACTGAATCTCTTGTTTCTATCCAACACTCAGGAACAACTTCTACACTTTTCTCTTGAGTAAACTCTACTATAGCAAATTGTGACATCTAAAAATTAAAAATTAAATAGTTTAATTATATTACTTGCATTCGGTAACAGTATGGTCTCTTCGACATCAACTTACATGTCACTTAATAATGGGATCACTTCAATTCCACTTTAGAACTCGTGCAGAATTGCCATAAAGAGCAGAAAGTTGTCCTCAAGCTCAATAACAATAGCTTGTTTTGTGAGAACACTGCCTAACACCAACTTCATGTGTGCATTTCTTCCACAAACTTTATGTATACCAATTATTCTGGAGTCACAAGGTGCAAGGAACATTGGTTCAGAGTGGTTATATACTCGACATAAAAACATTTTACTACCATGTTGGTCTGTTTCTGGGTGGTCATTAACTACCACACAACATGACGTGTCATCATAAATATAACCATTATTGGGATGTTTTGCTGAAATTGAAGCACTGTTGGTCAGTTTCTTTTCCTCACAACCAACAGATTCACTAAGTCGTTTGGCTATTTGGGCAATCGGATTTTTCCCAGATCGTACATAACGCTTAACAAGCTTCTTAACAAGCTTCTTAACAAGCTTCTGTAGGTAGTTTTCAAATGGAAAACCACTACATTGGTCCAGGGAGCCAAATGCCTCAGCATCATCAGCCAAATGGACAAGGCTATGAACATTATATACAATGAATTCTTGCCCATAGAGCTGGGAAGCCTTTTCCACAAAATACTTCAACAACTCTTTTGCATAGTTCAAATGCAGCTGCACAAATTTTGGGAACACCAAAATTGAGGCAGCAATGCTCAGAGTAATGAAATGCTCAAAAAGCTCCTGCGACATGATTCCTTTTAAAACAACCTTTCCCGTGTAAAGCAGGAATTGGCGATACTCAGTTGCTTTCCACCTTTCTACCTCCAGAAGGCTTCGTGGTTTTCGGGCAAAACAATTGGGGATAGAGCCTCTTAGGTTGATTAATTTGCTGCTTATTTCATTCAACTGACTAGACGAGATCCTTATTTCTTTCTTCCCTCACTTCCATGCAATGATCAGCTTTTTCATTACACCAAGGCATAACTGATGCATATAGTCAATAGGAAATGTTTTTACCATGTCTATCTTTACAGCACAAAAAGGTGACTCACGGTGATGATGTTCTTCATTCAACTGGTTTCGGAAAGAAGCGTCTGTACGGAGCTGCACATTTATATATGTCAGGATAAGTTATCCGCCCAACCCACACACCAGCCTGGTTGCATTTGTCACAGCCATGGTAACCAGAATAAAGCTTTGTAGCCTTTACCATAGCTTTAGCTGGAGCATCACAGACAATGCATCTTAAACATACTTTGATGACCCTATCACCATCCTTGAGAACATGGTTCATCACTAAATCTAAATTTTCTGGTTTAGTTTCTCCATACGTTAGTGTTACTGGAAATACTTTGATGGGAGTCAAGTTCATAATACCACAAAGAACTGGCCACAAACTACTGTTGGAACTTTTGAACAAAGGTATACCATCAATGTTAATGCTTATTTCCAAATAATCTACATGTTCTCTTGTACTGGGTGGATATGAATGAAAATTCTTCAAAAGCACATCTGCTGATGGAAAATGGAGGTATTCCATGCCTGATTTAACTTGGGTGTTGACAACTCTAGCTGTGCTCAACAAGGACCTTGCAGTGGATGGCAAATCAGGATGTCCAAACTGTTTTAGTGTTTTTAGAAGACTGTCAACAGCATTATGTTTCACTTGAAAACTATTAACCCAGTTAATTAGATCATCCTCTAAACAGATACTATCTGAATCTGACAAATGTTCTTCTTTGTCTGCCTCAGAACTACATTCAGCACTCAAAATTACAGGACAATTTGGAATATTGTGGACATCAGGACAGTCCATTGAATTAGTTGAAACTTCATCTTGAAGCCTGTCCAAACAAGCATAATTGGTGATTAAATTGTGAATTGTTGAATGCTGGTTGATCGTTGGAATCATGGGCACATCAGATCTGATATGAAATATGGGAATGCATGTTGTTGTTTTGAAAGTTGCATTTCACACTGGTGAGAGTTTTGAACAGAAATACTGTAAGAAAATTTATAGTTTTGTATTTTTTCTGTCTCACTAAAAACACGAACACTTTGTGTTTTTTCTTGTGCTCATCTTACTGTGTGTTACACATTTGTTTTTGATTAACAAAAAATATTTCTATTATTTCATGACCCGGGGCCAATTTTACCCATCACGGTGTATAAGTCGATTTTCTAGGACCAAAAATTGATGTAAAAAACCCTACCTCGACTTATACGAATGGTCATGAAATCATAGAACGGATAAACTAGTACCCAGTCCTCTAGTACCCAGTCCTCTCGATGCATCAGGTAAAATCGACACGTGTAAATAGCGCATTTCATGCTAACTTTCATGCTAACTCCTCCTAGCGTAAATAGTAAATACAACATCGACATGCCGTAAAAACGAAGAAAGTATAAAGCAAGTTTCAAATTAAAGGTTATAGACTTTGCCAAAAACTCAAACAACTCTGCTGCTGGACTTAAGTATGGAGTTAACGAAAAGCTCGTTCGAGAATGGCGGAAACAACAAGAAAAGGACAAAATGCGCTGATCGTGGATCGAATTGCCACTGGCCGAAACTTGAAGAACAGCTAGCCCAGTGGATCTGTGGATACCATGTATATATCATTTAATCTTTGATTCTTTGTTTGTAATAACCATTTATTTATAAGACTAGCATACTATTATAGAGTAAGTTGTAAATACCGTAGGTTCGATAAAAAGCGTATTTATTTGTTTCCGTAAAATACTTCCGTTTTCTTTTTTAAAGATTCGTACTATTACGCTATTAAAATTTCCCTGAATATTACTCTGTCTGCTACCAATAACTATTTAGTTAAATTGGGACTCGACTTATACACAGGTTATCCTAAAAATCACAATTTTTTGCCCAAAAATTAGGGGGTCGACTTATGTGCCAGGTCGACTTGTACGCCATGATATATGGTAGCCATAAATAATTACTGGCCCCTAAGTAAAGTAGAAGTCTTGTTAAATCATTAAAACATTTTGCTAATATCATTTCTTACATGTTTAGCACGAGTATTTGTTTTGCTTGTAGACAGCTTCGGACCAGAGGAGAGGTACGAGGTGGCTTGGTTGAACCAGGATATTTGAGCATGTCGGTGAGAGGCTGGATAATGTGGGAACACGTGGGTATGAAATGGCGGTAGAAATTCACAAGGCCAAGGAATTCACGCAGTTTGGTAAGGGAGGAAGGAAGGGGAAAATCACGAATGGCTTGGACTTTGGAATCGAGGGGCTGGATGCCTTGAGGAGTGACTTTATGACCAAGGAACTCGATGGCGGAAACCCCAAAAACAGACTTGGCGAGATCGATGATAAGACCGTATTGGCGGAAGCGTTCGAATAGGAGACGTAGATGGGTTTCGTGTTCGAGGGCGTTTATGCTGGCAACAAGAATGTCGTCGATGTAGACGAAAACACAATCGAGACCACGAGTTACTTCATCCATAAAACGTTGAAAGGTTTGGGCTGTGTTGCGGAGACCAAAGGGCATTCGTGTGAATTCGAAAAGGCCAAATGGTGTGGTAATGGCCGTTTTGCAACTGTCCTCGTCAGCCATAGGAATTTGGTGGTGAGCGCGGACGAGGTCAATCTTGGAGAAGATGGTGGCGCCATGTAGTGCAGCGGAAAAATCGTGAAGATGCGGCACTGGGTATTGGTCAGGTATAGTTGCACGGTTAAGAGCGCGGTAGTCTCCACAGGGACGCCAATCACCAGGTTGAGATTTGGGAACCATGTGAAGAGGTGAAGCCCAAGGACTGCTGGATGGTCGAACAATGCCGGTGTCTAACATATGTTGGAATTCGTCCTTGGCAATTTTAAGTCGTTCTGGTGGAAGGCGACGAGGTCTGGAAGAGCATGGTGGGCCTCGTGTGAGGATGTGATGGGCGACGTTGTGTTTGACCGTGGTCTGCTTGGTGGTAGGTTGTGTAATGTCTGGGTATTCGTTGAGGAGCTCCGTGAATGGAGTGGATGGTAATGCAGCGTAGACAAGGTTTGGAGCGGTTATTGGCGAAGTAAGTCCGTTAACTCGAAGGTTGGTTACTGCGTCAATAAGGCTGCGATTGCGTAGATCTACGAGCAGGTTGAAATGACGTAGGAAATCAGCGCCGATGATGGCGTGGTTGACGTCTGCGATTGTGAAAATCCAAGGAAAGGATCGTCGAAGACCGAGGTTGAGGTTAATGATCTTGTACCGTAGCTAGCAATTGAGGAGGAATTGGCTGCCTGAAGATCATATCCTTGTCGATTTGCGCGGTCGCTTGGTTGTGGTGGGAGAACGCTGACCTCGGCGCCTGTGTCGATGAGGAAGTGTTGTTTTGTGGAAGCGTCGGTGACGTAAAACAGGCGGCTTTCGTGGGAAACGCCAGACGATTTTGCCGCGTCTATTGCCTGGCGTTGTAGTTTGATGGTGACGAAGTGTGGCTGCCAAAAGAACAAGGTGGGGTACACTTCTTCGCTGAGGCACCGAACTTGTTGTGGTACCAACACACGGGCGAGCGTGGACGTTGGTCGTTGCGGCCACGATCATCGTCGCGGTGTGGTGAGGGGGAACGGGAACGACGACGATCGTGCGGGTCGTAGTTGGTCTGCGATGGTGTGAAGTTTTGGTTGAGGTTGTTGACGGTGATTGTTAGCTGCGAAACCATGTCTCGAAGTTCACGCAATTCGTTGGATTGGGTTGAGGTGGTTGGTGTTGATTTGGGTACCACTTCGGACAGGGTTGATGGAGTAGTATGTGTTGGGGCAACTTCCAGGATCTTATCAGCCAACTTCGATAAACTCTGTACGTCAAGATCGTCCTTCGTCGAAGCCAAGATTAGCTGTGCGTTCGTTGGAAGCCGCTGGAGAAACAGTTGCTTCATTATCGACGGTTCGAGGTGATTTTCTCCCAACAACTGTTGCATCCTGCAGTAGAGTTGGGATGGTTTGCAGTCGCCTAATTCTACGGTGGTGAGCAGCTGATGAAGGCGCTGTTGCTCCGAGGCTGATGTGCGTTTGACGAGTTCAGTTTTAAGACGAGCGTAAGGAGTCTCGGCCGGTGGATTGATCAGGAGATCTCGAACTTCTTGGGCGACGTCGGGTTGGAGAGCCCCCACAACATACGCAAATTTAGTTTGTTCCAAGGTTATGCCTCTGGTAGTGAACTGTGCTTCGACCTGGGCAAACCAAAGAGCGGGGTCACTAGGCCAGTACGGAGGCAATTTGATGCTGATAGCTGAGGTCACCGGTGAAGCTGTCGGTTGTGCGGCGGTGTTGCCAGACGAACTTTCTGGTTGTATACTTTCGGTGGACATTTCTCGTCGGAGTCACCAATTTAGCGCGAGTATTTGTTTTGCTTGTAGAGCGATGAATTTGTGAGCTGGTGAGAAAATACTCGGAACGCCAATGTGATATATACTTTTTATTACATACAGAAATTCGCCACTAAATATAATATAGTTGATTTGAAGAGATGTTCTCGTGAGAGCACCAAGTGAGCCTATCTTATTGTATTTACAAGCAGGTATTATATATACTAGCAAATGAGTAGGCGTTAAATTATTAAGGAAGCTGTCATCAAAGATTATAAGCTGGGAGTGTTAAACGTCACTACCAAGGTTAAGGCGCGTCTTAGGTGAGGCTATTTCCTAAAAGGATTAGGAACTAAAAATAATGTTTATAAATGTTCTGAAAGTTCCTTGCGCGCAAACAGGAAACCGCATCATATGCGCGTAGTTAAATCGCGTGATGAGGCACTACACATGTATTCCGGGCTCTATGCTACCTAACAAATTTTGCTCAATACACTTACATGTATTCTGACTGTCCAACGAAGCAGTTGCTCGGTTGCCCAAAACAGGCATGTCACTGCTGGTTAACATTGTTTGCTGGCCCAACATGGTTCTGGAAAGCTATGCACTAGATAATAGTCAGCAGAACCCTTTTGAACCCACCAACACCACTAACCCAGCAGTGACATGTTCGTTGTGAAACAGTTGCAAATCCTTTGTAAACCTACCACACATTAATTCAAAATATGTAAATATTTATTATAACACACATGGAGAAGAGCATTCATGCATTTGAAATTA
This sequence comes from Chrysogorgia sp. JL179-B06, assembly GCA_035772405.1. Taxonomy (NCBI): domain Eukaryota; kingdom Metazoa; phylum Cnidaria; class Anthozoa; order Scleralcyonacea; family Chrysogorgiidae; genus Chrysogorgia; species Chrysogorgia sp. JL179-B06. Next base: position 1,636,521 of record JAYKKM010000121.1, read on the forward strand.
TACATGGCAAACTCTCAATCCTACCTGGACCAGTAAATTCAATTTTGTGATTCAATTTTGTATATGTAGATACTTTCCAAAAGGCAAACAACATTATTCGGGATTTTGAAATATCGATCGCAACAACATTAGCTGTGAGATTTAAAAATATATTTGTGGACTGACCAAATATATTTGTCGACTGAAAAATATATTTGATGACTGCACCCTTACAAAACCAAACACTATTTTGAAGATAGTTTAATGCTAGTTTGAAAAGCTATTTTAAATCTAGTTCAAGTTCTATTTTAACTCTATTTAGAAAGTGATTGTCAACCCTATTTGTAAACTAGTTTTATTATAGTTTTAATCTGGTTTAAAGCTATTTGAAAGATAGTTTAAACCTGTTTTAACTTTTCCAAAGCATGTGTTTAGTTGTTGATCAGCCATTAAAACAGGTTTTAAATAGTATTAAAATACATTAAAAATAGTAAAGCTGCAAAAAAACCATGCTATTTAAAATATAGTTTAATACTATTTTAAGCCTAGTTTACTTAAAACAGGTTTTAAATAGTATTAAAATATATCCAAATAGCAAATAAAACAGGTTTTAAATAGTATTAAAATACATCCAAAATAGTAAACCTGGATGAGTTCTGTTATAATTTAAAATATAGTTTAGCCTAGTTTAGTACTCTATTTGAATGGTTTTCCACAAAGGTAGAAGGTCTTAATAAAGAAAATAAATTGAAGACAACTGTCAAATATAAAATGATTTATTATTGAAAAGCTGGAATAGACATTTTTTTTACATATCAGTTGGGAACTATATAATAAATATAATTATTTGTTAGAGCTTTTTATTATGGCCTTTGCTCTTACTGGACAGCACCACATTCCACTTGCCAGTTCTGCTAGCTACAAAATTATAAATTGAATAATATTATGAAGCAGTTTATATGTCAAAGATGGCATTGATTATTATAATATTAAGTCTGCTTACTCCTTCGCTAACTGCTCTTTCCTATGGAATTTTTCAAGAAGTTTCTACCAAACAAACTTTACCTTTCCCTCCAGCACCAGCACTACCACTTTTCATACTGTATTGTTTAAAGGGGCTATGTCACGATCTGCCTGGTTACTCAGCTAAGCGTACTTGTTGATTTTTTGTTCAAGATAGTATACGGCAATCGTGGCCTTCCAGCTCCTTCGCGTTTCCCACCACGATTAGACATTAAATTGTCATTACGCTTTACTTCTAACTCGTCCAAAATAACCCACCAACATGAAAATAACAAATACTAATCGAATAAATCGTTCAGCTTTCGCTTCGCTTTGATTTTGGATTCCGAATCAAAAATAAAAAGTACGCTTAGCTGAGTAACCAGGCAGATATATTATACATGACACATGTACATTACAAGTAATAAAAAACCCAGAAAGCCTTGATGTTGATGTAATTTGCAAATGGTCTTATGTATATATTCCAACATTCAAAATTTTCCTTCACCATAAATCCTTGGCTTAGTTCATGTGCATTAGATTCATTAATAATTAAATGATTATTTTATGGTGTTTTGCTGGACAACATTTATGAAATAAAAAATGCCTGCCTGTGTTTATATAGCCTGATGCAAATACAGTGGAACCCATATTAAGCGGCCACCCATATTAAGCGGCCACCCATATTAAGCGGCCACCACCTACTAAGCAGTCAGTTATCAAAGTCCCAAAGTTATTGTCAGTATAATACTGTAAATGGAACCCCTATTAAGCGGCCACACCTTTTGGCCGTCCTATTAAGCAGCTATCAAAAATTTAATGATTTTAAAAAATATGAAACAGTTCGGCATTGTTTGAAGAAACGTGATGACAGTCAGAAATAAAATGTAACAAAAAACTGATAAAACACCTGTGTTACTCGCAAGTGATTAGCTGTGTGTTAAGTCAAATCCTTCTTTTTCAAGCATTTGATGCTAACCACTCAATGGAAAATTTATTTCCTGTGAAATGGTATTCTCATGGAACTTCCAAGCCATAGCCGCGTTTACACTCAACATAACTTTTATCGCCATCTTTTCTTGAGACATAGTGTTTTAGATATAGACATAGTGTTTTAAACATAGACATAGTGTTTTTGCAACAACTTATATCAGTGCTTGTAGTTTCAATAATGCACAGTGCATTTATAAACAACATTTTTTATATAATACATTATGTGCAGCAGTTGTCATAAGCCAATCAAGCATGATCTTTTGAAATAATATTACATTTCTCATGCCACACCTTATGTTAATTTTGACAAATTCCTATTAAGCGGCCAAACCCTATAAAGCGGTCACTTGCCAATTCCCTGAGGGTGACCGCTTAATAGGGGTTCCACTGTATTAAAGTAAGTTTGGGAGAATTTGAAAGTTTGTCTGGATGAGAATTAACATACATGTATTAAGTACTTTCTTATTTTCCCAAAGTCTCTATCCATACTTATTACACGATTGAGTCGGTTTTCTTTGTTTATCTAGCATAAAGACCATGAATACTAATTAGATAAGAAATGAAGGAAAAACTAAGGGAAATCTTTGTACAAGGTGGATAAAATGGACAAAATTTTGTTGGAAAACCTCCTCACTCGTGAAATAAGTCAGATAAAGCCCTCGAACATCGGGCTTTATGCTATATAAAGCCCTCGGACACACAGCATCCTCGGGTCTTCATATAGCATAAAGCCCTCCTTCTCGGACTTTATCTCTTACATACATACTAGTATGTATAAAACTGAGCTGATTCACTTGGCACTTTGTTCACAACATGCATTTATAATTCCATCAATTGAAAAATCAAAAAAATATAATCAATTGCAACTGGTATACAATATCACATCAAGAAATCTTTTGAATATTACCAAATGTTTGGAAGTTAGATTTATACATAACAATTATGATATTATAAACAACACTTCTAAAACCAAAGAAATATCACATATGCTCTTTGAACTTTTAAGTTGTGTTTTTCAGCAAGCATTTAAATCTTAGAAATTCCCTTTGCTTTTGTTGATTGTTATTCATACTTATAATTATCATCATTATTATTATAAACAAATGAAAGGTTATGTAAACGAATATTCCAAAAAAAATTTCGTATAATAATACCGCTTTGTTTCCTCACAAATTCCTGAGACCAGATAAAAGATAAAGCCAAATGGCTTTCTTCGTCATTCAAATTGTTTTGATTGGACACTCGATTGTCCACTATTGCCATTAAAAATAACTCTTCTCATACAATGCAGGGGAAATATCTAAGACAATGTTTTTGATAAGATATAATTAAGATAATCTCTGGTAAACTATTTGTCATTTGATTTCGTATTTTATATAGCTGCTTCAAACTTTCAGATACGTTTAGTATAGCTTATAGTAGATCAGACTTACCTTCGAACATTTCATCACAGCCAAGACCGACAAATAATTGATGATCAGACATTTCTTTAGACATGGTAACACAAATTTACAAAACAAAGAATCCAAGACACAACGGAGTAGCTTCGACAACCACGAGGGAATTTCAAATATGGCGGCGCAACTGCTTAAGACTATCTCGCTGGAAACTCTGGGAAATGTCCATTTCCCTCGTCCCCAGGGCCTTCGCGGCAATTTCAACTAGAGTTAAAATAGGACTGTTTTAAAACTAGTTCATAGAACCAAGTTCCTTATTTGATGAACTAGTTTCAAAATAGATGTTGTAGGAATTGGTAGATAGTTTAAAACTAGTTTTAAGGTTGCATTTTATATTAAATAGTTTTAAAATATACACATAAATTCAAAATATATTTTAAATAGATCACAACTTGTTTTCCAATTTCTCTTAAATATTTAAAACTAGCTTTAAAATTGACATCTTATGTAAAACATACTTAAAATAGACCTATTTTTTAGCTATTTTGCTTTCAAAATAGTTTTGAAATAGGTAAAAAAAATTTATTCAAGTTAAAACAGTTGTGAAATATGGTTGAAATAGATTTAAAACTGTGAAGACTATTTTAACAAATTATGAAAAATAGTGTCAAAATAGGGCATCAGCCTTTAAAAATAGGGAAAAAATAGTTGAAATAGGTTTAAAATAGATTTCAAATACCTTTAAAATAGTGTCTGGTTTCGTAAGGGTGGCCAACCAAGCAACCGTTGTTGGTAACCGAGTAACTGCTTCGTTGAACAGTCAGAATAAGTGTATTGAGCAAAATTATTAGGTAGCACAGAGCCCGGAATACATGTAAGAAATGATATTAGCAAAATGTTTTAATGATTTAACAAGACTTCTACTTTACTTAGGGTCCAGTAATTATTTATGGCTATATTGGGTTGGGTAAAATTGGCCCCGGGTCATGAAATAATAGAAATATTTTTCCCTCCTATCGGCTATGAAATTGTTTTGTTCATCAAAAACAAATGTGTAACACACAGTAAGATGAGCACATATATTGACTGAAACTATTATATGCGCATTGCATATACGATAAGCATTTCTGCATTTGCCATAGAACTTTTGTAAAGTCAGGCGAACTGGAAAACCGGCTTTACTAGTCATGATGCTTTTAAACAAGTGATAAAATGTGTGTGTGTGCTGCACAGGCAGAGTAGAAATACAAATCAAATGTATAAAAAGGTTGGTGTACTGCCGAAATAGCATGTAAGTTGTCTAATGTTTCGAGCAAAGGCCCTTCGGAAGAGAGTGAAACATAAAGTGAAATATTCACTCAGTTATTACGGGTTTGTTTTGAGAATACAACCAGTCTTCTCGCTGTCATTGAATTTAAACACGTCTTTAAACAAACCCGAAACAATCAAGAGGCAGACTTGAAGCAAGTGTAAGTATTTCACTATTACCGGCAGTACACCTAATTTTGGTTTCCGACTACTTGGCGAAATGGTTCATAATATTTATGAAGAACATGTTACCGCTGGGTTAGTGGTGTTGGCAGGGAGCGATTCTAGAATACCCCGCCAGATTTTTCCCAGTGATTACACAGACGTTCCATAGTCCGTAGTCGTTCGAGAAACAATTTCTGCAGCGCAATTGAAGCAATTGCGTAAATAAAACAACTTCTGATTCTGTAATGATGTAGTATGACTAATGACGTGCTACCGTGGTCCGCAGTCCCATAGTGAAGTAATGATATAAATAATATGTAAAGAAACGCTACCGTGGTCCGCAGTCCCGTAGTGAAGTAATGATATAATATGTAAAGAAGCGCTACCGTGGTCCGCAGTCCCATAGTGAAGTAACAATATAATAATATCTAAAGAAGCGCTACCGTGGTCCGCAGTCCCGTAGTGAAGTAATGATATAATAATATCTAAAGAAACGCTACCGTGGTCCGCAGTCCCATAGTGAAGTAATGATATAAATAATATGTAAAGAAACGCTACCGTGGTCCGCAGTCCCGTAGTGAAGTAATGATATAATATCTAAAGAAACGCTACCGTAGTCCGCAATCCCATATTGTAGTATTCCCGCACCCTAACCCTAACGTAAGTTACGTATCCACTAAGCTAATCCATAACACTAACCCTAATGTTAAACCTAACCAACTAACCCGTTCAATTAACGTGTACCGCCTTGTAAGTTATCGTAAAAGATAACATCAAAGTGATTTGTTGCAGCGGGACTCAAACACAGCCACGAACCCGTTGAATGTGTGTAAATAATCTAAATATTAAAAGAAAATCAACACAAATCTTGAACACAAATCTGAAGTAAATATCCATTTTTAGTAGGTTTGATTTATTTTGTGGTTAAAATATCACTCAATTACTCTTGTGCAATGAGAAATAGACCATGCAGTTATTTCAATTCCACAATAAATTTGTACTTTAATCAAATTATATAGGTAGTTAACAGTATAACCAAAAGCTGTATCTTTCCACTGTTTTCTTTTTGCTTTTCGTGAAAGTACTTTCATTGCACAAGGTGTATAATTAAAAGGTCAAATTTGAAATTTAATGCAATGAATGGTCAACCTTTTGAAACTGAATGAAATTAGCATTTTCTTTTAAACAAGCTATTGTAACCCACTTGGTTTCATTCAATTTTCAACTGGAGATACAACCTGCATGCAGAGAACTTTTCAGTATTTAAATGAACTTTAGTTTCCATAAAACTTTTTATTCAGTATAAAAGCAATCTTAATATATTAAAAATCAACATTAAAGTAGAATACACTCAATTATTATTTTACGTTTAAAGGAATATTTATGCTGTTGGTTGATATATTTGTTTTGCGTCCTGCAGAAACACTGTGAACTTATGCATATATCGCCTCATAAACTCAGCTAAGTACGAACAGAAATGATATTTTCTCATACCAAATGTGGGTAGTTTCGCCTTAGCTTGTCTCCAGTGGCCTTCAATCTTATTTGTATGATCTCCGTTATCATTTACAAACTCTTGAGAATGGTTTACTGTTTTATGCGTGTACCCATGCTTTTCTAAATTGCAATAGGCCTTCCAGCAATCAGAAACAATTGTTGTTCCCGGTTTGATCTTTTGTTGAATTATAGGCAGTAGAGTTGCCTCATCACGTTTTTCAACAGCTACTAGAAAACATTTTCTACTCTCTTCTTCTGTGCCCCCAAAAACCCATTGCCCTTCGACATGGTGTCCTTGATGGTATTTGCGCTTCCCAAACTTGCTCTCATCAATCTGGACTGTTTTACCTTCTCCTCCAATAACATCGTGTTTTTCTAGCAGCGTCACTTTGCAAACTTCTCTACAAAAGCTATCCCAGTCTACGCCGGATTGCTTAGATATCCCCAGTTCGTGTATAATTTGATTTTGGTCACGGATCCACCAATATGTGAACTTCAAGATTTCTTCCAGGGTCATGTTACTTTTTTCAAACCAACTACCCGATCTGATAGACTTTTCAATTCTGTGTCTTTTATTATTAACTTGCACTCTGCACTCAAATTAAAAACCATCGGAACGGTCGTTACAACCAACCAAAGTCATCACCTTTCCACATACAGAGCAGTTTTGTCTTTTAGCTAGCAACCCTTCCGTCATTAGCCATTGAATAAGGAATTCTTTATTTGAAATCAGCGATATTAAGTCATCGTGTACCTGCTTCCTTTGCTCGTTCCGCACTGAGTCGAGTTATCTTGTGAAATTTATCTTGTCAAAGTGTTATTTATTTTAAATTATTCTTTGATTTTCATACTTGTTTGCTTCATGTCGCAAAATGTATTATGGTGGCTTTTCTCTACTCTAGAATCATTAGTCATTACCCGGCTGGGTACATGTACATACATGCATTTTTGGTATTTGGCCAATTGGGCTGACTCAACTGTATGTTGCTGATCACTTTATTCTTTCCAGAATCAGACCCACATGCACAACTAGATGATGTCGAACTAATTGATCAAGATCAATATCAAGAACTTTAAGATGGACGAGACGACCATGATACTGAACGAGATGGTGCTGAACGGGATGATACTGAACGAGATGATACTGAACGAGATGATACTGAACGAGATGATGCTGAACCAGATGAAGTTCATACGATTTGTGATCCTGAAGAGACTCAAGAGAGATCCGCCCCTCAAACTAGCCAAGCAAGCTCCTGTGATCTCAGTCAAGAATTGGACGAACCATCACAACCGAAGCTCCAGAAATTTCAGATAAATACAAACTTTCCAAGCAAAAAAACAAGATCTTTCAATGCAAGCTGGTACAACCGCTTCGACTGGCTAGAGTATAACGTTTAAAGCGATGCAGCATTTTGCTTTGCTTGTAAAAACTTCGGCTCAAGAAGTTCCGTAGACTCCACATTTACCGTAACTGGCTTTAGGAAGTGGACTAATGCGGTGGACAAGGACAAAGGTTTTATGAAACACCAGAAATCAGAAGTTCATAAAGATTGCTACGAGAAATGGAAGGCAAAGGTCCAAATATCAGATGGACAAGATACAAGTATACTCGAGAAACTGGTTCCCGACCAAGCGAAAACAACTGAAAACAACAGAGAGTACTTTAAACTTCTGTTCCAGTATGTAATTTGGTTTGCAACGAGCGAGATAGCATTCCGGGGCCACGACAAGGCCGCTGATTCGAAGAACCCAGGCAACTGGACAACTTTTATAAAGATGCAACTGAAGACCAACAAGGAGTTTCAAAGTCTCCACCAAGCGATAACAGAAAAAAGGCTTCTTGTGGACTACACTAGTAAAACGTCTCTCAATGAAATGCTGTCTATACTCGCGGTTCAGATACGGAACCAGATATGCCATCAGATCGCAACTGCCGGGTGTTTCAGTGCACTGATCGACGAAAGCAAGGGCAAGAGAGAAGAGCTCGCTTTCTCTGTTCGCTACTACACCGAGAAGGTACAAGAGAGATTCCTGTCCATGACTGCACTCACCAAATTTGATGCGAAAGACCTGATATATGAAGTCCAGCAGAAATCCAACGGATCGCCTATTATCAGCCTCGGCGCAGATGGCGCTAGCGTGATGTCTGGTCGGTTAGCAGGAGTCGCAGAATTGCTCCGATCAAGGTATTTTGAGTGGCTTGTTTACATCCATTGTACTGCCCATCGTTTGAATTTGGTTGTGGGAGACATGCTAAAGGCGTCTTTGTCATCAACGGATGCTATGACCACAGTAAAATCCTGCCATACACTGCTCAATAAACCGAAGATCAGGCAGAAGTACGAATCACTCCACAGAGAAATGTATCCTAGCAAACAAGTTAAACATATAACGCAGCAAATCGATATTCGTTGGGGATGCAAATACGAAGCCGTTGATGTTATATCTGAAATATTTGATGTTGTCCTCACGACCCTGATAGACGTGGCAAACAACCTCGGTGGAAGTGATGAAGATTCGGAAGATGATGAGTATGGGTATACGAAATCGCAGGCAGAAACAGCAGCTGGACTGTACCATAAACTGATGTCAGGAAAATTCATCGTCGGTCTGACAACACTTCATAAGTATCTCGGCAAGCTATACTTCCTTAATAAATAACTTCAGGCCGAAGAAATTGATTGGACGCACGTTCAATACGAGCTGACTCGAACTCGGAATTCAATTAACAACATCAAAGACGAGGACATATTTACCAAGTCGAAAGAAATTTCAAGAAAGACTGGAAACCCCTTAGCTCTCTGCGACAATGCCTATCCACAACACTAGAGCTACAACAGTTACGACTCCCAATGATCAGGATCATCAGGTAAAATAATTTATTGGAGAACTCAACGCAGAGCTGAAGAAGAAACTCAACGATGAGTTTAATGTCAGATTTGACTCTAAGAACACAGACATCCTTAGAGCTATCAATGCTCTTAATGCAGGTTCAGATACCTACTTGGACTTAAGTGAGCTAGATGTGCTACTGAATACTTTCAGCTGTCTCAACATTGACAGATCTATCCTCGAACTGGAAATCGAAAGAGCTGAAGTTGATTACCGTCTTGGTCTACCAATAAATCCAAAGAGGCTTCCAAACTTGACCACTTTAATTGCAGTGAAGAACACCATCTCGACATCAACCGCTTCTGTGGAAAGAGCATTTTCCGGCATGAATCGTGTCTGCACGAAGCTGCGATCCACCCTTCTTCCAGAAAGATTAAGTGATCTTTTATGCATTTCGTTAAACAGAGATGTTGCTGATTTGCTGGATTTGGACGAAGTCGTAACAGCATGGGGAAACATGCGCAATAGATGGGCTAAAGTAAAGTAAAGTCTAAGTCATTAACATGATTAACTGACTTTGAACTAGTCTAACTGTATAAACTATAAAATGTATAATGACATGTACTTATTACTAAATTGAGAACTAAGAACTTGAAAAAAACTATTCATTATTTCATTTATTTAATATTTATTAAAAACTTTGTTAGTTTGTTACTTTACGATTTTCACAAATTTGAAATATTCTAAGGAAGCTACTGAAAAGCTATACAACTATATTTTATAACTTTATACTTTATTTCATTAATAATTATTAATTATTAAATAATAATACTTTGTATAGCTGCATTTATATATTATATGTTAATGTTATAATTTTATACCACTATTCATTAATAATTATTAGTTTATTATTATACTGAATACTCTGAAATTGAAAATATACTGTGCGGCGTGTGCGCACTAATTTAGCAAGTTACTAAAGTACTAGCACTAGCAGCCTAGCACGGCATTTGAGCATTTTATGTCCATCCCATTCCCAACTCAGGGACTTAAATACTTGGTCACATGGGCAGGGGTTATGGCGTCAATGGCGATATGCCTAAAAAATATACAACAGCCCGGTGGCCCCAGTCAGCCCCTTTGGTAGCGAACCAATGCACCGCCCCAGGAAAATCTGCACCCCTCCTGTCAGATGAGCATTGATCCGCCCTTGGTATTCTTCTGATGAGTATTGTGGACCATTGTCAGATACTACACTCTCAGGAATTCCATGTCTGCTGAATATGGACTTTGTTTTGCTGATGACTGTCCGTGCTTTTGTGTTTCGAAGTTCAGCAACTTCGGGATAGCGGCTGTAATAGTCGACGATTATTAAATGTGGTTTTCCTTTCCAGTCAAAAAGATCAGTTCTGACTTTTTGCCATGGTCGACTGGGAATTTCGTGGTGTTGAAGTGGTTCTCGTTGGTTGGCGTTGCCGTGATGAAGACATGTTGAGCATTTTGATACTAGTTCTTCAATCTGTGAGTTCATACCAGGCCAGAATATGCTTTCTCTAGCCAACCTCTTGGTCTTCTCAATTCCTTGGTGCGACTGATGGAGTTTCTGGAGAGTGTCTGCACGCAGTTTCGGTGGAATAAGGATGTTATGGGCTTTGTATTTAAGTCCTCCATCAGTTGTCAGTTCTTGGCAGTATGGATAGTACGGTCGTACTTAAATTGGTACCAGTATTGTGATCGGGCCAACCTTCTTGAATCTGTTGGACTAAGAGTTGCATCGTTTCATCTGTGCGGATTTCGTCTTTGATGGCTTCGATTTTTCGGTCAGTGACGTAAGACTCTGATGACATCAGATGGATGAATCTCTCCGAAGCGATGTCTTCTTCAAATTGCTCGTGAATAATCTCGGGAGGAAATACACGCGAGAGCGCATCAGCGATATACATTTCACTTCCTTTCTTGTAAATAGAGATGCGCCGATTAATCGGAAAATATCGGAAAACAATTTTTAAATAATCGGTAATCGGCCGATTATTGTATAATAATCGGAAATATATTTGATTATTTTAAACAGAAAAGGACGAAGTTGTTTACTGCTGTAGCAAGCTAAAATTACTTGAAGATCTAAGAAACAGCGCGTTAAAACTATGTATGTTTATGAACATGACACCCAGTGAAAGCAGCATGCACATTCCTTAGCGATGAGTGAGGAATACTAGACGAGGAATGGCGAAGTCTCTCAGAAGCGGTGTTTGGAAATATTTTAAGTTAGACGAAGGGGATAATTCAAAGGCATTGTGCGAGGTGTGTCAATATGAGGGAGCGCGTGTTCTTATATCATGAGGAGGCAAAAACAGTAAGAAGTTCACGACCATGAATCTGCGAAATCACCTTAAAGTGCCTATGAAACGAAAATTTCGTTGTTCCGATTATACTTTTATTTGCAAGAGCTCGTGAAATGATAGAGTAACTTTATTGACAGTTTTTCAATATCTCTTTTCGTTCTCAAGATATTAAGATTTCAAATGATATACCCTATGACGTCACTGGTTGTATACAATGTATTTACATATTGGAAAATCGTGTATATCTTGAAGATTATTGAAAGAAATAACTTGAAACTTTTCATGTGGATACAGACGACTAAATGTAAGAACACCGTGCAAGTTTCGTGGTTGTCATGGTAAATTATCAGATTCCAGACCTCATAAATTCCAAACGACAATTGTTTGTTTTCTCTTTGATGGCAACCCTTTTCGAATCGATGTTGTTGGAGCAGATTAACTAAGTCAGTCAAATCCTGCTCAAGTACTACCAAAAAGTTGCCACTGAAGAGAATGCAAACAATTGTGTTTTCGAAATCATGAGGTCTGGAATCTAATAATTTAATATGGCAATCATAAAACGTGCACGGTGTTATTGCATTTAGTCGTCTGTATCTACATGCAACGTTTCGAGTGATTTCATTAAATAATGTTCAAGATATACACGATTTTCCAATCTGTAAATACGTCGTGTACAACCAGTGACGTCATAGGGTATCTCATTTGAATATCAAACCAATCTTAATATCTTGAGAAGGAAAAGCGATATGGAAAATCTGTCAATAACGTTACTCTATCATTTCACGTGCTCTTGCAGAAAAAAATATAATCCCAACAACGAAATTTTCGTTTCATAGGCACTTTAAGGGTAAGCATCCAAAGCAATTTCTTGAATTGACAGCAATTGACATCGAAGATAGAACTGTTGCAGAGAAAAGAAAAGAAGATACGAATGACTCAACAACAGCAACAATTCGAAAGAAACTAAAGACCCAAATGTCTTTGCAGCAGAGTCTTGAAGCAAGTCGAGCGTGGGATATCAACAGTGCTCCTGCTCAGAAAATCACTAAGTTGATTAGTGAAATGATTGTTCTTGATAACCAGCCGTTTGTGATGGTCGAGGACTTAGGTTTTGTGCGCCTCATGAACCATGTTGCCCCAAGATACCATATTCCTGATCGACGCCATTTCAGTGGAACGGTAATTCCAAATTTGGTAACAAAGGCAGAAGCTGCTGTGTCAAAGTTACTCAAAGAAGCAGACCGTGTGTCTTTCACATCGGACATTTGGACTTGTTCACACAATAATGACACTTTCATAAGCCTGTCGGCCCACTGGATCGGAAAGAATCTTACCAATAATCCACGGCAGTCATTTGTTCTCCATTCTAGTTTCTTTCCTGGGAGCCACACGAGCGAGCGCGGAATTTAATCGGTTTATACCGATTAATCGGCCGATTATATGAAATAATCGGCCACCGATTAATCGGCAATGTTAATCGGCTATTTTCGTGATCGGCGCACTACTTGTAAACCAGGTTGATGTCATAGGCTTGTAGCTGCATGAGCATTTTCTGGAGGCGGCTTGGTGCTTCTGACAGTGGTTTCTTAAGGATTGCTTCCAGAGGTTTATGGTCGCTTTCTATAGTAATGGTTTTGCCATAGACATACTGATGGAACCGTTTGCAGGTAAAGACAACAGCAAGCAGTTCCTTCTCGATTTGTGCGTAGCGGCGTTGTGTTTCGTTCATAGCTTCTGATGCGTAAGCTACTGGACCTTGGTTTTGGATTAGAGCAGCTCCAAGACCGTTTTGTGAAGCATCGACTTGGAGTGTTACTGGTTGTGCGACGTCGTAGTAGCGCAGAGTACCAGGATCAGTAAGTAAGTTCTGCAGATCTGTGAAAGGTTTCTCGTGTGTTTCGAGCCAATGAAATTCAATGTTTTTTTTGATAAGTTCTCTCAGAGGTGCGGTCACATCTGAAATGTTTGGCGCGAACTTGGCGATAAAATTTACCATGCCTAACAGTCGTTGAACATCGTGTTTGTTCGTAGGCTTTGGATAATTCTTGATTGTTTGAACTTTGGTCTCGTCGGGGTTGACGCCATTTTCGGTAAGTGTCTCTCCCAAATAGGTTATCTCAGTTTGACGGAACTGGCATTTCTCTTTGCTAAGTGTCATATTGATATCTGACACTAGGTTTAACACACGTTCAAGGTTTTGATCGTGTTCTTCCATCGTGCGTCCCCAAATTAGAATATCATCGATGTCCGTCTCACATCCGGGAAGATCATGGAATTTCTCGTGCACGGTCTTGTGAAACACCTCTTGCGCGAACACTACACCAAATGGTATCACGTTAAAGCGATAGCGGCCAAATGGTGTATTGAACGTCGTCAAGTAGGAGCTTTCTTCATCAAGTGGCATTTGCCAAAATCCAGAGGTGGCATCCAATTTACTGAAGAATTTGGCGCCTGTCAGTCGGCTTGTGATCTCTTGTTGTGTGGGGAGTTGGTAATGTTCTCTACGCAGAGCTTTGTTGAGATCTCGTGGGTCGATACATGCTGAGTTTTCCAGAGCGTTCTCTTTAACTACCATGGAATTTACCCAAGCAGTAGGCTCGTTGACTTTCTTAATGATTCCTTTGGTTTCCATTTCTTGTAGTTCGGTCTGGACACGATCTCTCAAAGCAGCAGGAAGTTTACGAGGAGGGTGAACCACTGGTATCGCATTAGAATTAATCTTGATGTGATAAGGTTCTGATATGCGTCCTATTCCGTCGAAACATTTCGAATATTTCTCGAATATCTGTTCACTCGTTAGTCTGTTGAGTGAACTTTGATGTGCTGCGTCGTTATTTGGCTTGTTGTGTAGCTGGTCTACGTTATGAAACGTTATAAGCTTCATACTTTTGCAGTTTTTACATCCGAGCAACGATTTACCTGCGTTGACCACTTGAAACTCAGTACTTGTCAACACTCCTTTGTATTGACATTTCAAATAGCATTTTCCCACGAATGTTATGGCCCCCGAAGGCGGTCAGTTTTGCTGTGCCCGGCTTGAGCTTGTTACAACGTTGTCGTTTTGGAACAGCGGCTTCGTAATCTTTCTTTGTGAGAATGTTCGTCTCAGCTCCGGAGAGTTTTATTCGTAGTGTCGAGTTGTTGACTTTGAGAGAAGCATGTTCCTCGTCGTTGTCATTTGTCACAGCTGTCATCACCATGTCGATTCCATACGTCGAAGAGTCACTTTCATAGTCGACTTTGTGTACAGATTTCTTTTTCTTGGGTTGCGATTGACATAATTTTGCAAAGTGTCCTAGTTTTTGACAGTTATTGCACTTTTTCGCATATGCAGGACAGGACTTTGGTTCATGAGTTCGACCACAATTACCACACGGTTTGTTTGAGGGGTTGTTGTTTTCCTGTTTATTATTGTTGCGAAATTTGCCTTTATTTTGTTTTCGCTGATCTCTCCCCAATGCGTCAACATTCGCGGAACTCTGATCGCTCAGAGACTTCACTTGCTCGCGAGATACTTCGGAAGCTCGGCATATATCGACGGTTTTCTGCAGAGTTAACTCCGATTCGCGAAGTAGACGCTTTTTAATGGCAGGGAATGCCATTTCGCATAACAAAGTTGGCAAAAAAACACAGAACTCGTGATCTTTTTGGGGGGGTTTTCCCGCCAATAAATAACTTACCCGCAATAATTTCTAACTCAACATCAAGCTGTGAATGTCTATCAGTGATTCAGGTAGATTTTATATTAAAATAAACGTGGAAGAACACAATACATAAAGTACAGTAATAAGGTAATAATTTTGGAAAATTTTAATAAATAGTCCTTATTTTCTGATATGGGTCTTCGTTTTCGTAATGCGAAAACGAAGACGGGTCTTCGTTTTCGTAATTACGAAAACGAAGACCCATCTTAGGTCTTCGGTCTTCGTTTGCGTAGGTCTTCGTTTTCGAAACACCCTTTAAAATAATAAATTTTCGGGAACTGGAAAAGCTAATTTCGATAAAAGCTCTGTTGCAAATTAAGTAGAGCTTAATTTCCCTGACAAAAATTTATTTTTATAATTTGCAGGTATACAATTGACAGAGGATCAACTTGAAGAAGTTGCTGTTGAATTTAATGTGCTTGATGTGCCTGATGATTATCTCACAACTGAGTTTACAGAGGAGTGTGAGAGAATTATTAAAATAAACTATTTGAAGCCTTTAGATTGCAAAGATGCATTTGTTTATTTAAAACAAAACTTTAGATTGTCAAGAATACAATAGTTTGAAAAGTATAACTGAGTTGTCTTTAAAAGAACAGAACTTTCGTTGAACTTTTATGATATAATTTACCTGCCAGAAACCATACGCAGCATACTTTGTACTGCTACTGGTAATGTATGAACATACAACAATGTAACTATAAATAATAACTGTTTTAATAATTACCATATTTATTATAAACATTGTACATACTAGTTCTGTATATTGCACTTATGTTCTCTACTAAAGGTTGAAATAGCAAGATCTGACAGGTTTCCAGTGCAGTACATGTAGTTCAGTTGAAGCAATCTCTGGGTCAAACAAATCAAGAACATTAACCTGGATATCAACCAGCATCAACTGTTTGTTTGACTTATGGTATGAAAAATGAGTCAAACATTCAGCTTTCTTGCCAATAACATCTTCAGGATCAGCACATATCAAACCATTGTGCAGCGCCCAGCATGGGTCCTGATGTTCCATTCGTGCCTCACCCCTTTGGGTATAATGTAATAATTTTCTTTGTAATAATGTTCTTTACCCAATAAAGTTATATAAACATTATTGTTGATGTATTTTGTGAAGCACCCAGCTATAAATTCCTCTATTCTCACATATTCATGTTTCTCCATGGAAAATTTTAAGTCGTTGACTGATTGGCTCTTTATAATTTGCTCTTTTAGTTGCATAGCAAAGTTCCTTGCAAGGAGGTGCATCTGGACAACTTTGCGGTTGTGATCTTCAGTTTTCTGACCAGTATCTGCTATACCCTTTAAAGGCTCAGGGTGATATCTTTTGACGACCCAACTTGTAACCAATAAAATCTTTGTGCTGTGTTGTTGCCTGAAAGCTTTTCTGAAGCTTCCAGATCCTAAATGATTTTTCTCTTCCACGAATTCCATAGTTATGGGAACCTTTGACCATGCTAGGACTTCCATGTTAAATTGGTACAACTTGACTATTGTTGTCACAGTGGCTTTGTTGATATGCATTTACTTTAAAGTTTCAGTAGCAGCAGGTTTGCTTTCCCCCTGGTCATTGGTTTTAGAATGGGATCCAGTGCTGCATGCAGTGCTGGTCTAGTGGTTACCACACATGTCTATGAGCTGGGAGACACAGGTTCAAATCCTGGGTCGGACCTCCACTCAGGGTCTTAAAAATAATCGAGGAGAACGTGCTGCCTTTGCAATAATATCAGCAAATGGTAAGACTTTCGGGTCTTATTGGATAACGACCTTAAATCGTAGGCCCTCGGAACCCCGATCAATTGGGCTTCTAGCCTGTTGGGGTATTCCGTTCACCAAAGAGTGATAAATCTAATAAAGTAAATCGCCTTTAGATCAGGAATCTGACTTATTGTTCAGCAGCAGGTACATTACAAACGAAATCTTTCCCTATGGACAGCGTGAAATGCTTCTTGCAAGCACTTTTTATGTTTTCAATATTGAAATCCAACTTCTCAGGAAACGAAAAGAATTCTCGAGGCATATACCACTATATATTTTAGCTTTCCCTGAAACTTATGCTGACAGACATTGCACAGTCCCCACTAGGATGGCGTTGGGTCTCTGGCTTTGTTCTTTTTGCATTGACATTGTCTTTAAGCTTCTTCCATGCTTCTGCCATTTTTAAAGGCAGTAAGGCAGGGCATCAGCCCATGTGCGGCCTGCATGAGGCTGAAGGGAGAAGTGCATGCTGGTATTGGCAGTGCTGGGCAAACTATAAATTTTATTTTCAAAACATTTTGCTGCAATTTTGTTTTCATTTCAGTTCATTTGAATTAATAGTATAGGATATGGGCGTACGAGCACACTTTGTTATAGAGTGACTCATGATCCCCATGTCCCACCAACCACCCAACCATCATACAAAAAGTGTGTTTAAAGCTCCATCTAAACTAGGCCAAAAACCGAGCTCGTTTTTGGCCCTAGTTTAGATGGAGCTTTAAACACACTTTTTGTACGATGGTTGGGTGGTTGGTGGGTCATGAGCGGCGGTGGTAGTATAGGGTATGGGGGGTACGGGCACTTTGTTATAGAGTGACGTCCCACCAACCGTCCAACCATCATACAAAAAGTGTTTAAAGCTGCATCTAAAACTAGGGCCCAAAACGAGCTCGGTTTTTTGGAGAGACATGTCTCACACGAAATTTGTTGTTATTTCGACTCGATGTCTCCAAAAGTGTCTTCCGCGGAATAATCTAATTTGCATACTAGCATGTGGCAACAATGTCTTGGCGTGAAATTTGTTGTTGTTTCGACTCGATGTCCACAAAAGTGTCTTCCGCAGAATAATCTAATTTGCATAACAGGTGGCAACAATGTCTTGCTGTAATAATTTAATTTGAAACCATTCTCAACAAGACTCGTAATTACACCACTACGACCAATTTCCTTCCATGAGTGCCGTGTATTTGATTTGGAGTGGGTTGAAACGATGGATTTGTGGCTTCTTCAAAACTAGAAGGACTTAACCCTTTAAGCCCCACGGGGATCTCTTGTAACATTACCCTCTCATGACAAGACTAGCCCGGAGAAAGTGTGTAATGTAGCGCCCACTGAATTCTGGGATGTTTACCTCAAAAATTGAGGTACATATCCTATGATGCATTGCGGTCAACTCGTGGATTCCGCGAGACCGCGAGTTGTTTTGCTCTTTTCTCTGTGACTGTGACTGGCCTTCTTCAAAATAATTTAACTATTTTGTTCACCATATCGGAAATACGATAGAGTTTCTATCAACAAATGAAGTATACAGCATGCGACACGGACATTTAGTGGTGAGTATTCACGATCTCTGTTGTATGATTTTCGTGGCGTCTTCGTCTACATCATGTCAATATTTATATAAAATACGTATCTTGTCTTACGCAAGTCATATTATTTTGCAGAATCATGACAACGGTTGTTGGATTTGAGGAATCATTCTCGACTGCAGAGAGACTCGGTTGGCCGAGTGATATTCCTTACGCATTGAGCAAGCAAGCGATATTCTTCTCCCTGGCGGAAAGCAGTTTAGACTTGTTGGGAATAAAGCAACATGTGAAGTCTCGTGGTTGGAAGAAAATTGAGAGTTACTTATCTGAACAAGGACAAGGTAATTTGTAATATTCAAACAAAAGTCAAAGCTTTAGATGACTGTCTGGTCGTTTAGTTTGTAGCTTGGTTATTATAAATAATAAAGTTGTTAATTTGCTAGCTGAAGCTGTAAATACTAAGGAAAATGTCCTGATTAGCCCCAGGCCCAGCTGTTACTTTTTTGTGACTCTCAAAATAACTCCTTGAAATTAACAGTGCAAAAGTTTAGCTTGAATGGAAAATTTATAACTTCGCGTTGGCAAGGCTTGCTCGTTTAGAGTAAATGTTCGATTAGATGTATGGCATTCAAATGGTCATATCATAATTATTGAAAATTGACATACAGTAAACTCTCTCTGTAAGGGGGTGTTCACATGAAGCAGTGCTAGCCCTCTTGGTAGGGCTGACCTTAGTAAGAGGGATGGATTTCTCCTCGCGTTTACATGGGAATATTCTAGCCCTTCGAGGAGGGCTAGCCCTTCCGTGTTGACAACATATATTTTCCCACGAAATCCGCTGAATCGCATTTTCCCACACAAGTTTTCACTTTAAAACCTACGTATGAACAAACAGAACTTGTCGGAAATAAAGAGTTGTCTAATAATATACGGGAGAAGACCAACTTTGTCGCGTATACAGAGCTTTGACTTGCCAGCCCTCCTAGGAGGGCCAGCCCTCTTGAGTGCGTTTACATGGGAAATTTCCAGCCCTCCTGGGCGAGATCCCGAATCGTCAATAGCGAGATCTTGCCTAGGAGGGCTGGCCCTCCTCTCATATAAATGAAAACCAATTTTACATATGTTTTTACTGAGAGGCAGGATCTCGGTAAAGAGAGCTAGCCTTACCAAGAGGGATAGCGCTCCTCCATATAAACACCCCCTAAGGCTGACACCTCTCAAAGGCGGACAACAAATTTGGTCCCAAAGGTGTTCACCTTAGAAAGAGTTCACTGTAAACATGCAATATGGATTAGCATATGTTATTTTAATATTTCAAGGCTATATGATCACCTTAATAATCATATGTGGTTTAGATTCTACATTCTATTTATTTGATCCTCATGCTATAGAAAAATATTTCTCGGATTATTCTGCTGGCATGCTTGATCCTGAACACTGCACCAATGGCAGAATTTCAGTTCTTATAAGAACTCCTTATGAATGCTGTGACCATCCCCCGGGCACACTTCCTGCAGGGATTTGCATATTTTTTATTACTGAACTCTTATTTAAAAAGCCTTATAGGTTTCTAGTTGGCCCCTAGCCCAATCAATTTCATAATCAATGTAAAAATTTTCTATTATAATACTTCAATATGGGCAAAATAAATACATTACATTAAGGAGAAATTCTAGAATACCTACCACTTTTTACAGGCTTTAAATCCCTCCTACCACGGTCTGTGGTGCCGAAGTGAATTAAGTGTGTACTAAATTACTACTACCGTGATCCGTGGTGTCAAAGTGAAATATTTTGTGTAATAAATGAGTGCTACTGCGGTCCATGGTGCCAAAGTAAAATATTGGTGCCGAAGTTAAATTAGTGTGTAATAAAGAATGAAGCAAGCAGATTTAAGCGACGTGTACATTTGTTACTGAACGATGCAACGTGATGTGATATATTTTAATAGCTGCTTAGTTTTTTTTACAGAACGAGACAACATGATATTTTGTCTATAATGACTGCGGACCACAGTTTAAGGAATTTCACGACTAGAATATCTACAGTAGCTATGTTTGTTCTCAACAATGCCAGTAACTTGTTTGGACCCTATTTGTTTGTAGATCTCAAAGAGGCATTCATCGCCGATGGTCTTAAAAAGTCTCTTATAAGTTATGCAGCATTTATAATCATTCTCCTTGGATTCAGTGTTGGACCAAAGTCAGATACATTTGTAGAAGAGAGAATAGCTTTAAAATGTCATCTTCTACAGAAGCTGCATGGTGCTGAGTTGAAGGAGAATGGAAAAACACCATCACCAAAGCGAAAGACTCCTGGGAGCACACAAACAACTCCTCGGAACAATGCTTGTTGTCAACCTGACAATCCCTTTGCTGCAGGTCTCCCTGCTCCTGGTGCAACACCACTTGCCACAAAAGAAAATGTTTCCCCAATAAGACACTTGCTAAATTCTCCTTTAAAACCTGGCACGTGCAGTCTAGAACTGTTCAAGAAAGAAAGATCATCAAATGCTGAGCATAAATCTGGACGACGATAGAAATCCCGCCCACTGATGAGCCGTGTGCGCATTCGAGAGAATACCTTCTCTGTCCTTTCACGAAGAATTCACAGAGGTACCAAAGAAGATTTCTTAGCAGGGTTGTCATGTTCGGTAGTCCCTGATGATGAAAAAACTGTGGCACCTGAAACCAGCCAATGGAATGGGAAGTTTTCTGTGCTGGACATCATTAAGCTTACAAAAATGATTGGTGCAAATGGTAGAGAAGAGACAGTGTATGACATTTTGACCAATAAGTATGCAGCTGAACAGCATCACAATGGTGCTAGTGAAACACTTCAGGTCGAAGATAACAGCAGTGCCTCAGAAGCCATGACACATATGCATAGGACATTTCCCGGATTAATCAGTACGTCATATGCTGTAGATGCTTTGAAGAGTAAATTGAAGAAGGAGTGTGAGTCAGTGCTCAAACCAGAGCGTTGTACCACAGGATGGAAAATCCAGCCGAAACGCCTACTTATGTGCCTGAAATTTGTTTACCCTTGGTTGCAAGATACAGAATTCCAATGGTGGAAATTGTATGGGGATGCACGGACGTACGGAAAACAGAAGAGTGTTGCTGTTGCCATAGGGAACTTGAACAATGAACATTTGCTCAACGGATGCAGCTATCAAAGCCCAAAAGAAATGTGGCCAATTTGTCTCTTTTATGGAGGAGACAGTCGTTTAAATCTTGAATTAAATCTTGATGGAGATTCATCCTGGTTAAACGACTGGGTAACCAGCATGGAAACAAGTGGTCACTCTATGTTTGTCATTGGCGACTCTATGTTTCTAGACGCAATGGGTGACACCAAGCTCGATCCAACAAGCAAGGACCGGTTTAGCCTCTACAACTACGAGACTGTGGACACCAAGGGAAAAGTAGATCCAGAAACCGGACTTCGATCAGGATTGGGAAGGAGTATTGAGCGAGATCTTCCACATGCTATTTTGAAAGGTAAGAGCATTGTGGAACTTGGTCAAGGCTAACGTGTCGATGGTCAGTATGTCATGTTGTAGAGATATTTTGGCCCGAAAACTAGCGAATATTAATCACACGGACGACGATTACCGTGATAGTCTTAGATTTCTTCACCGGTAATTTAACAAAATTTGGTGTAATATAGGTACTGTATTTTGAAAATTATTATACCCAACTGACTGATTCAATCGGTCAGATGACCGACCATAACAAGATCTGGTCGGTCAAAACGAAAAATATGGTCGCCTTGCTAGGTGATTGAAATTAATTCAATTTAATTCAAATCAAACTTAATGTCAGCCCTGCTTCTCATAATTAAATAAGCCAGCTGTCTTTTTGACGGCCAGTTTCGATTTAAGATGGCCAGTTGATAATGATGGCCTTTTGTACGGCTATCTACTATTTGACACCTTTTGGACGGCCAGTAAGAAATCTAAAGGATACCTTTTGCTACTCTATGATTTCTCGTTCTCCCAAACTTCCACTCGTGTTTATATAACTGTATGTAAACACAGAAAATGTTTTCTATTTCTAAAATGACATGAAAATTTTTATTGCTTCATTTGAAAGAGCGTCAAAAATAGGATGAAATGCTGTTTATTTTATTCTGACACATAGTAACTGAGCTATAGTTCATTTAAAAGATTTAAAAGGTAACAAGGAATGGTAAACAGCATTTCGTCCTACATTTTGATGCTCTTTCAAATGAAGCAATACAAAATGTCATGTCATGCAAGGCCGGCGAGAGGGGGGCAGGGGGGCAAAATACCCGGGGCTCGGAAATCTCGGTAAAATGTTCGTATTGTTTATTATCGCTTTGGTATGGCCATGAGGGGGGCCGTGTTCACCAATTTGTCCCGGGCCTGTGGTTGGCTCTCGCCGGCCTTGATGTCATGTACACCTGTAAACACATGCATGTCAAGATTATTACCATCACTGCCAGTTTGATTGTAAATAGATCAATTGTTAATTTCATATTTTTTCCTAAAACCTTGTAGGCCTCACAACTGACCGCTACATATTATTCTGTGATCATATGATGACACGCATAACTGAAAGTCTATTGACAACCAAAGTGAAGTCCATCTATAACATGGAGGCGAAGTCTATGATCACCAAGAGAGAACGGGACAACATAGTTCAGCGTCTGGAATGTAACATTAATGCTGGAATGTAACATTAATGCTTTTTGAAGCTGGAAAGAACAAACTTGAGCAAGTGTCTCTGAACAAGACATGCGCTCAGTTGATCTCTGCTCCACCATCTTTTTTCAAAGATGCCAGTTACCCACATATATTGGATGGGGTTTCTCAAAACATCATCCTACCAACGCTATTGCCTGCTGGTCTGCAACAAGCTCTTGAAAGATCATCGTCAAGAATTACTGAATTTGACTGCGAGTGTTTAATATGGGAGCATCACTTTAACATGCATGAAATTAACCGGATGGAGCCAAGCCCAGTTCTTGTGGATGAAAGCAAGAAAGGATCATCAAACCCACAAGACTATGTGTTTGGTGTGACAGATGAGAAGCTCAGCAGTTACATTAAATCGGCTGATATTTTTCATGGGTTGATGTGCTACCGATATGGCAGTGATGCTTTAACCCCTTACATGACAAAGTGTGTGGACATTGTTCCCATTCTTTTAAAGTCTCTACCATTCAAATCGATGATGAGAATGTCGACTGAGGGAGGAGAGAGGATGCATTATATGCATCAGCAACGGTTCTTCCAACATTCTTCTCGTGGCGGTGGCTGGGTGTATCAGGATCCCATACTAAATGTATTCAACCATATGTACAGGCAAATATGGGAACGTGTTCGTGGTACAGATGAGGAAAATGTGCAGAAATTCCAGGCATTTGTGGATGGATGCATAGAAGGAAAGGATGTCGATGGCTTGGCTGTGGAAACAGCATCAACTGAGAAGTCATCGGTTAGTAAACAGGCTCCTCTTAGTGGCAGACGTTTTGCTCTGGTTGGATCATTTGCCTCCAAAAAACTTAGCCAGGACAAACTAAAGGATATGATTGCAAAGAAAGGTATAGTAGCTGCCAATATGTCAGACAATTTTATTTTATGTAAACACATTTAGATTCTTTGCTGGGAGGTTTGAACTAAAGTAGCCAAAGAGAACACACTAATTAAACATTGGATTAGATTCTAATCCAGGTTAGTGCTAATTGGCTTTTGATCAATTGGGCCCTGATGTGCCCTTGTTCCTTATTTGGTTAACCAAAGAGGTGCAAGTCCTGCCATTTGCACACTGCAGATAGTGCAAGATGAAACAATAAAAATTTCCATTCCATTAGGCAATTTAAAGTGCCTATGACATGAAAATTTGGTTCATCTTATCACAATCTTATTTAACAGAACTCCTAAAATAATGAAGAAAATCAATTTACAGCTTTTCCATATTTCACTTAGTTGTGGAGTTATTTAGACTTATATGATTTTCAAATGAGATGATCTATGACGTTGGTGCAAAGCCTACTATAAATACCGGTAGTTAGAAAGCGAAGATTTTTTTCAAAGAGACATAGTGGTCTGGGAACTATACTATTACTGTTGTAACATTAAAACTTGAATGATCTTATTCCGTTTAGTGGTCTGTATCGACATGCAAAGTTTACAATACACGATCTTCCAATATGTTAAAATGTATTGCACAACTTACAGTATGACGTCATAGATCATCTCGTTTGAATATCATAATATAAGTCTAAATATCTCACGAACTAAGTGAAATATGGAAAAGCTTTAAATTGATATTCTTAATTATTTCAAATAAGATAAACTTAATTTTCATGTCATAGGCACTTTAAAGAGTTAAAATTATTTAGTATACTGTAGTATACCTGTACTATTCTTATGTTAGATTTTTTTTGAGGTGGTCAAGTTTTCAATATATCTTCAATCCCAGAACAACTCCCAGTGAATATTATTGTTGTGTCAACACAAAAGGAGTGTGACAAGGGAAGTGCAAGTCCTGGCATTACAACTGCGTATCAGCGGAACTGGAAAATTGTTTCCCCACAGTTTGTGTTGGATTCCAATGATGGTGAAGAAGCACCAGCGTTGGAGAGCTATCTACTTGCACTGGATAAAATTCAAGCAGCCCCAGGGACATCTGCAGTTAACACAAAAGTAGCCACAGTTGCAGAAACCCACTTCAAACGTTGTGGTGCATTCCGGGATCTGAAGCAAACATTACATTGCAGAGCAGAAGGGATGGAAAGACAACTAAAAACAGTTGAACAACAAACAAAGAGGAGTCACCACAAGAAAAGAACTGAAGTGATGAAGCGACCACCATCTGCCTTTGCAATGTTTGTGAAAGAGATGTCTGCGCAAGTGTCTGCAAACCATTCGAGCCAGGAATTATCATTTAAAGAACTCCAATCAGTATTAGCTGAACGGTACAACTCTTTACCTGCTGAGAGCAAGGAAGAGTATCGTCTAAAGGGTCTCCATTACTTTGATGATGTGAATAAAAAATTAACTGAGGTAACACATGGATAACGATGCTCAGATTTTTACTCCAGGAACTCCAGCTATACTATTATATTATTAGAATAACATATTATTGATTTTTTACATGTACAGTATAAGTTATGGTTGAGACAAATTGTGAGAGTGAAATTATTATTACTATATGCCAAGTACCTGCAAGAAATTTCTGCAAATCGCAAAGAGCCTGGTACCCACATGATTAACTTAAGGGATGGGATTTCTCAGTGACACTGTATACAACACTATAACAGAAACCAACACTGTCGTTGAAGTGAAAAAAAAATGTGAGATAGATGTGTTGTTTTTGGGTGTGCTGACGAATCTATAAGCTACATGTCATGTTGCTCGTCCAAGTTCCCTTTAATTTGCGGTTTTTTCTTACTAATATCTTTGAAACCAATAGACCAAATCAAAAACCATAAAAGAACTATTCAGCTAATTTTGGCTCTATACAGTACTTAAAAAACTAAAAAAATAAGAGTTTATAGGTACTTAAGGTGCATTTACACACAGCATTTAATCGGACTGATTTATGGTTTAGATGCATGGTAAGGAGAAATAGGAACTAGGTCCCAAGGACAGTGCAAAGTTGTATAGTGTTATAATAGAATTATTTAAATGCCATGATAAAACATTAACAGTATAGTGCCCAAGTGACAAGGCCAATGACATGCAGGATTTTATATTAATTGCGCAGTACACATTCTAAACAGGTCTACACTGGGTAAAAATCAGTCTTGAGTCAATTGAGAATCACACCTTCTGTGGCCCTCGTATAATAATTGATGGTCAATAATGACAATACACTGCTTGATCTTTATCATTTTAATCACAAGGTCAAGGTAGATAAAAGTGATCATTTTTAGAAAATTCGAGTTGCAACACAGGCTATTATGAATACGATTTCACAGTGGCTAAAGTTTAGTGGCGTAAACAACTGCAAATATGGGGTACCACAAGTATACTACGAGGATGGCACGTGAAGTATCACAAGTACTCGAAAGATTTCTTTAGTAAACACAGTTGTCAGTAGCTTTATTCTGTAACATCTGGCGTCCCTTTCACACCAGGGAATAGACACTGAGTTTCATACGCACAAAATGTCGACACGGAAGGTAAAATTTCTCAATTTCAGTAACATTTTGTTGTTGTGGTTGTACAGGTAAACACTGGTTTATAGGGATTGTAGAAACATAATGCATTTCATCTAAATGCCCAACATTAATATGTCTTGTATTCAATGAAGAACATATAGGATGTACAATTGTAGACTCTGAAAAATTTAGGGCAGTCTTGGTTATATGAATTGCTAAATTTTGACAATTTGCAAGTGCTTGTATAATCATATGATCAGCCCATGTAGGACCCCGAGACATACTTTGTAAATAATGTAACCATGACTGTTCAGTATTGCTTTCAATAAATTGTTCTGGATGCATTATTAAATGCTGGATTGCATGGGCTCGTATTTGCGAATGCCTGGCTTCCGTACCATAAAGTTGGTGGCTTACACTACGGAAAAAGCAGTTACCATCACCAATCACATCAACTGGTCTTAAACCTATTTGGGATAGTCTAGTTCTTAACAAAGAGTTGGAACTTAATGTATTCGATACCTTTGGTGTTGGGTAAATAGGGCCTGGATTTAATTCAATGTCACCGCACATTATAAGAAAAAACCTGCTGGATGTTTTGATTCTTTGACAATCACATTTACTAGAAAAACTTATTATGGTTCTGTCTCGGTTGAGTAATTTGTGTTTTCTTGCTCTTATATACTTTTCCACATGTCATGTAATCGTCCTTGTTTTGCAGTTACATGTACTATATATTTTTTAAATGGTGCTTGGCTATCTTCCACAATGGAAATGCATTATTTAAACGGTGATAAATATCTTTTCTGTATGTTGTAATGAGCAAGTTATGTAAGGTTGAAGATTTGGGGATAAAATGTTTTATTAATGATTTTATTTTATGTCTGTGTTGTTTATTCTTCATCATCATATTAACTATTTTTTTCATTGGTATTCTTGATGGTTCTCTTTCACGTCTTCTGATATGTGATAGGTTTGCTTTTAATTGGTCTCGTCTGTAGCTAACATTACTAATTTGTTTGCTGATGATATCAGTAGAAGTATTGTTAATATTTGTGCACTTCTAGTAAGATCTAGTTTGATTTGGGTTTCATTGATAGTTTCATAAGTAGTTTCATCAATAGCAAAGACTCATTTAATATAATAAATATAATAAATCAACGTACGCTATAATTTATATTTTAGTTTAATAAGCCTTCACGTTTTAGACAGCTGTAAAAGACCCATTATATTGTATTCATAAATTTTAATAATAAATCAACGTACGGCCACGGGTATTGTTATTGTACGCTTACCTTCACGGCTTGATTCAAATATATCCGGCCAGAAAATGTCCTGAAATTCAGCGCTTTATTTTCCACATCGTATAATAACACCCGACGAATCATATCGCCAACACCACCCATAGTTTTAAGGCTCATCGTACTTGTATTATTGAACGCCATATTGTTGCCAATATATTTCTCTTCCCCGTGTCTTCCCGCGCATGCTCAGTAGTGGGGGATCATATAAATCCGGGGGGAATTCCTTTTATTTGAGATAAATAAAACTTTCACGATATAGAGATTAAAATGCACTAGGATTCGACACGTAATAAAATACGCATCACAAATCCACTAAACCGTGTGCCACTAATTGCCTGGAACCTGATACGAACCTTTCCAATGATACTAGCCTCTTAAGTATTGAAGAACTACGAAATCGTTACATTGACAGAGACCCCCCGGAAATTGCCAAATGTTAACACTAAACTCGGTCACTGACTACTGACTGACTGACTGACTGACTGACTGACTGACTGACTGACTGACTGACGTAAATTTTACCCCAATCACAATAGTTGCAAAGAAAACTTTGCACTAAAAAGTGTAACGATTGTTAGCCCACAATCATTCCGCTGACAGTTTCTCGTCCATAACATGCATCTAAGCCATTAATCGCAGTGTGTAAACGTAGCTTTATTATTATACCCATTCACTTCTTCAGCCAATAATTCCATAAAGCCAATCACAAAACCTGTTACTATTTTAGGTAAGTATTTATAATACTGTATAATGAACAGGTGGCCAAGCTCCCTGCATTGTCCTCTGTAGCTGAGTTTTGCATTTCAAACTCATAATTTTTCTCAACCATAACATCACTAATTGAGGGCAACTAAATGCCAAATATTAGCTTTTTCTTTTATATTTTTGCTAATTTTAATAACTTTATTGAACAAATACACAGATATAGCTTTGAAATTTTAATGTATAAATGTAAGGTAGTTAGTATATTGTAGTTGATATATTGTAGTATAACATTAGAAAAGAAAGCATATTACACTTCCATATTATTTACATGAATTAATATAATTTGCACATGTATGACTCCTCTATATTATGATTATCTTATTCAGTAAGATGTTGATGCAAAGTGGATGGCAGACATTGGCAGTTATCAGCTCATTTTCTTTTAGCCAGGGGGGGGACAAATTAGTTGTTTTACCCCTCTGTACCTTTTTACCCCTTTGTACCGGCTTCCAATGAGAAACTCATATCTGAATAATCTGATAATATACTTATCTTTTATATTCTGAGTGGAAAAGGGCTTGCAACAGTGACCATACATTGCATCAAATCATAATGTACAAGAAACATATACTGTGCCTTTGCAAATAATACTATAAGGTTAATTACAATAATTTATCAACAAGCTAAATAAAGGTAAAGATCTGAATTAAAGTATAACATTTTCCATTTGTTCCCTCCCTTCCTTAACAAACGTACGGCAGTTCACTCGGTAAGAAGAACAAAAAACAAACTGTGACTGGGAAAACTTAGCAGAAAGAAAAAGACAAAGATCAGGGGACCTTCTAACATGTAGTTCAGTAATAAATTTAAAAAAGGAATCCTCCCCTCTTCCCATCTTATAATCCCATCCACTTCCCATAATTAAATCCAAAAACTCAAAATCTCCTTCTACAAGTGAAAACTTACACACCCCTGTCATAGCTGAAAAATTAAATATCTTATTGTCTAACAAAACATCCGACGGTCCTAAACTTACTCTTATAGAGCTCAAATTGCCAAACCCTCCCTGCAACCCAATACGCATAGCATGACCTAACACTAGTTTCCTCATTTGAATCTTAACTCCAATATCAATGTCACCTAACATAAAATTACAATACTCAACAAATGCATCCTGCTCCACCTTCTCTTTCACTGAACCCTTCAAACTAACCCTTCCTCCCAAATAACTGACAATATACCTAACACTACATGTAATAATAAAATCCTCATCTATCCCAGAATTATGAACTTTAAACAACTTAGCGCTAACACAACCATCTACAACAGTAAACATCTTAGAAATAATAAATGGTAAACCCACCCCTTCAACGGAAACAATATCCCCCACTCTCAACCACATACCATCACCCCGAAGATAAAATATAAATAAACAGTGTTCAGTTCTTGTTTTTTCCTCATTGTCTTCAGACTGCAGCATCATTTCGGGTGACACATATTGAGGGTTTGGTGCAATCGGCCCCTTGACCTTTTTTGAGTGTTTACTCGAACCTTCCTTTGAGAGATCTGGCGGCGGTGGTGGTGGTGAGCACAGTTCATTTCCTGCCACCTCTTTCTTTTCACCATCCATAAGTTCAACCTATTATAAAATATTTTGATCAGTAAGAACACCTTGAAGTCGATGATAACTGATCACCACTTGAATCCAGAAATTGTCTTCCCCTACTAAATATAAACAAAACTTTTAACTATATACTTACAATAAGCTTTCCCCTGATTGGGTCCACTTCAATAATTGACACCTCTCCTGCATCCTGGATGGTAACTTTATCACCTCTTTGCAGTTTCTTGAGGCTTTCAGGCTGCAATATAATATGTCAAAGCTTCAGTACTTTTTCCAAACAACGTAGGTTAAGCATATTTAGAGTCACCAACATGATTTCAATTTAAGCTACTGTTAGCAGCTGTTCAAAAATATGCAACGTAAATGGTTTGAACCTAGGAGTATCATTAGATGTGTGAAGTGGATCGTCCAGGAGAAAGACTATTGTTGATGACTATAAACGTCAGCGGCGATAATCTTCAAGTCTTTGTCAACAACAGTCTCTCAAGACTACAACTCTTCACACATCGCAAGTACAAACGCGACTAAAAATTTTTCCTAAACATCAACACAGGCATTAACGGGATAAATCAAATCATGTTAACAGCAGAATGAATCTTACCATATTTTGAGCTTGTCTCGACCTTTTCTTTGGCAACTCTATATACGAAATTGGCCTGATTTTATCTTGGCCCAATCTCATGTCCCACGTGCTTCCAAAGCCGTCAAACGAAATGACAAAATTCTCCTCTTCTTTACCCACAATATTTCCTCGCGACCACACACCAACTTCATCCAGAGCTTCTACACAATCGCCAACTTTAAAAGAAGCCATTATATACACTGTTGCTATATAGGGAATAAGAGCGAATTCTTCTCCACTCGTGTTACGTGAGCTCCTCGAAGGCCACAACTTGTGAATATGCGCGCGTGAACATCCTGGGTACGAGCGCGCGTGAACATCCTGGGTACGAGCGCGCGTTACCACAGAAACCGTATGACAATCAACCAATCAGAACCGAGAAGCTGTCATCCTATCTCATGGACCCCTGCTGGCAAGAATTACACACTTTGTCCGGGCGCGTCTTCTAATGATTCCCAAGACTATGAACACATTTATGACATATTTTCACCAGGCATATAATTTCTCTTTATATCATAAAAAGTATACAGCAAAAGCCATAACACCCAAAGTAAAAAATGTAAAGGAAACATCAATCTTTTGATTGCATATAAAATTACTGGTAATGTGCATAGAATAAAACAAATGATACAATCTAATGTTGTACTACACAGATACAGATGCACTATCATGACTTTGTTACAATACTTGCCAAGAAAGAAAGTGAAAATTGGGAACTTGTATACAACAGAATAGAAATTCAGTCCAAAATATCAATAAAATAAATCATGTAGATTAATCCATCGCCAATGTCTAGTTACAATATTTACAAAACAAATGAAGTAAAATGTTCATTTTGAATTTCGCGCTTTCGCGTCTTCTCATAATCGTCACAGATGTCCTTCATGTCTAACTATTGCATTACGAGGGGCTTTGTACCCTAACGCCTTAGCCACTTCTATACCCCAAAACCAGATAGTCTCACCTTCCTTGATGATGTTGATCTCGTTATCTTCGAACATTCTTATCATACTCTTATGAGCGATATTTAATAGTAGTGATGTATAGTATGAGCAAGATTGGAAGATTAGAGATAATAACTGGACCTATGTTCGCGGGTAAGACAACGGAACTCTTGAAGAGATTGGTTCTTAAGAAGGCTGGTCAAAAAGTTATACATATTAACCATTCAGGTGATACGAGAGTGACACAATATGCAGACACTATTGTACATGAAGTGATAAGCTTAATCTATCTAAGCACTTATGACGTGGTTGGACTAGATGAGATGCATTGGTATCCAGACTTATCTATAGTTAATGATTATGTTAATAGTGGCATACATATTATTCTATGTGGATTACATGCGACTGGCACCTTTGAAGTGTTGTGGAAGTTACCTACCTTATTCCCACATGCTGACGACGTGATATTCATGAAAGCTTATTGCTCCATTTGTTGGGAGAGGGACAGAGTCGTAAAGGATACGCCATTCTCTTGGAGATATCACCCCAACCCACAAACATTTGTTGGAGGAGTCGAACAGTACAAGGCGGTGTGCAGAGCACATCATCCTAACGCACCCACTTCTTAAGAACCTTCCAACTAACTAAGTCAAACACTTTGTGCACGACCAACTTCTTAGGAGTCTTCCACCCCAATAAAGGATAGACTTTACCAAACAATCTATCATCAAATGCGATTATTGTCTTACCATTCGGTTTAAGATAATTTACCGCCACCGTAAGTTTGATATTCCTTCGTGAAGCTAGCCTTTTAAGTAGTAACCACACCTAGATATCTTCGAGAAATCATCTGTTAGTGGGCCAATGTGTTTTCTATCTGCATGTTTCAATACGAACTTCTTAAACCATTTTAATCTACTGTGTACTGACTTATTTGTGGTATAAACTCCTGCAGCAAACCATAAGCAGTCTCACCAAACCATAAGCAGTCTCACCGCACCTATAGCAAGTGTAAATACCAACATCCATCTTGTATCTATCTCTCACTCATTTGTGGCAGTGTAATGTCACACATAATTTCTTTAAATGATTCTATATAGTGCATATCCTGTTTCCCATCTCTTTACTAGGTTCCCTTTCAAAGTCCTAGCGCTCATTACTATATATTTAAACCATTCTATACACCAAGTAGCCAATGGGCAACCCGATAACTCCAACGAACACCATTTGGTACTCTTTCATCTCGTCTGAGGGTTTATAATAGTCCGATAACTCAGGTTCTTTACTAAATGTCTTCCCACCATACTTTATCATCAGTACTTGTCTTAGTTGGTCTAGAGTGTGGTTCGTGTCGTTTATGTCTGCGTTAGCGTCTGACAGTTGTTGTCTTAACTCCTGAATTTTGTCTTTCTGACGAACTTCATTCTTGTAGAACTCTTCTTTTGCTCTCGCAAGACTTTCCAGTGCTTTGTCTCTTTATCTCTGTCTCGTAGCCAGTGTGGTTTAGCTTACTGAATAGAAATCCAGCTCCTGCGAATGCTATAGCGTTGAACAACCCACCTGCTACTGCACTAGCCATTACATATTACGTTAGATTATTTTGAGAATGGATCCACAGGTAGGTATTTCTTACTCTGTGCCCACTTAACAAGTAGTGTTGAAACACCTAACAGCAGTCGCTAACTTAAGGGTGCTCTTCACTGACTCGGGCATGCCCAACGGTTCTTTTTAATACTTTCTTTGATGCCATGGATACGGCTACAGCTCCAGCAGTCACGATGGCTGCGTCGTATAGCTCGTTCATCAGTTCTTTCCTATCTATTGATGATGTCATATACTATACAATATGTTTTATTAATCGAGACTGTCAAGATTATGTGACGGTTTTATAACGACGTTCTTAGGCTCTTCGTTAACAGTCGCTACTTGTTTGTCTCGCCTCGTCGCATAATACAGTGAACCAGCGGCTATAGCCACTCCTATAGTACCTATAACGTATCCATAGTTAAAACTATCATCCTCTCTCTCACTTATCACACTCTCTCATCTTCCTCTCTTTTGCAGCTTAAGTGGCGGCCAAACGTTTGCCCGCTTCTACTCTCTTAGGGTCTTTGTTATTGACGTTATAATAGGTGTGCGCTCATTACTGTCAGTCATTATATTTTATGTGATATCTCGTTACAGATGACCTCACAGTTATCTCACAGATCGTCACTTCATATGCACTCGTTGAGTGACTACCTCCACTCAACTAAGTGTCTCGCATATATGTCTCAATAACTGCCAGGGGGGCTCGTCTCATCATATATTTTAGTGTACTTTTTCACCATTCCATTAATTGGTGGGCATAAGTCAGTCACAATATCATCTAGCACTTTAACGTCAGAGAAATATTGATTCGTCGTAAGCAAGACCTCTCAGATACGATCTTAGTTGTGTCAATATCTTTTTGTAACTGGTGTATGCGAACTTACATTGTTCCACTTTATTTACCAGATCAGATTTAGTCAAGCAGCCTTGAATGAGTACACCAGGACCACTAACACAAGCCAAGACTAAAGGATTAACAGTCACCGACCCAGCTACAATTCCTACTGTTGTTAGTCCTATACTAGTCATGTTTAACAATAGTTTAATTTTCTTCAACCTTTTAATTTCCATTTATAACAGGTCCCTAGTTTGTGATAGTACGTATAGAACCGTTTGAGTTCTAGTGTCTCTTCCTCTGACATATCCTTTGATATATGATTGAAATCAACAACTGACTTCTTACTCATTAACTTACTTTATATTATATTCGCTCATCATATCTCTACATATTATATCTCGGTTTGTCATATAACCAGAGACGATTTTCGTACCATAGAACTCTATCAAAGACGGGTACTTGTAGGGTGCGAGTGGCAATCTTGGTCGATGCACTTCAAAGATCGTTACATAGGGAGACCCTATCTCTTTGTAATTAGCTGTGAAGTCTGAGTCTGTTGATCTTATGTTGTTGACCCTAACATGAGAGTTACCCATCCGCCATTATATTGATATCATATGTCTCTTAGTGGTGTCGATGTTATTTGGGATTGTGCACGTGTACTCCTTTGCTGGAGCGCCACCACCATATGATAATTTATCAGTTTTACCTCCTTTATACCCTATGTATTTGTCCCACGATCCGTCGTCGTTTGAGATAATCGCCTCCCAATCTATCGTAGATACCCTCGTTACTAGTCTCACTACCACAAAAACGGATATGTCACAGTATTGCATACGTGGACAGTTAAAGTGTGCTCCAGCTTCAAGTGGAATTTGAGTTAGTTCAGGGGATAGGAAGCAATAACCATTGTTAACACCAATAATAGGACTATACGTTGGATCATTTTGTACTAACGTGTTTGTTTTATCTGCAATGACTTTCACTTTATTTGTCCCACTGTGGTATTCCACCATATTCACAGCGTGTTTTGTGGTGTTAAAATCAAATAGAACGTTATAGGACTGGGTTCTAAAGTATTGTGGTAAATATATGGACTCCAACACTTTTTTACTGATAGCGTCCAAATCATCGACTGGATCTGCTATGTTTTTGAGTGTCGAGAGCGCCATATCTATATCTCCATACATATTCCCACCACTTATGCTTAATTTAGGGTCATTGTCTACTGGATGTCTCTTCGCTCTTCTTAATATTTTGTCACTCTCGTAGTCTATCCTCAAATCCATAACTTAGACTCATTATGTTATAACACATATTTGCTTATTAAATAGCCAGACACAACCAAAACCCCTAGAACTAGCCCCAACTCTGTCGTGTGGCTATCTGGTGTCGCCTCTTGGTGTGTCACCTTTGGTGGTTTATCAAGTGTCTTCAGATGCTCTCCACCTTCTTGGTGTGCTACATTTGGTGTCACGAGATGATGCGTCACCTTTGGTGGTTTATTAAGTGTCTTCAGGTGCTCTCCACCTTCTTGGTGAACTTTCTTGGCCTCCATCGTTGGTGTGTAGTTTAACCCACTATTTACTCCAAACTTCATACTCTGTGTAGCAGTCTTCAATAGGTTGTTGTACCCAGCGATCTTGTTATTGAGGATTATCACGTTACTTGGCATCAACCATGTAGACGGTGATAGTGCGAGATTTTGGACAACGTTAGTGTCTCTAATCGACTTGTTCATGTTGAGAATCCACGTCAGTTTATAACGCTATCCTCCACCAACTTGCGAAATTCTTGTTGAGTCTCCAGACTACATGCGGAACCACCGGCGACTGACACACATGTTCTAGCTTGTGCACCAAGTGTGGAGTAAACAAAGGCTTCTATAGACTGATTTAGGTATTGTCGCCCATGTTGGTAAAACCATTCAACACCAGAGGAACGTATCGTTTAGTCGTTCTTAACGTCGTTAATTGTGAAGACTCTCTCCTCACCCGTTGTACCATCAGCGAGGACTTTACCCTGGTAGTGATGTTTTCTGGGAATCTTGTCTGTCTTACCGTACAACTCTCCAGCGTAAAACTCTCTACTTATCGATCTCATATAGATGGAACCTGATTACACTTGTGATAACAGGGTGGACTTCTTGTGAGTGTGATAAGTGTTGTAACGACACCCCACAACAGAAACTTGCACAATATGTTGCAAACATGACCCAATAGTAGCTCTCATTGTCGTCCCACTCTGACTTTATCTTTGACGTGGTGATTTGTAAGATTTGTAACTTTGAAAGTAGTTATTTTGATTAACGAAGACTCTAAAGTTATTAACCCCTAGTTCAACACGTTTTCCGTTGGATAACCATCCCAAAGTCCCCAGTGGTCCTTGTGACCTTTTGGTAGTGGTTGGATAGTTCCACCAGAGAGCCATATTATTGGGAACTTGTTATTGTACAGCCACTTCCACATATTCTTGTCATTTTAAAATATAGTGTTGGTAATGTTAGTTGATAGTATGTTGTTGTCGATGAAGTAGATATCGACACTCTTACAACGTGAAACGTTTGGATCAAACTCAAATTTACTCAAAGTGATGTGGGGTACTTTTTTACTAAACTCAGTTTCGCGACACGTATAGCGTCTTTCGAGTTCTTAATCATTTTGTCGTAGTTATCCCCATAGTAGCGTCTGATCAACTCATCCATTATAACATACAGTACATTATATGATCAGACTGTCAGTGTTGATTAGTGGTTCGACAAAAACTATAAACTTCCAAGAGTCAATTCTAGCAATTAACTCAGACCCTCACTTCTTAGTGAAAAAGGCGACCATCTTTTGGAACTACGTTAACGTAACCTCAGCTGTTAATGACAAAATAAGTTACAACAGTAGTGACCACGTTTTCAGCCCTTGGTATCACACCTTTAAAATGATTGCTGACGACTTGAAAGAGTTAGGAGACGTCAAGCTAGTAGCTAACAGATATGACTCAACATGTACGATAACAACTGATCAACAAATAGAGCTGTTTAAATTTGGACAACTTTTGGGATTTGATGAAAACACTACAATAAACACCACAAAAACCAGCCCCAATGTTGTGAACGTTAACAGAGGATTAAAATACATACAAGTGACATCTAATATTGTGGACAGATCCAAGAACATATTTTGGTGGTAACAAAAGCGATTGTATTGTAGCGTTGCCAATAACTAGCACACAGACGTTAAAGGGCTCTGTTCAACATTTCTTTGATATTGAGTCAAAGATCCCAATAAACAAAGGAGTCATCAACCAACTAGAGTTCAACATAACAGATCATGATGACAACACTGTTAACGTTGGCGAGGTACTGTTAGATTTATACATTATGTAGTGTATATGGATATAGAGCAAGAACTAAGAGATATTTACTATAACCCATCGACTGGTTACCAATCTGCTGAGAGACTGTACCAAAAAGCGTTAGAAGATGGACTAAGTGTTAGTAGGGCAATGATAAAAGACTGGTTAAAATCTCAAGACACGTACACCAGGTACAAACCGATTGTTAAGAGACATAAGTTTAGCCAAACGTTCGTTGACTATCTGGGTGAGCAGATACAGATGGATTTGGTCGATATGGGTAAGTACAAGCACAAGAACAACGGGTACTACTGGATATTAACAGCTGTTGAGATCCTTAGTAGGTACGCATTTGCCATACCTGTCAAAAGGAAAGACACAAAAAAACATGACAAAGGCTGTCACAGAGTTATTGGAGAAGGCTAAGGTTAGATTTGGCAAGTATCCCAAGTTGGTTCAGTTTGATGATGGTAAGGAGTTCTATAACGTTGGTGTGAAAGACCTGTTGGAGAAACGTGATGTGAAACACTTTAGCACGAACTCTGATAAAAAGGCAGCAGTCATGGAACAATTTAATAGAACACTTAAGACGTCTATGTGGAAGTACTTTTATAGTAAAGGAACGTATAAGTGGATAGACATTTTGGACCAGCTCGTTGAAAATTACAACAATACCAAACACAGTAATATTCTTATGAAACCTAAAGATGTGAGTAAGAAAAAAGAAAACGAAGTATGGACGACATTGTTTGGACATCATTTAGGTGGATACCCACTACCAAAGTTCAAAGTAGGCGACACTGTCAGAATATCGAAGTATAAAAGTATATTCACAAAGGGGTACGAAGCTAACTTCACTGAAGAACTGTTCAAAGTGTCGAAAGTTATACGCGATGACCCTAACATATACGAGATAGAGGACCATGAAGGGAACCCATCATCGGTAAGTTCTACGAAGAAGAGCTATCAGCTGTTGACAAAAAAGACGCCGTTCATAAGGTTGAGAAGATACTAAAGAGAAAGAAGGTGGGAGGTAAAAAGATGGCTCTAGTTAAGTGGCTTGGTTATGACAGTAAACATAACTCATGGATACCAGAAAGTGATATTCAAAACATTGAGTAGTATATAATGGCTGAAGGAGGATACGATGACATCGAAATGCAAGACGTAACGAGTTTGAACAATATACGGACGAACAGTTAGAAAGCGAAGTTATAAAATTAGCAGGTGAATCCGTGTACGACAACAGTGGTGAAAGCGTCATCGGTACGTACAAAGATCTGTGGAAGTCCAACAGCGAGCGAGTTTGGATGGTCTAATACGGCCTAGCAAACGAGAACTTTCGAAAGTTAATCTCAAAGGATGCCTGTGGAAATACACAAAAAGCTAGCGATGGTTTAATGTTCTCTATACATGGCACCAAACAAAAGGTTCAACTCGACAAGATTCTAGAAGATCACGGTTTATACGCACAGTACAACATGAACAACAATTTCAGGTACATAATTACACTCCCCAAAGCATCTGATATTATGGTGGCTCAATCTAGATCAGCTGTGGCTGGCTACATGTTGGAGAACCTTGAGTTGGAGTATGAAACTATCGAGAACCAAGAGATCGCTGACGAAGTATCGTCTCTATATGCATCCAGTAGATCTCTATCATATGAACACACCACACTAATGAAGACTGTGGAGTGGGACAAAGGAAGCACACTCGTGAATGAGAATATCCTGCCAAGAAAATCAATGAAAGCTATCGTTCTACTCTTCACAAACAAAACAAGAACTGATAGTGAGGAATTCGTCTACCCAAACATAGAGTCAGTGAAACGCACCATAGAAGGCATGCCAAACATGGTCTACAGTCAAGGAATACGGAATTCAAGACTCTGGGGAGAAGCAAAAAGATTGTTCGGACAAAAACTAGACTCTGACCAGCATATGACTATCCAGAAGTTCTACAAAGATGGTTTCGCTTTGGTTGTTGATCTTAGATCTATCGAAGACAACGCGAAAGTCGCAACTGGAAAAAAGATTGTGAACACCCAGTCGGGAATATTGATGGCAATCAGTAAAAAAGCCACAGCAGCGAACGTTATGTGTAGAATGTTCGTGCTCTCCGACGGTCTTGTAAACCTCATCAACAACGATCTACAATCGATCCAATACTAAAAGATATAGTATTCTATATGAAAACACCTTTTAACATGGTGATCGTTGGTATGACAGCCTGTGGTAAAACACGTTACCTCTTGGATATGATAGAGAAAGACTATATGAATCACTTCGATTTCATCATTCTTATATGCCCAACATTCGAATGGAATAATACGTACAGAGAATGGAAATTCTTAAAAGACCCAGACTTTATCGCTATTCAGTGTCAGCAGGACAATGTCGACAAAATTCTTAAACATGTAACCGAGATTTATCAAGGCACCAATTCATTGATAACACTAGACGATTGCGCTAGTGGACAGGACGTTAAAAACAGAACAAGTGAATTAGTCAATCTAGCTTTTAGCGCTAGACATTATAACTTGTCCACGATCGTTATAACGCAACAACTAACCTCAATTAGTAAACCATATCGTGAGAACATCTCAAAGTTAGTGACATTCTATAACCCTAACAGAAACGATATGAAAATCATCATAGACGATTATCTCAATGGCGTAGATAAAGCGGAGATTGAAAGACAATGAGTACGCAAGATTGGAGATACTTCTAAGACACCCGTACTCGTACGAAGTAGTTATTATGCAAAAATCAAACATTGTATAATATAGGACATGCCAAAGCGCAAGACAAAAAATCTCGAAACAATTGACAAACTCATTGAAGAGATACAAGATGCAGAATCTACTATTGCGGAAGAAGTAAACAGCACACCACAAGTCCACGACACTCCGCAAATCGATGTAGACAAAAAACGAAACGAACTACGAAGACTCTCAGAGGACGGCGAGATAATCCGTCGCTTATCTTAAAAAGGCCTCACCTAAAGTTATCAATAAGATCTACGAAGAATGGGAGGTAAACGTGTTCCTCTGTGACCTTTTGATAAGTAAGTTCTCCCACGCGCTAGGGGGGTTTGACGCTATTTGTTATCAGGCAGACTGACAACTAGTAAACACGTATTTAGCTATATGGCTAGAGGGGGAATCCCCGAGAGGGAACCCCCAAATGAAGAAAACTAATTACCTAGACTATTTATAATACGAGCCGAAGTGAGTGGAGCTGGGGCAACATAAAGAATTGGCCCGGAAAAATGGCCTAGTAACTTCAAAAATGGCTCGCAGTGATGGAAGGTACAGCACAGCGTCACATGGATATTGAATCTAAAGTGGCGCTACAAAAAGGTGTATGGTCGCAAATGACGTTTCGTGTTAAACCAAACAATGGTGATAACGTGAAGTCTATATTATGTAAATTATGTGGAACTTGGTGTGGAAACAGAACATATCGTATATTACATTAATGCGAAAATTGATGGTGCTATTGAAGGTGCAGAAAAAGTTGTCTCCTTTGATAGGAGCATAATGGTCACGCACGATAACCCATGCATTATGGTCAAGACAGCCACTGTGTTTTGGGAGTATGACAATGTATTGGCAAACACAATCGACTTTTCCCCAGGTAGTCTCTTTGCGGTTCGTAGTGCCTCGGGGAACACTATGACTTCAACGCATTGGTTGAGTACATGAAGCTTCAGGTCCCCGACATCAGACCGAATGTGTCAAGTCTTGAGATAGAGAAACTCCCGTCTGGTGGATGTAGAATAAAGACTGTAGCCCCGTTTTGGTTGCTGAAGGTTGGCCCTCTTCTTGGCTTCGCAGAGGACATATTGCTTCAAGGGAAGGAGTGGCATGTCAGTCCAAACAAGGTTGACGTGAACAGAGGTCTGAAGTATATAGAAGTTTTGTGTGACATTGTCGAAACCGCAAGCAATGTAGGTATTGATGGAAAACGTAGCAACGTGATCACGACATTGTCAATACCCACCGAACAGTCTTTGAAGGGGTCAGTACAACGCCACGTGGACATTGAGTCCAAGGTGAGTATACAAAAAGTTGTTTACCATAGTATGACGTTTCGCGTCAAACCAAATAACGGCGATACTAAAATTGGTGCGGTGCTATTGGAATTGTACATAGTGTGAATTATATGGAAGTCGGAAACAGAACAAGGATAGAGTAGTATAGCATATGAGGGTGGCAGCACACTACTGTGGTTTATACGATGGCATTAGACCAACCCATTAATGGGAAGCCATTGTATGGGAACACTTTCCCAAAAACCGAGCTCGTTATGGGCCCTAGTTTTATATGCAGCTTTAAACACACTTTTTGTAGGATGGTTGGACGGTTGGTGGGACATGGGGGTCATGAGTCACTCTATAACAAAGTGTGCTCGTACCCCCGATACCCTATACTACCGCTCATGACCCCCATGTCCCACCAACCACCCAATCATGATACAACAAGACGCCCGCTAGGCGTTAACTCGGGCTACTGTTGAAAGACATTGCAGGCAAATTCAATATATCTATAGTTGTAGGTACAATGTTACATGTAATGATATTGATACAGCTGTCAGTGCAGGGGTGGTTAAATTTTCCATCATTGCAAACCCATAACATAGTGTTGGCCAACAACTTTATTTTGTATAACATAACAATAAACAATACAGGCAACAAAGCTTATAAAAATATTGCAGTTACCTCAGAACAGTTAACATATTCTCATACAGCATTCATATGTTGAGTATATTAAATTATTAAACATTTAGTAGACAAAAAGCGTATGGAAACAGATAATTTGATCGAGTACAGGTTCTCGAAATCGTAGACCAACCCGTTTCGAAAGCGATCGGGATTGTGAGTGTATATAAATAAGATCAAGATACTTGCCAGCCACATCAAAGATTTTCAGTGAAGAGCACTCGAAGAAAGGTGATCAGATCACTGGATCGCGCATGAATATATGTAGTGTTTTCAGTTTCGCAAAGGTGAAAAGCCTGGGTACAAGGACAACATTTTTTTGGGGATCACTTGACTGCGCATGTGTAGTAATCCCACATTCATAGTCTCGCTCACTAGTCTACAAATTTAGTCAACAATGATGCAATAATTGCCATTTCGCGACGACGACTAAATAATAATAATAAAAATAATAAACAGAGCCGAAACCTAGACTCGGCTACCACAGTAGCCCAAGTAATTAGTGTGTTTAAAGCTCCATCTAAACTAGGGCCAAAAACGAGCACGAGCTCGGTTTTTGGGGAAGTATTACCATACAACCGAGCTCGTTTTTGGCCCTAGTTTAGATGGAGCTTTAAACACACTTTTTGTATGATGGTTGGTGGGACATGGGGATCATGAGCCACTCTATAACAAAGTGTGCTCGTACCCCCATATCCTATACTAGTTGAATTTAGTTTAGGTTTTTCCTACTTCTAATTGAATCACTTTATTTTATAATTTTTTAATGGGTATTGTTTTTAATATTTAGGAAAAATAATAGAAATATTAATGGCAGCCATCGGCCACCATACCCCTGTGTAATATGTAAATTGACTAGTTGATGGTTCTGGACCAATGTTGGCATGCAGAAGATTTAAATTGTAAATTAGTAGCAAACACGAGGAGTTACTATTGCAAGGGAAGTGCTGCTCCTGAGGAGTTTTCCGAGAAAACAACAAAACGTCAAGTTTAACTTATTTGTTGTGCCTACTGCGAACCGGTCATATTAGGGACCTTAAGATTTCGTAAACACTGAGCATGTTTCCTTCTGCTCTGATCTCTGCGGCAAGATTTTCCGAAGCTTCCTCACGTGAAATTAATTCTGCAAGGATTGAATCAAGTTCTGTCTGTTTGGCAAGATCCCACTTGTCTAATCTATTCTAGGACGACGCGAAATGATGCTAAAACGCCGCGTTGTATAATCATGACTCGTATCAACAACGCCCGCAGGAGGCAGCTGAAGAGATGAGAAATTTATCTCAAACGAAGAAAAGAAATCAAAATGAACAGGGTGGAACAAAATGCAAAGTTAGGAAGGGAGGCAATGCTGCTTTGGAATATTTGAGAGAAAGGGGAAAGAGAAAGAGTGTTAAAAGAAGAAAGCAATAAATTGGAAAGGGAATGTCTGGCAATGGAAAAAGAGAACAAAAAGAGAACAATGAGCGATCTTTGCAACAGCAGAATAACATGCTGAAATATATTGAGCTCGGATTGAGTTGTGGGCAAGTTTTTACCATATTGCAGTTCATTGAGTTCATATTGCATAGAAGGCGCGTTTTTTACCGGGGCGAGGTTTCGCCATGACATATGGGCATTTATCCCCACTATGAGATCACTGTCATGGAGGCTCTTTATCATTATATTGATGTGGTGCCTTTAAAGTGTCTATGAAATGAAAATTCACTTTAATGATTGTATTTGAAAGAACACGTAAAATAATGAAAAATAGCTTTTACATGACTTTCATATCTTATGCCGTTCTTGAGTTATTACGTTTCATGTAACTTGAGCTGTGACATCACAATTAGGACACAGCAAACATCAAAACTGAAAATCAAGAATATCTTCAGACTGGTTCGACTAAATAGATTCAAACCTTGCTGACTTACGCAGTCAAGAAAACTAAACATTGTCATGGTTCTAATGTGGTTGCTATGGTAACAGGTTAGTTTCCAGATTGCTCTCTTCCTTTATAATAATTATTTGTTTCAAAACCACATTTACAGCAACTTATTTAGTTTTAGGAAGTTGACATCCTTTTTCCATGATTTCCAATGCAACAAAACTGCAATGACGAAAAGTAGAACATTTTGTTTCTATACAAAGTGGCCTGGGAACTAATCTGTTACCATGGGAACCTAATAACAACAATCTCAATGCTGAGACAGTCTGCATGGTTTGAGCTAGTTTAGTCAAACCAATCCAAAGATATGCCTGATTGTGTGTTTTGATGTAATGCTGTGCCCATCTTGTGATGTCACAGCTCAATGGCATAAGATATGAAAGTCATGAAAAAGCCATTTTTCATAAAATGATAAAATCATAAAAGGCTGTGGTGAATTTTCATTTCATACTGTAGACACTAGCA
Source organism: Chrysogorgia sp. JL179-B06 (assembly GCA_035772405.1). NCBI lineage: Eukaryota > Metazoa > Cnidaria > Anthozoa > Scleralcyonacea > Chrysogorgiidae > Chrysogorgia > Chrysogorgia sp. JL179-B06. The sequence goes on from JAYKKM010000121.1 coordinate 1,681,264, forward strand.
CTGATAGACTGGTCAAGGACAAACATCATAATATTTGTTATAGACTAAGGGGTATAGGGTGCATAAACCAGGTGTTGAAATTTTCTCATGGTGGATTACTAGACAGTGCTGTTGGTAAGCTAACAGCAGATTTAACTAAATCAGCAGAGAATAAATTTGTAAATGCAACACAAATATAGGTTCTAATATTACATGACATGAACAATTCACCAGTTAATGATTCACTATAGGTTAAGGCATCAGTTTTCTCATCTAATTAATAATTATTATTGGATGAGGTGAAGCACGATATTGAGAATTATTAAGACCAAGATTTGTGTTATCTACCGAAGCCAAAGGCTGATAACATAAACTGAGGCCTTGATAATTCTCAATATCATGCGAAAACCGAATCCAACAATTGTTTTATCATGCATAAGAAGTGCCAAAACAATAGTTCACCGTAAACAAGCTATATTATGATATTGGAATATTATATTATGATATTATATTATGATATTGGAATAATGATGTCATAGCTACACTTTTTGAACCATAATATTGGAACATTGACATCACATGAAGCTGATGTCACAAATTAGCTGTATGCCAACAGCCAATCAATATTGAGTCAATTAATCAATATTGAATCAATTAATCAATATGATCGATATTTATGCTTCCCGATGGAGACAAGATTTTCCGACGTATTCCGAATTAGTATCTGAGTTGCGCAGTTGTGATTTCGATGTTGAACCCCCTACCTCAACACCGTGACTATATGGGTAAAGTAACCAGCTTTAGGCATACATGCCATGTAATGTGCATGGCAATCTCAATCTTGCATTAATGTATTTGGTACAGGCACAACATGCATAGAACTGATATGATCTGCATGGAAGTATGCTGTTTATTTCATTTTGTGTTTAGCCTCCCTTCTAATTTTTCTTTACTAACTATGGTTCAAACCACCTAGTATATTTACATTTTATTTTTATCATTGCAGCGAGCAATTTGCCTACACTGCTAATACAATTTTGATTATATTGTTAGGGTGACTCTGTACATTTAAGTAACAATGTTTCCTCAGATGACTGTAATACCGATTCTGAAGAGACTTGCAATACTGAGGATGAAGTGTGGACTGATGTTCCAAACATTTTATTGCAGCAGGACATCCTTTCTGCACCACCACTACCTGATCCTGTACGAAAGCAAAGATGCCTACATTTTGTTAATTCAATACTTCGATGGCTGCTTTACTTTATTTTGATTTGGCAGAGTGTATGTCATATTAGTGACAATGGATTGATGCGGTTGCTGCAATTCCTATTACAATTCCTTAAAGTAATAAACATCCATATTTTGACTGAACTTATATTGGTTTTCTTAGCCGTCAATGCCTCCAAAGCATGTGGTCCTGATAATATACCGGGTCGTGTTTTGAAGGTTTTCGCATATTTATTAGCCCAACCAGTTGCAAATATTTTTAATACATCACTTTCATCCGGAATAATCCCAACCATATGGAAGGACTCACATATTATTCCGATTCCTAAAGTACAGCACCTAAATAATGAGGGTGATACAAGACCTATATCATTAACGGCATGCCTCTCTAAAGTCCTCGAAGATTTTGTCGTCCAATGGATGATTTCAGATGTTAGAAAAAACATTGACCCACAACAGTTCGGCTGCTTAAAAGGATCATCTACCACCTATTGCCTGCTGGACATGTTGCATTCTCGGCTTTCCCACCTAGATTCCGCTGGCCAATACCTTCGCTTATGCTTTTTGGATTTCTCAAAGGCTTTCGACCGAATAGGCCATAATGTTCTTATCCAAAAACTTGTAGATATTGGAGTTAGGAGATCTTTAATTCCATGGATTGCAAACTTTCTGTCAGGGCGAAGGCAACGCGTCAAACTTGGTAAAGCCGTTTCTGGCTGGCTACCGGTTAATGCCGGAGTCCCCCAAGGCACGAAACTGGGTCCGATTCTGTTTTTAATTATGGTTAATGACTTGCAATGTACTTCAGGAAGGTCTGACATTTGGAAATTTGTTGATGATGTTTCCCTCTCTGAAACTTTATCAAGAAACGGTGAATCGCCTGTAATCCAGTTGGATTTAACTTCTGTTAGCATATGGGCATCAAACAACCTGATGAAATTAAACGCAAAAAAATGTAAAGAGATGCAAATTTGCTTCCTTAGGAACAAACCTGAACTGTCAAGCCTCCATATTGGTAACCAAATTTTGGAATCAGTATCATCACACAAAGTTCTTGGTTTGATTATCCAGAACGACCTTAAGTGGAACGAACATATTGCGATGTCTGTTAGCAAAGCATCAAAGCGATTACATATTCTACGTGTTCTGCGTCGGGGAGGCGTTCCACCACATGACCTCATCACCATCTATTATACATTGATTCGGTCTATTTTAGAATATTGTTGTCCTGTTTGGCACTTTAGTCTGCCCATGTATCTGTGCGAAGAGGTGGAGAAAACTCAAAAACGAGCACTGAGGATTATATTACCAGGCCGATCTTATAGTAAGGCACTGGAAGTATTGCAGTGCCCTAGGCTTGATAAACGTCGAGCGGATCTTTGTGAAAGAACTATGAAAAAGATAGTGTCTGGCGGCCGACTATCGCATCACCTTACTTTGAAGAGAAAAAACGAACATGATTATAATTTAAGGAACACAGACCATTTTTCCTCTTTTAAATGTAGAACTGATAGGTTTAATAACAGTTTTTTCCCAAGCATGATTCGTATTTTAAATAAATAATGTACATAATTTTATACTTTATAGATATGTATATATTAATATAGTTTTAAACTTTAATTGTTAATGTTTGCCTTTGATTCTTAAGTCTTTGAATATTGTAAATTTTTAATATATATTATATAACTTATGTAAACACATTGTAATTCATTTTATTATGCGATGATGTGTCATTAAACATGAAATTATTAATTATATTACTTTATATATGGTGAGACAACGACTGGAAATGGACTAACATAATTTTACCAAATATGTTGTTTGCCCCAAGTGCACTAAATGCTACAACTACAATGAGTGTGTAACAGATGAATGGTCAGCATATTGCCAAAAGGTGTTCAAATATTTTACTCCAGAGGAAAATCACACACATGCAATGGGCAGTTAATGAAGAAAGGGACCTTAAAGGACAATACAATAAAATATTACCCAGTCTATTACTGGAAGTTACTATCACAAGTGAACTGGTAGCCTCGTTTTCATGACGTGTGACGTAATTACCGAAAACGTCAAACAAATCCACATGACGGACAGTAATGGAGTGATCAAATGGGGACTGCGAGGGAACTGGGGTATAAAATTGTTGAGAAGAACCCGCCACATCCCCCACCCCCTAATTATGTCACCCCCAATCTTTATCTGTTCCTTCGTGCTCGGCCAAAATTGCAACATGTCAGCCAAAATATCGGGAATTTGACGTCTGCCGTTTCGGAAGACACAGGAGTTGCCTGCGGAGGAGGCTAAGTTGCTACAAAGGCCTACAAACGCAATGAAGTACAGTGTTCATTTTCAAATATGCGATATTAATGTTTTGAAATAGTAAAGTGGATTGATACATACACACACAGAAGCAAGAACGGCAAGTTTAATAATATGAACAAGATTACATTAGAAATTCTAATTTTTCAGATAATGTACTATTTGGTCAGATAATGTACTAACAGGTATGTGTCATAGTTTTTAAGCTGTGTAGTAAGTGTAAGCAACGTTAAGCAGGGTTAGCTCTTTTGGTATTTAAACACTTCATCCTACAAATTATATGTTTGCTTACGAACACAAAAATAACTGAAACAATTTGAACTAAAAGTGTAGCTATATTTTCCCAGTTAAAGTGGGTAACAGGAGTGTAGCATTATAATCAAAGATAAACAATGTTGATGTAAATGTGGAATTGTCTCTATTAACAAGAATATAAAAATGTTCTAACAAAATTGTTCTTTTCACAGTTTTTACTTCAACAAAGTTTCATAATGTCCAATTTGTCACTCGACCTTGTTTATGCTTACCGAGTCCACGATGGTTACTTTGTGACTGAAAGGATCAAAAGATATACAAATGGCTTGGTCAGACGTTAAAATAGCGAGAAAGACGTCCTCTTCTGTACTCGAGGTAAAATCCAGCTGCAGGCGCATTTTAGCAAGAACGGAGGTACCAGTTATCTTTAACCATGAACGGAGGTACCAGTGTCAATTACAGGATTTGAGGATCTGGGTCAACATGCATGAAGTGCACTGACCAAGAGCACAATTTGGGAGACTGACCACTTTCTTTGAACATGAAAGACAGCAGAGTTGTTTTGTTGTCTGGAGTACTCCAATTACTTTACAAGCTTTAATTGTGGATGCCATGTACAGTGGTTGATCTGGCTGCATAAGTGGGTTGACAAACTTTTCTGTTTCCTTGAATTTGAACTCTTCTCCTTTGGCTGTTTAGAAATGCTAGGTTTGATTTTAATGAGCACAATGGCTTTGGTTGATTCGAGTTGCTTGATAAATGTCTGATCGAAATGTCGATCAGTGTAAACACAATGGCTCCCGACGTACACCTAGAATTGAAGAAAAATAGCCGTCAAAACAGTTTATTGAACAAAACGATTTGTGAATTTAATAAAATTGAACTGCTGGCCCATAGCAAAAAAATCGCATGACTGATGACTCAGGCAAATTCGAACTAAGAGTTCAGACAAGTATTAAAGTTGTCTCACCTTTACAAAATAATTTTTCCTCACTGAAATTGAAGTAGAATTGAGATATTTTGAATGATCGTGCAAACCGAGTTGACGCTGTCGTTGTGCTTTCAAAATATCTCGTATCCGCATGGTGTATAAACCGGACAAATTGCCATGGCCGTGGGGGAGTTAGCGAGTTCTGAAGATGTAGTTCGGATAGTTTCCGTAAAGACCCGTTGATTAATACGTGAAAACTAATTATGTAATTTTGTAGGAAGATCTACGCCATAAAACTGAACATCCTGACATTGCTCAAATTGCTTGAACAAATCGAGATCTTCCCTGACTTTACATAGTTCAGCGAAGATATCTTGCTAGTCAAGCAAGATTAGTGTGCGCCTCTTTGAGGCAGCAATTATTGCTATAGTGGAATTTTAAACACTCTGCAGAAACTTTTTCAAAACAATTAATTAATTGGACATACTCTTCTTCTAAATCTTGAATCATGACACCCTGTGGAACTATTGAAATCAGCAATATTAGCTTTTAATATTAATATATATATATATATATATATATATATGTATAACTTATGAACTTAAAATATTGTTTGCTACTCCGAGTTTCACGCAAATGCGATCATGCATTCTCATCATCGATCATCATTGCCTGATGATCGCATTTGCATGAAACTCGGAGTAGCAAACAATATTTTAAGTTCATAAGTTATACAATTCGCTCTACCACTCAAGGTATTGAGCACTCTTAGACAATTGCAAACTATTCGATTCATTTTATGTGTGTGCACATATATATACATATACAGTATATCTATTATATGTCATTTACCAGCTGCTAGGTCCATACTGGAAAAATATTTTCTCGATGGTCTCAAAATCAGTAATTCAAACACTCATTAATAATTCATGAGGAAAAGACAAAAGAAAATCACGACCGTTGTTTTAAATGTGATAAAGATTCGTCCTGATTTACATAAACTTTATCTTTGATTTTCTCGGCTTAGACAACATCGATTTTCAAAATTACTACGCCAATGAACTTATCAAATGGGTCGTGTTTGAAGCCGTTTAATAAACTCGCAGCACGTGTTTTATCAGATCGAAAACACTCGTGTTTTAAATCTGATAAAACACTGCTGCTCGTTTATTAAACAATACATAACATAGTGATTTGTTCATGTGATCTCAAAATGTCCAACGTTCAACAGTTTTAATTTACAGAGTAAACAACTTGGCCGGACATGCAATTGTTAATGTATCTTAGAAGAAAAGAAAAAGTTTAAGATCGAGTTAGGAAAAGTTTAAGTGTGGTTAATCTGAATCAGAGTCAATCAGTCATTGCTTATGAATACTTTTGTAGATTAATGTAGATTAAAAACCGGAAAATAAAGACTTTTAGCTCGTTAGAAACATGTCTTGCTTTTCATAAAATGTGTTTTTAAATTTGTTGCAAAATATGAATCAATACTGTATATAAAATATTTAATAAATAAATTAAATAAATAATAAAATATTTGTATACCCTGTTGAGATCCATCTGTACCAACTTCCAATTCTACTTGTGTACCATTTAACTCGTCATCAACCCTATCGTTATTAGTGACAATGGTAGCTAGACACTCGTCATCTGAAGAGTCGTCATTTTCCCTCCATTCACCAACAGATTTATTATAGTATAGATCCACGTGGTGTGGATTTTGTTTTACTCGCAGTTACCGTAGCCATAATTTAAGCTTCGATATTTACTCTGATACAGATTGAATATAGTCGTGTTAAAAAGACACAGAATATAGAGTCCAAGTCGACGAAGTCGTGAGATTTTTATATTCTTGCTCAGATCTTTGCTAAAGACAAAAGCGTACACGAAGTATTTCACTTAGGATAACCGCTGTACTGTAGTCTGAGCGCTCTGTGCATTATGCAAACGGCGTTTGAATAGAGCGCGTATAGTTCTACCACTGTATTGACGCCAAGAAGTTCAAGAACGCCAAATCACTCAACATGCTCAAATCAAAATATCATTCCTTCACCGCCGTTGCAGATCGGGGAAACATTAAGACGTTCGGCAGTGATTGGTGCCCTTGGTATAGATGAAAGTCGTGGAACAGGGTCAAGTGTAAATGGCGATCGATGCGGCCAATATGATGCTGTGATTGCTGTCCGCATTGTCATTGAGCAACAGCTGACGGCATTCTTTGAAAGGCAAGATGCTTTCAATAAAAGACTAGAGGAAAGCGTGAGACAGAAAGAGCGGGAAAACAATAAAAGAAGCAGCAAGCGACTCCCCAAGCTCTTAACGGTAAGAAATCTAAATCATATTCAATTATCGTTTATCTGTACCCTACTACAGTATAATAACCAAACATGACAAATTTAACTTAGACAAAGTACTAATATTAAAAAAGGTCGACCTTTGGCGTTGGGCCGCCATGTTGGATGGATACAACAAAGGGTTCATTCAAGTATTAATAGTTAAGCTATTCACTCCTGTGCTGAAGTTCATTTTGCTGAAATATGTCTACATTAACAAAAATTGTTGTTTTTTAATATTTGTTCATTATTTCATTTGTGCTCATTACAGGTGTATGTACCACAGAATACCACAGTACCACAGAATACCAGTTTTTTTATTTCTCTAATAAAATTTGGAGGAAACATGCTATATACTTTATTTTTGTGAATATATGTTAGCTTTAGTCTTAACGCAAACCAGCATAATTTATGTTGATCAATATGTCATAAATTAATCCTTAACCAACTGATTAGTACTACCGTATATATCTTTGAAAAATGGGAGTTTCTATTTATTACATTGGATAACCATTTGACTGGTATTCTGTGGTACATGTATGTATATTGTTTTTCAACATCCTGTAGTTGATATATTTTACTTAAGGAACATACAAAAAAACATTATAACAATGATTAATATTAAAATAATTTTACAACTATTTGAAAATTATGTACAAAAACTGAACCAAGAGTTTTTAATAAAATTCGTCAGATCTCTGCAACTAAACATGTCCGGTCAATCTTCTTTACAAGTTCGAACTGAGACTTGACATTTTCATATCACGGAACTAAAAACTGTGTTGCACCCTTGGGTATTACTTTTAAAGGGCCTGCAATGTCATTTGAAATGTCATATCTTTTTTAGTACGGAAAACCTTGATTTTGTGTATTCATTTTTTTATTTTCGGTGCCATCTTGGATATTCAGCCTAAACTCGTACCCAGACTCCAGGATTATTTCCAAATTTTGGCCAAGGTTTTTTACAGTTTAAGTTGTTAAGCCTGAATATCAAGCAGCTTACCTAACAGAATAAACAGGTAAAGTTAATGTTTTTCAATGCAACACAATAGTATTACTATACAGGAATCACGCTGAGTAATCAGTTTTACTATCGGAAAACTGAATTTTTCAAAATTACTGATAAAAAAACTGGTATTCTGTGGTACACACCACTGGTATTCTGTAGTGATTTTAGTATTTACCTTTCACTTAAGTTAGCAATATATTTTTACATCCAACAGTATTAGCACACAACATGACAAACAAATCCTGGTACAATTTGATAAACCGTTCCTTACTTATTGTGTGTTTTCTGCACTGGTATTCTGTGGTACATTAGGGTTTTTTCCACAGAATGTTCAATTTAAAAAATAATGAAGTCTACCAAATATAGCCCAAAAACCCCCCGGGAAGAAAAAATACAGTGAAAAACTATACTAAAAAATATTAACAGGCCATATTATATGTATTTTACAAAAATGTAAAAAAATGTAAATTTGTGTGGTATTCTGTGGTACATACACCTGTATTTTAATATAATATATCTGCAGTTTAATATAACATATCTGCAAGTATATTAATTATTTAATTTTTTTTTATATATTGAAGTGTGCTGTAAGAGATGCGTACAAGCATTTGTTAGGACCGAATGGAAAAAGTTTGTTGTGGAATTTGGAAAAGATGTGAGTACATGTATCTATAGAGGCTTTGCATGCGCACGTCACCAAATTCTAAAATATAAAATATGAAGGTTATATTAAGACTGACTGTTTTATATGTTTTGCAGTAGATCATTTGAATTTTGGCTGCCATCTTGATTATAAATCATGGCACAATATTGCCTCTAAATATTGGTAACCAAGATGGTGGCCAAATTTCAAACATCCTAGTAAGGTTGAGTTTTAACCCAAATGTTCAAATTCTTCATAAAATAGGATTAGACATTACTTGTGAACCTTAACCCTTTCAAACCCAACTTCTGGGAGCTCTCCCTGGCATACCAGGCATACCCACGGATCTATATAATAAGACTGGATAGAGCATCTGGGTCATGGCATGAAGCCAGAATGTGTGCGGCCACCAGCTTGGCAAATCCCATTTTACAATCTCCGGCTAACCTAATTACTGTTTAGAAATGGTTGTTTTCATATATAATCATGAAGTTGGCAAACAAGTACAATACATTTTGGGTTTTTCATGCAACAAGGGATGTCATGGAAATATTCATGAAACTAATTTCATGAAACTAATTCAAAGTGGGCTCCACCTAATTATTCTTATCCAGTCTTATTTATAGATCAGTGGACATACCTACCAAGTGAAGTCTCACCATTGCATAACTAGGGGACATGCCCCTTGTGAAATCTCACACATTATGGATTACTCGACCTTGGAAACTATGATCATGGCTCAATATTTACATTATTCCACTGCTAAAATGCTAAACAGATCAGTAAACATCATGATATCCAAAATGTATTCTTGTTTAGTTTTTCTGATGAAGAAAACCAAGCTATAAATAATAGCATTATGGCAAGTGTGAAGCACAGATGCTGTAACACCTACAGTGCAAATAAGAGGCAAATATTTGTCCTTAGAAATACCGATGATTAAACATGAAAACAATGTTGTATTTCAAACCAGTCCGGATGCGAAGCTAATGCATCATAGGCAGTGTAAAATATAAGGTCAAATAACGAAAAGTCAAAATGTCAGCTAACTAACACTATTGGCAGTACATGTAGCTCTACTTAGAAAAACAGCTATACAAATAACAATGTTTAATTTGTTACATGTGAATGCATTTATTACGCTTCTCCAACTAACATTTCAACATCTTTGTAGCCCCAATTTCCATTGGGTAGATTATTAAGCTTTTGCCAAAACATAACTAACTAAAAACATGGCAAGGGAGACGTCACAGATTAGTCCATTTATAACATTTTAGTAGCACTACTGTAGAAGATGCTGGGAAATCAATAAAATATTGGAAACCACTGACAGACGAAATATAAATTTTGTTCTTACTGTAAATACCTTACAAGTACATGTACAGTATGTGCTTTAAACAGATAAAAATGTCCTTCTGTACTTACACTGTAGCTCTGGTGTGACAGTTGGCACTTATTTAGGTCTAGCCAAACCTATACAAAGTTACAGTGATGGATTTACTGGGGGGTGCCAATTGCCTTGTCAAATCCATTTTTGTCAAAGGGAAACCCCCAGTAGTCAAAGGGTTAACAATTTTCATAATACCAGATTGCCAGCAAGCATTACTGTGAAATCCGGATGGAAAATACAGTAGCCAAACATATTGCATGATACATTTACCAGAAGTAGGGTTTGTCATATAATACATTTTTTAATGACTTGTCTTTTAATTTCTAACAGCTGCAATGAGAGTTCATTTTCGTACGAAAAAAGGAAGCAGAAGCTGAAAGATATGAAGGTGGATCATCTGGTATTAAAGGATCAGAGGAGGAGTAGATTAAATATGGTAATTGAAAATTTTGAAATAAGTATTACTACTTGTCTACAAGGCCTAAAACTGATATTTTTGCTGGCTATATTAGTCTGTTGGTAAAATTTTACCAGAATTCTGGTACAACATACACCTGTAGCCCTAAGTTTTTCTGGATTCCCAAGGTTTCATGGTGAATATAATATACACCTTTCCTGTGCAAGCTTTTGACTCATTATCTTCACTAAAACACAGAGCAAGCATACATAATAGATAGTGGCTGAGCACAGTAATATTTATATGAAATTTGAATGAACATGTTTTTTAAACTTGGTAAATCAACCTTTGAAAAAATGCATAACGAAAACAATTTAAATATCATTCATCAACTTTGATTGCCATTTTCTCTGTGTAATAAATGTTTACAGGATTTGTTCTGTGTTATTCACAGGTGGCCCAAGCTCATGCGCCAATTTGTGTTTATATTGGAATTTATTCGATTTGTCAAAATTAGAGGATATTTTCATCTATTATTTGCAGTTTATTGTTACAATATATAAATGAAATAATGTGCATTTAAATCTACCATAAGGTGTATGTGTCTTTCATTGTAAGTTTGGTGAGATTTAGATTTTAGGACAGTTGCAGTGTAGCCTGCGTGGCAGGCGATACGTTTGGGGGGGCGGGAGGAATTGGGGGCGCGGCGAGTTGCAGTGCGACATGGCGACATTAATTCAATATATTATGGCCACATTGTTTATATCAAACATTATACCTATGAATACTCAACAAAATAAACATTTATAAACCTTGTTGTTCCACTTACATGTTTGTGTCGTAATATTCTTCCTTGTGAAACTTGGCACCTACTTCAAACCCGTTTGTCCTATACTAATAATCGAAGAAGGTAGGTAACTGCCGCTCTCCGATCGACACATATTCACCACGATAATGGCCATAAAATCATTCCAAATGCTTCCATCGGCGCCAAACTTGGGCAGCACCATGTCAGATAGTTCCTTCAACTAACCAACGAACAAAATTTCCGCCTTTTCACTCAACTTTTGAATAAAGTGAAGAAGTTTCAAACCACTTTCATGTCTACATATGCTTGTGCAAGTTCGTCGCAACACCAACTGTCACGCGTGACATATTTCCCGATTTATCGCGACGCGACCCGACCCTCCAAGGCACGTAACAAAAAAAACTACTGTTGCAATCAGGTTTTTGTTACGTGCCTTGGAGGGGAGGGATAAATCGGGAAATACGTCACGCGTGACAGTTGGTGTTGCGACGAACTTGCACAAGCATATGTAGACATGAAAGTGGTTTGAAACTTCTTCGCTTTATTCAAAAGTTGATGAGTGGAAAGGTGGAAATTTTGTTCGTTGGTTAGTTGAAGTTACTATCTGACATGGTGCTGCCCGAGTTTGGCGCCGATGGAAGCATTTGGAATGATTTTATGGCCATTATCGTGGTGAATTTGTGTCGATCGGAGAGCGAAGGTTTCCTACCTTCGTCTATTATTAGTATACCGCAAACGGGCTCGAAGTATATTATGCGGCAGAATGGCGCCAAGTTTCACAAGGAAGAATATTACGACACAATAAACATCTAAGTGGAACAACAAGGTTTATGAATGTTTATTTTGTTGAATGTTCATAGGTATAATGTTTGATATAAACAATGTGGCCATAATATATGAATTAATGTCGCCATGTCGCACTGCAACTCGCTGCGCCCCCAATTCCGCCCGCCCCCCAAACGTAACGCCTGCCATGCAGGCTACACTGCAACTGTCCTAAATCTCAGCAAACTTACAATGAAAGACACATACACCTTATGGTAGATATAAATACACATTATTTCATTTATATATTGTAACAAACTGCAAATAATATATGAAAATATCCTCTAATTTTGACAAATCGAAAAAATTCCAATATAAACACAAATTGGCGCATGAGCTTGGGCCACCTGTGTGTTATTGTCTAAAATGATATGCAGATGATTATGTTGTCTTACATTGTCTGCAAATGAGCAAATTTTATATTGTCACTATGCAATTTCACAATTTAAGATGGCTTGCCCCTGTTAAGGTGGCTCCATACACTTTCGTGAAAAGTGGAAAACACCAGTTGAAATCCAAATCTTGTACATTGATATTTTTTAGACTAATGAAACTCATTGTCTTGTATAGAACAGCACCTTGAGAATCGGAAACTGTAACAAAGAAGTGTGTAACTGTAGTTGCTATGGCAACAATCACATTTCAAAATGGCTGCTAATTTCCTTTTAATCTAGTTTATCTCGAATGAAACTTTGTTGACCCCCAATTTTTATTTCATTAAACGTTTTCTTTACGGATGGGTAATCAATAGGCCAATTAAAAAATCCAGAATTTACTGTATGTTAATAACAAATAAAAGAAAACTAATAAAATAACAATTGGGGACCACCAAAGTTTCTTTCGAGTTAACGTAAGATTAAAACGAGAATTGGTATCCATTTTGAAACATTGTTAAACCTTGTTAAAGTTTTCAATTCAACCTTGTTAAAGTTTTCAATTCTCAAGATGGTGTTCTATACAAGACAGTTAGTTTTATTTGTCTAATATAATATTTATGTACAAGATTTTGGTTTTCACATGCACACTTGTGTTTTCCACTTTTCAAGAAAGTGTTAAATCTAAAGGCTACTGAAGCAGGATTCAAAAATGTAAACTTGTGCCGATATGCCTACTGTACATGTATGTGAGCAAATTTGACAGAAAGGGAACTTAAATTGAGCATTAAATATATGTATGATATACATGTTATAGCGAAGTGAAGATGCTTTCATAGATTAGGACAATAAACAATCTTTTATTAACGATAACTACAGATAACTGTGTCTCTTCAGTATTTAACCCTGGCTAACGCAAGTTGATTCTACTTGTGAATAAAGGGTTAACCCTTTCACTACTGGGAGTTTCCCTTTCACTGCTGGGGGTTTCCCTTTGACGAGTAAAATAACCAGTTTGGTTTCCGATCAAAGAGGTCCACTGAACTTGCAGTCACTTATTTCATCGATAAAATCCGACGTGAAATGGATAATGGCAAGATGACCGGGGCAGTTTTCATTGACCTATCCAAGGCGTTTGATACTATCAGTCACGCTAATTATGGAATCGATTATGTGGAACTTCAATGGTTTCGAGACTATCTCTCCAATCGTTATCAATCTGTGGTTTATGATAACCATTGTTCTAATCCTTTGCCAGTTTCATGTGGAGTACCTCAAGGGTCTCTGGTTAGGCCCGCGACTATTTTTAATCCATTTTAATGACATGGAAAACTGTCTTATGAATTCTGAAGCAGTGATGTATGCCGACGATACCGTCATTTTTTTTCTCGTACGAGGATATTAACTTAATTAATTCGAAGCTGTCGGAAGATATGACCTACTTATCACAATGGCTTGACGCTAATGAACTTTTTATCAATCTAAAGAAGGGAAAAACCGAATCCATGTTATTTGGTACTGCCAAACGCCTATCGACTCCTAAAGATCAGCAACTCTCCGTAAATTTTAAAGGTTCAGCTATTAATGTTACCAGCTCCTATAAATATCTAGGTGTTGAACTTGATCAAGCATTGTCTCTTCAAAGTCACTTTGCTAAAGTATATCGCAAAGCATCTGGAAGATTACGTCTCCTGTCACGGATCAGAAAATCAGTTAACATGTATTCCACTGAAGCTATCTATCGCTCTATGGTTATTCCAGTGATAACTTACTGCTGTATCTTAAATATTGATCTTTGCAACACCTCAAAGGAGAAATGATCTTACCTCTCCTCTAGAGCTGCTAGTATCATTGGAGGTGCATCAATATCCGTTCAGCTTGTCCTGCCAAACCTTCATGATATCAAAATGCATGCATTCATTGTTATTTATAAATCCCTAAATAATTATTTATGCGATCCATTCCAAGAATATTTCACTGTAATATCTGGTTATTTTTCTCCATCCTAAATATTTTTTATTACCTATGGTCACATAATTTTATTTATTCTCTTGTTATATTAACACTTAGTTACTTGTTCTATATTTTATCTTATGTCTAGTTTAAATTTGTAATTGAACTCAGTCAGGACTCTTAATGATACCAGTAATTATATACTGATAAGATTATCCTGAATAAAGATTACTTCACATATAGATATAGTAATGATATCCTGGACGAGGCTACTACTGGGAGTGTGTTTTGTATCATTGATAATTATCTAAAACAATTTTCTTTTACTCTTTGAGGTTTAACTTTTGTTTTGGGAATAAACACCATGTCAAAGCCATACATTATGGTAACAGAATTTTATGGTATCGATGGCCATTGTGCTACAATTGCAAATGCTGCCACCAGACCTTGGATATCAGTGGACACCAGACCTTGGATACTCCGGACTGTGCAAAGTTACTCAGCAAGACTGCAGATGCTCTTTCACACATTCACAGCAAAGGATTTGTCCACTGTGATATTAAAGGTGACAATATTGTTGGCAGAGTGGAGTGAGAGGTGTATATGCTTGTCATCATAGAAAAAAATTGACCAGGCAAAAAATATAATCTGACTTTAAAGGAACAAGAGAAATACTACAAGCATGTTGCACCAGAGGTTGTAGAGGGAATACATCCCCATTCAACATCCAGTGACTTGTATATGCCTTAGGTCAACTAATTTCACTCGTTTGTTTCTACCATCGATCAACAGAACTGCAGAAAATAGCCAAGCGCTGTATTCATGGTAGACCAGAGAAAAGACCAACTATCATGGCAATAATTTCTGAACTGCAGAATAGTTCAAATTGAAAGGTAAAATATGACTTTTGTTATTGCTCTGTTTTTTTTTGTATGCCAATTATAGTGCTGAGTTTTGGTTTTAAATGGTAGAGTTAATTGGTCAGCAAATGGTGATTCCTTAAAATGTGCATTCATTTACACACTATATTTGACGTTTGGTAGTGCTTGGATAAAAATGGTACCCATACCAAAAGTGTATTATAAATTTGGCTTAAAGCTGTATGTTTAAGTTCTATTTTACAGCTATGTAATGCACATTTATAAATTACCAGAACAATGCCCATCTTGCTTTATTTTATTCTTAAACGTTGCACAAAGGAGTGAAGCTCCTCAATAAAATACTTTGATAGACCTTCTGGTGTTCACAAGACTAAAGTGTAAATAGATTCCAACAATCAGAGAAGTGGCTATATACTGTAACTATTTAACAGGTTAAAAACAGTAATCAGAGGTTTCCTTCTATTAGACAGAACAAGATTGCCATTTGGCTATAGTATTAGCAGAATAAAATGCTAAAGGTGGAGAGAAAGGGTTCACCCTGCTAATAACAGATGAATTGCACCAGTTTTGCAATGGTTTGTGCCACTTAAAGGGTTACATTGACAGCTGTTAGTAGTAGTATTTATTAGACACTCCCTAAAAGGGCTTTTCGGTGAGCTATTACAAAGTTTTCAGTAAAATATTACAAGAATTATTACATGAGCCTATAAATATTACAACATTTCGTATTACAAACTATTAGAAATCATGCAGATGTTACAAATCTAAAAATTTCTTCAACAAAATTGATTTAAAAAGTTGCTTAAACGTTCCCAAATTTAACGTTATTGCAATATCATTGTCAATAGTAAAATTCCATATTTCAATTGCTCTAAAGAGAAATGAACGTTGCCCCGTGGCTGTTCTACAACGAGGTATAATTAGTTTAGAAGACGAAGAAAACGTAGTGTTATAATTGTGTTTTTGATCACATATGTGTGAAAATTTTGAACAGAGATACGAAGGAGCCAAGTTATTCATACATTTGAAAGTCATTATTGCATTTTTGAACTTAAGAACATCAGCAACTGGCAACCATCTTAAGGACTTTAAAGTTGGTGTTATATGGTCAAATTTCTTTTTACCACTTATAATTCGAGCAGCAAAATTTTGAACATGTTGCAATACAGCGATATTTTTCTTGGATGTGTTTGACCAAACAGTAGAAGAGAAGAACAGTCTACTAAAAACGAGTGAGTTAATGACGATTTCTAACGTTTTTTGGTCAAGAAGATGACTGATTCTCGATATCTGGCATAGAGAATAGTTGCAAGATGCAGCAATTTTACTGATGTGGTTGTCATAGGTAAGATATTGGTCTAAAGTTACACCCAGGTCTTTTACGGAAGTTGAAGGCTTCAAGGACTCTCCCAGAAATTGATTTAGAGATTTGATGAGTTAGATATACTGTATGTTCACGTTACCTAGATCTAAGTATATACTACAGTACTAAATATACAACAATCAATCATCTATATTATGATACTGCCACAGGAAACAGGACATTCATACTAACAATTATAAAGTAAACAATTATGGCAAAAATTCTTAATACAGTAAAAAATAACATGTATCTTTCTTGTATTATAAAACCCCTATTAATGGACACCCCTCTTAAACACACACCAGTCTGTGGTTCTAGCCATTATTTTACTAAAAAATAGCTATAACCACTTTTAACCCTTTCCCTCCAAGAGATTTCCCTCTGCTGAATAAAATAATCAATTATAAAAAAGGGCCACTTCAAAAGGGAAAGGTTTAAGCACTTGGGTTTCAAGAGGCTGTTGCCTCTCCTGGATAGACTGGTATGATCTTTTCTTTTACAATAGTAATACCATGGTTGTCTCAATTTCTTTTGTCTTTTCAGGTTGAATTAATAACTAAATTGCCTCATTTGGATTAATTTATACAATCTAGAGGTCGTATTAGAACTAATACAACCTTGAATGACATCATGCATGAGAGGTAGTATTAGCTTCTTCTCACCTGGCATGCAAAGACATGAAATTTCGACAACTATGGTATTACAAAGTAATATCATGATATCATGGTAATGAGGTGTATTAGCTGTTAAACCGCCCGCTTGATTCGGGCCATTAAGTAAAATTCCTTCAGGCCTGCGGCTTTACTTAATGACCCTCATTGAGCGGGCAGTTTAACAGCTAATACACCTCACTACCATGATATTACTTATAATAATCAACACTTTTACAGAACATGGCTTGATTAATGTTAAAAAGGTTAAACCAGTTGGAAGAAAACAGTTTGAAACTTGAAATGACTTAGTACTACACTGTAACCATTGACCTGTATATACATGTACAGTACTTAATAACAACTGGCCTTATATTAAAAAGTAGAGTGTTGCATAGGCAGTGTTTTGGTAATATAGCGAAGCGAAAATATGGTGACCTGCTGAGCCCTTCATACCTCTAAAAAACTTGGTAGTTCACCAGCTTTTCATTCTGCTATATGGCCCTATTATTATGGTAGTTGGATGCTTTGAAAACTTTGTTAGCCATAGTATTACTCTACTGTGGGTGCACTAAACTACCTTTTCATTGATACTGTACTATATGGTACTTAAAAACATAGTTGTCATAGTATAATAATAATCTTTATTAACCATCTTTAGGAATAAGTATACAAATGGTTATTTACAAGAAAAATGCAAAAAATTATATACAATAATTCTCATTATAAATAGTAAAATGTGATTTAAAAACAAATTCAAAGTGAATACATTCATATATTTGAGTTTTATGGCCATGGAATAAAACTATTCTGATGTCTCTCTGTTCCTGATAGAGGTGGATTCAGTCTACGTTCGTTTCTCAGATTATAATAGTACTTATGAGGTGGCACGTGTTTATAACATGGATGCAGTTCATCAGATAAAATATATTCTAGCTCACGTTTAGTTTCTAAATCCCATCTCACACTCAAATTCTTCAGGGTATTCTTTGGTGGAAGGCCAATAAGAGACTTTTCCACCTACATGAGTGTGGGAAGGCTGGCCTTCCAATGGAGGTTGGTATCACTATGTATTGCTCAAGAATAAGGTCCCTCCTGGAATACGCTTCACCGATATGGAGTGGAATACCAAACTACCTAGAAGAAGAAATTGATCATGTGCAAAAGAGAAGCATGTCTATCATAGGAGCAAGTCGTCTCTTGTACGTAAGAGTTCCATTTAAGATCATCTTGGCAGAAAACACCCAGAAGCTTAAAACTATTTACACGATCCAGTGGTTTATTCTCTATTGTAAGATAGTCTGGGGTAGGCACATCTCTAAAACTGATCCTTGGTTTTGGTGGAATTTAAAACCATCTTGTTATTAAAAGACCAAGACTGTATGCTATCTAGGACCGTTTGCATTTGACTTGAATGAGAGCCGAAACGGCTTCCGAAACGGCTTAAGGTACAGTCATCTGCATACTTGCACACACTGATACTGTCCCTAATGTCATGCGGAATGGCGTCCTCAAGATCGTTGGCAAAGACACTGAACAAAGATGGCGATATAACCGAACCTTGCGGCACTCCGGCTGGACATGTGGCAGTTCTGGAGATGGTAGTATACAGTAGTTACAATATGTAAAAAAAATTATTTCACACAGACTAACAAGGACACTTAGCAGAATAGAGTGATGCCATATTGACATTTTCCTTCAGTTCACTGGTATCCAGGAATTTCTCATGCACATCTCAGTTAATTAACCTCAGTGGATAACGTGATAAGTCAGTGTTTGAAAAATTATCACACCTTCTAAAGCCCCCGGTCCTGGCGGCTTACCAAGCTGGTTTTTTAAAGAAAATACTGATGTCCTAACAAAACCTGTGTGACATTATTAATACTTCTTGCAGAGAGAATCGACTCCCTATCTCTTGGAAGATGGGTCCCTTTGCCAAAACAGAAACCGGTCCATGATATTAGTAGGCCAATCTCGCTCACCCCTATCATATCGAAAATGGCAGAAGAAGTCGTTGTAGACCTTTTTATGAGACCAGCCGTATTGATCAATACTCTCGTCAATTTGCATCTGTACCAAATTCTTCAACCCAAGTGCTTATCAACATGGTTCATCAGATTACTACAACGGCTCTTTAGCCTGCGTGGTGCTGTTTGACTTTCGAAAAACTTTTGACCTGATTGACCACCATCTACTGATATGTAAACTACAGTCTCTTGATATTCCCCCGTGGGTCGTCCGATGGATAACCAACTTCCTCACTGATCGCCAACAAAGGGTTAAGCTCAGGAACGGTTGTTACTCTGACTGGTCCCCTGTTCTTGCAGGTGTACCTCACTGTACAACGCTTGGCCCCTTGGTTATTCGCCTTGATGGTGAATGACCTTGACACCAATGGAGTCAATTTAACAAAGTTTGTTGAGCAGCTTTCATTTGAACAACGTTCGACTTGCCAATGTGATGAATAAAATGATTTTAAGTTCACTTTGTAAATAGCAAAAACAAATATCAAACTTTTGAATAATAATAATAATAATAATTTATTAAGCATATTACAAAGCTTCAATGCTTTACAGGTTATTTTAGGAATATAAAATGAATTACAAAATTAAAGAAAACTACAATATTGAATAATATTTGAACACATGCTACAGTAAAACTAGTTGAAACAGGAAATTACAAATCAAAAAAATTATCGAATAAGTGGGTCTTAAGATAGGATTTAAATGAGTTTAAAGATTCCGCATTTTTTATTAGAAGGGGAAGCTCGTTCCATAGACGTGGTGCAGCAACTGCGAAAGATCGTTCACCGTAAAACTGTGTATTACACTTAGGGACGACAAGAAGATTCTTATTGGCTGAACGAAGAGAACGCGACGGTCTGTAGGGAGTGATAAGTTCAGTTATGTAGGAAGGAGCCTGGTTATGAAGAGCTTTATAAACAGTTACAAGTATCTTGAATGTTATCCTCAATCGAACTGGGAGCCAATGGAGCTGTCTGAGTATGGGCATAATGTGGTCAAACTGTTTTGTTCTTGTGACAAGTCTTGCCGCGGTGTTTTGCACGCGCTGAAGTTTGGCAATTTCCGTGTCAGGGAGTCCAATCAACAAGCTGTTGCAGGAGTCTACCTTAGAAGTTATAAATGCATGGACCAGTCGTTCAGTATTCTCCCTATCAAGGTATTTCCTAATTCAGCCTATGTTCCTGATGGAGAAGAACGCTGATTTGCATAGGTTATTTACATGCTGTGTCATCTGTAAATGGTTATCGAATATTGCTCCAAGGTTGCACGCTGTAGGTGTTGGTGTGATGTTAAATCCATTCACATTGATCCCTGGGATAGGAGAGTGTGCCGAGAAGCGCGAAGTCAAATGAACAATTTCGGTCTTGTCTGGATTGCATGCTAGGCCGTTGGTTGTGCACCATATTAGGATGTCTTGAATACACAGTTCAAGCTTGGACAGCACTACAGGGCGATCTTCGATTGAATCAATCGATATATGCACCTGAGTATCATCAGCATACATCATCGCACTCAGACCATGCGCCAGGATTACGTCCTCGAGAGGGGCGAAGAATAAGGAAAACAGGAGGGGCCCAAGCACAGAACCCTGAGGTACACCAAATTCAAGAGGTTTCTCCTGGGAGACACCGTCCTTGATGATGACTTGTTGGGACCTGCCTGTCAGGTAGGATCTAAACCATTCTAACACTGTACCAGTGATTCCATAACGACGTTGTAGCCGAGATAGAAGAGCACTGTGGTCGATAGTATCAAACGCAGATGACAGGTCGAGAAGAACTAAAACAACCTCTTGACGTCCATCTATCGCAATCAACATATCGTTGCAAACTCGTAATAGTGCCGTCTCAGTACTGTGGAAGTGCCTATATGCCGACTGGAATTTTGCCAGCAATCCATTAGTAGTAAGATAATTCAGAGCTTGAGTAGCAACAACTCGTTCCAGCGTTTTCGAAAGAAAAGCAACGTTTGAGATGGGACGATAGCTTGGATACTCCTCACGATTGAGGGTATGTTTTTTGATCAACGGATGAATTAGCGCTTTCTTAAGTGATGTAGGGAAAACACCCAAGGACAATGAACTATTAATGATAGCAGTCAGTGATGGTGCCAAGACGTCAATAGATTGCTTCAGGATGTTAGTCGGAATAGGATCTAGTTTGCAAAACTTTGGTTTGGACTTCATCACTAGCTCACATATGTATTCTTCAGACACTTGTGAGAACTCCGAGAATGATGTCTGGCACAGAGTTCTGTCAAGGATGACAGAAAGTTCCCTATTTGCTAAACTTGATGAGCGCAGGTTGGTTTTCAAGTTTTGAATCTTGATGGTGAAGAAGTTTATAAAGTTGTTGGCTAGTGATACAGGAGACTCATGAGATGGCAGTGGTGGCGCTGCTTTAACCTTGAAAAGTCCATCAATCAATCGAAACAGCTTACTTTGATCAGATCCAGAAATCTGAGTACGATAGTACGCCTGTTTAGCAGTACTAAGCGCATCATTGTAGATGTTGCATTGCTCCTTGTACATCTGACAATGAACTTCCAGGCCCGAAGCCCTATAAGTACGCTCGTACTTCCTTTTTTTCCTTTTCAAGGAGTCATCAAACCAAGGTGCATTTGGACGCAAGGTGACTGAACTATTACGAACAGGTGCGTGTTTATCAATCAATTGCTGCAGCACATCATTATAGCGTTCAGCCATAATACTGGCATCCATACAGGAGGATACATTTACATCACAAAGTGTAGAATTTCTGATATTATCACGCCATGAGTCCATGTTCATACGTCGCAGATTACGGTGCTGTATAGACTTCTTAGTCGCCATTGGTTTGGGCATATTGATAGTGCAAAAAATGGCACTGTGATCAGAAATCTTGTGAGAGTAGTTGATGATTTCTGGACATCCAGATAGTAACAAGTCTCCTTGGCGGACAATCACTAAATCGAGCGTATGACCGTGTTTGTGAGTTACACCGACCACTTTTTGTTCAAGGCCAGCAGACTCAAGCATGTCCAAAAATCTAGAGGCATTCGAATTCCCACAATCATCAACATGAAAATTGAGATCACCGGTGATAAGCAAATTTCCAGTTGCAACAGCTAGGTCTTGGAGTAAGACAGAAAACTCGTTTAAAGAACATTTGGGGTGTCAGTTTGTTCTTCGTAGATTGTGGAGGCCTATACAGAGTAATGAGACGTAGTGACGAGCTGCCTGTCGTGATAAACAGATCTAAATATTCCATTGATTTAAACGAGTAGGTTGTGTTGCGTTTTACACTGAAGCCCTTTCTTAGAAACATACCCACACCACCGCCAATTCTTATAGCCCTTGGAAGATGAACAAAGTCATAATCCTGAAGAGTATTTAAAATATCAGCCAGAGTAGGATCGGAGTTATCGTCATTTGACAGCCAGGTTTCGTTCAAGGCCAATATATCAATACGTTTAGAGATAACCAGATCGCATATCGGCGCAGCCTTCTTTGAAGTCCGAAACGTGAAAATGAGTAGAGGTTTCCGATTGCCAGCCACCCAGGGGTTGTTTCATACACGTATTTATAGTTTCTTGTGCACATGTTAAGAAGTTGTACTGGAAAAAACATTATTTTTTCGCTTTTTTATCGCTTTCGGCTTTTCTTTCGAAATATATTTAGCGAAGAATGACGCAATTGTTACCATGGTAACTAACTGATTTTTCATTTATCAAATACAAACTGATTATAACATGTTCCGGCGACAATATATTTTGAAATACTAACTCTACGAACTCATGAGACACATCAAATGAAAGCTTGAATAACAGACTCGGACATACGTACGAAAATATATTTGTAAATCATTGTTAACATCTTTAAAAAAGCGAAAACACTTACAGGTTTGCCATTGAACGGCTTTTAAATTTACGAACTGTCAAATTTTCCAGACATCTTCCAGCTTCCAATGACGATATATTTCGAACTACAGAAAGCTTGACTAACTGACTCGGACATATGTACACAATATCTTTGTATTAACTTGAAATTGCTAACCGATAAAACACTGAAAAGGAATTAAAGGAGTTGGCCTTCGGACGCTATACTATACATCAAATGAAAGCTTGAATAAATCACTTGAACAAAATACGTACAAAATATCTTTACATCTTTAAAAAAGCGAAAACACTCACAGGTTTGTCCTTGAACGGCTTTTGAATTTAATACGAACTGTCAAATTTGACATCTTCCAGCTTCAGACGACTATATATTATTTTGAACTACTGAAAGCTTGACTAAAGTTACGTACACAAAATAAACAGTGAAAAGAAGATGCCTTCGGACGCTATAAACTTACTTGAAAGCAATATTAAGTTAGGCTGTGTATGCGGGTTTATTGCAGTACCGTAAAGAAGCGAAAATGTCCATCATGTTTGCTGTTCGTAATCGTAACAAGCTCGTGTGGGCTCGTGTGTTACGACACTTTACGGCGGTCCGTCCAAAGGAATGTTAGGAATGTGTAGCAAGCTACTCTAGAAACGCATGGAATCGTGAAGGGACTAAACGCCGGTCGATATTATCACCCTCGTCCTCACGAGGGGATTATGGCTAGTATAGTATTCTATTAGTTTAATTATGTAGTTTCTGATAATTTATTTTCTTACTCTATATTACCTTTATCTATCATTGTAATTCAGCTTATGCTGCAAAATTGTTTTTTTAATAAACTATTATTATTATTATTATCTCACATGTGGAACACATACTGTAGTGTAGAATACAGTACATGTACATGTATAGTATAATAGTATGAGTCCATGATAAAAACCACATGTGACAAGTATCAAAATGATCGATATTTGATTATCAATACTCTTATATTGAAAATATCGAAAATTTAAGTGAAGTATCACCCACCACTGTATTACAGTGATTATTGCAGATGTGGGACTTCTAACTTGGATATAAAATTCAAATTCAGTCGTATTTATTTTTCCGTGAGAATATTGTTATCAGGGAGCATGACATGATATACCTATAACATGACCTTTATATCATCGATATCAAAGACACTTTCCTTTGAAATGATTTGGGAGGGAGATGGCAGATGTACTTTGCCAGTTAATTCCTATGTACAGGCATCTTTGAATCATTTGAAAGAATTTAGAGATTAGATAATTTTTCCCAGCAAGATCCTTGAGACTCATTTTTTAATGACGAAATAACATCACCAAAAAGTGGTTAGAAATCTTGATTAAGCGGTTAGAAATCTTGATTAAGCGAAATGTCAAATCTTAAGGCTGTTAATTTACGCATAATATGCCGCTCAATCAATGGATCTATTGTTTGTTGTTATGCTACCCAAAATATCATTGTAGCAGTTGAAGCTGAAGCACCAAAAACAGTGAACTGGTCCATATGCGGCAATATTTTCTTTCAGATGACAATGAAGATGCATGTTCGTGGGGGCAAAACTCTTACCAAATAGTGCTTGGAATTGCTTGCAAAATTTAACCATCTGCATATCTGCTCTTGATAGCATGCAGGGCACAAATGGTGCCAAAAACGACAGATCTTGCATAATCCTTTGCTATCTTGGTTGTGAGTCAAAATGGGGAACTGGGATTGAATTTATGATCTGCATAAATATTATATTTCAAAGGCTCATACAAACATGTTAAAGTCGGGCAACAATCGGTCCATAGTAGTAGAAAGACTATAAGATGCCCTTCATATTGATAACAAAGATGTCATATGCGATACAAACCTTTGATTTTTACACAACTTGAAATTTTACCGTTTTTGGACATGCTGCGATATAATTGAAAAAGGAAAATTTGATCCTTTGTCTATTCCTTTGCAATACACTCTCAGCAGCTCCTTAATGTAGAAAGAGAAAGGTTTGGTATTCTTCTGTTGTGCCTTCGTTTTGGTTTTTAAGTTGGATGCCACAATTGTCTGCAATATTGAAATCTGTACATATGCATTTTGCCTGCCATGCCACGTTTTAACGTTGGCGACCTCGTCACTACACTGGTACTGTCGGTACTGCTTATGTGAACTAATATCTGACATCTGAGCTGCTCTTCTACATCCTCTAAGCCCTCAACAGCCTTAACAATCTTCTCAATCTTCTCAACCTGGGATACATAAGACAAGACAGGAAAGAAAGCAATTTCAAAATGCAAACATGCCTAATTAATCAATTTATCTGTGGTACTACCGTCATGATTTTTTAAAACGGTAATATAATAATTTTAATCTTACAACATAAAATAAATACAATTAAATTAGAGTGAATTAGTTCTTCCTGGGTGTACAATACGACAAACAGTACTTAGCTCGCTACTTTATATGATTAATGTTACTATACTACATTACGTTATAAGAAAAACAAGAAGAAAAACAAAGTATCAGGAAATAAAGTATCAGAAAAACAAAGTATCCAATTGTCATTGAAACTTGCTTGTCGCACAGGCAATCTCAATGTTACCCGGATCGAGTTCGACTTTCTTTCGCAGACATCTAGAGCCACGAACACACAGGATGGCAGAGCGCACAAGAGCAAATGACAGTTTTGAGCGAATGCAGTTTGTTAGGACGCTGTTTTCTAGGCCACGTTTTTCAGCTATTCGTGATGATAGTACCATCAAGAACTTTTCAGTTTCGCGGCTACTCCCTCCATATGGAGTGAAGATCAGCAGAGTAAAAGAGCCATGTTCCACATCAATGACTCTTTGTCCATAGGCTCGTTTCTTCTCACGTTCATTGGCACAGAAAGCGGTTGACAACTTCTGGTTTTTGTAGGAAGGGGCAAAAGGGTTGAATACCCAAACTCGAAGAATGCCCGTTGCCCACGAAGCCTCTCACGCTTATGTCGAGTCTCGCCTCGTCTTGTGCGTTTGCTGTGCCATGGAGTTGTTCACCAGTGCCTGGGAGAAGAGGTGGTTCGATTTCCACATCGTTGGAGATCTCAGTAACTAGGTGCCCGAGGAGGTCTCGAACTTCGTTATGTCTTTGATATGTCTCAACAGGTTGTTGGGAGGTACTTCAGCGGTCATCGGTATCGCATACGTATTGCATTGTGGAATTGCCTTTTGTTTAGAGCGTAGCTTATCATCATGATCAATACTTTCATACTACAAAGCTGCTTTCTCTTTTCTTTCTCAGTGGTCAATACAGAAAGTTCGTCATAAGTGCTTTGATAGTACAAAGAGAAAGTGTAAGACAGCTACATTTCTTCACAAGAATGGTAACCACAAAGAAAAAGTGTAAGACAGCTACATTTCTTCACAAGAATGGGTTAAGTTCATCATTGGCCAGACATAGAAGGCAGTGAACATTTGAGGCAGCTAGAAAAATTCAAGGTGGTAAGGAATAATTGTCAGTTGCTACAGCAGTAGGCTTGATAGACACAGCATTAGTAAAATGTCCCAAAGATGTTTTAGTTGATATCATGTCTTCAAGCAAAAAGTTCACCAGCACGGTGATGCCCAGTGTATATAAAAAATCATTAAAGTGCCACTACGATCAAATTTTTACCTCTCGATATTTTTACGTATTTATAAAGCAGAGCTTTATAAATATCTTATTCTTGATTTATATAAATGATCTTCCTCTATATCTGAAACAGACATTACCATACATATTTGCGGATGATAGCACTCTCCTGACCAATTCAAAATTATATCCGGAAGATTATATTTACTTAAAAGAACGAGAGTTCTATTTCAGATGAGAAGTAATGTAACAAACATTACTAGAAGATCATCGGAAACAGATATCCAAGTGTCCAAAGTAAAAACAGAAAAATATAAATCCAAAATAACTTTTAGCGGTGCTACACTCTTTAATTCACTACCTACAAACCTTAAATTAATTGAAAATTATTCTTACAACACCTTTAAATACAAATTAAAAGAATATTTTCTCAATTTAAATTATGAAATTGAACATTTAGAAAAATGTTCCTGTCCTAGTTGTAAACATGTGGTCCATTGTAATTGTATCTAGATGATTGTAAATAGTGCTATATTTTTTAATATGTAATTCTGTAAAAATGAGGGACATTAGGAAGAATACATATATTGTAATAATGTACACCCTCTTTAAATAAAGATTATTATTATTATTATTAGAGCTGCTAAATATTACTCAGTCGAAACCGTTTTGCGATTAGACGATGGCAAGTATTATTTTTCTGACTCCGAATCTGGAGTTATGTCCGGCATTAATCGTTCATGTTCTTGACGAGCGTAACGAAGTGACGTCAAATTCTCAATGCGAAGACTCCAAATCGCTAATTCTTCAAGTAAATCAAAGTCGTTTATTCAAATTCTTCATCTGAAAGGCTGAACATTTCATCTACTTCTCGAAGAAAACAAGTAACCTCAACTGAAATTCAGGCGTAGCATTGAGAATTTGACATCAGAAACAATATTACCTTTTGAAATTGCGGGCTCACTTGGAACACATTTTTAGTAATGGTGGCCTAAATAATAGTGATTTCAGAGCTCAAACTACTTACTCCAAAATACCAATTTTTAGTTTTTTTTTACATCGATGAGCTCTTTCGACCCTGAAATACTATTCTATGCTAAAGAAAATCTAAAAGACGGGGGTGCATTTTCATCGTAGTGGCACTTTAAAGTCTTATGAATCATCAGATGAGAATATGATTAGGAACATTGCAGTTTATTATAGTGGTGGTATTGCCAGTAAACAAAAGTATCAGAAAATCTATAAAGATAGTAGCTAAGGTAAACAGTAGGGGAAGTAAGTCTGTTTGTTTAACCGTTCATGATTGTCGTTTACCTAGGCTTGTACCCTGTAATGCCTAATGCCCTAGAAATGTGTGATGACTTGGATGACGGTGATAAGGTTTGGGGCTGTTATTGCAGGTTGAAGGAGCTTTTAGTAAAACTAGCTGAGTTTAATCTGTCTGGTTTTTGTGATAATTGCATAACATGGTTTACAGAACCACATACATTTTTCATTTAGTTAGGTGATGGTGCCCCTTTTGGAAAATACGATACCGCATGTGCATGGCTTTTTGAATATTTGTAGGGGGTTTTCTCTAGGGGAAGAAAGCTTTTGTATGTAGAAATTTAAGAGCAGTGAGCAGGACAAGGCTGAGCAATTGAATTCACGGGATGTATACAGATACTGCCCTGTGTTGTATACATATACATCAACCCTGCATTTCCTTGGAGACTATTCAAATCCCTTCAAACTTTAGGGATGTATAGGATATACATCCCTATAAAGAGGTAATCGGTAATAATGGCACCGGAAAAAATGGCACCGGAAAAAATGGCACCGGAATAATGACTTATGCGGAAAAATGGCACCGCTAAAAAATTGTAAAATAAAGAAACGAAAAAAACAATTTCTACCGCGATAGAAAGCGATTTCCTCCTTCCCTCTGGAATATGCGAAGGCTGGAACGACAAGTTCCAGCACCTTGTTGGGCATAACCATCCATCAGTGTGGCAGTTGATCACTTGTGTGTATCAGCCCTAGTTCTTCAGGATGAAATTGGAAATCCACCGAGGAAGAGAACTAAACGAGTTTACCGTGATCTCCAGGAGAGATTACAGAATCTTTGCATTGCCTATTTGTTGCGAGAAACATTCGCCTTGGGGATGTCTAATAACTTTTTTTAACATTTCCCATTAAGATTTTAACATTAGTATTGCTAGAAGAAAATTTAGAGTAACTAGTAAATTAAAATATTCAAATTCGTAAAAAAATTGTTGTTTTCGTTTCTTTATTTTACAATTTTTTAGCGGTGCCATTTTTTCCGCATAAGTCATTATCCCGGTGCCATTTTTTCCAGTGCCATTATTACCGCCATTCCTATAAAGAACAAAGAAAATCGAGTAAAATTTGAACTAACTGCTATTTCTTCTGCACATGACTTTAGTTTAATCTCCAAGACCAAACACTCAGATTCAGTGCGTACAAACATTTTGCATTTATATTTATATTGACCGATCATGGCGTTGAGGTGGATCATCAGGATCATCGCCTTCAATATAAAAAGCTTAAACTAACAGTGATAGTAACAGTATTTAAACACGCACATGTTTGCCTAGCGGTAAAACTACTAAAAGTAAAGCGGGCGAAGGCCGAAATCTGAAGAATTTTGACACTCAGGGGCCGATGCACTTGGCGTTGGTAATTTGGCGATATCGGCGAGGCATGAAAAACAGAAATAAAATAGTGACGATATATTAGTAAACGCTCACCTTAATACACGGTATTCCATTCCGATCACTTTCCTCGGCTCGCTGTAAACCCCAAACTTTTTCTTCCTCCGTGTCAAAGGCGGCAAGCCAGAAAAACTAAAGCAGGGTTTTCTTCTATACGTATAGCCCATGATGATGACATGATTAGTGCAATAGAAACTACATAGAGTCTCGAAACTGTAACTTTCTAACACAGAGTAAAGAAGCTTTTGATGTTGCTCAAGGCCATGGTAAACGGCAAACAAAAAGGAAATGTAATTTATCATTCATTGACAGGTATTCAAATCGACAACTAAAAAATAACACGTGTCGCACTGATAAGTATAAAAACCGTTGTAATTTTATTTAAACCGTGATGCAATTACTTTGTGATGTAATTGCTTCGTTATCTGCATGCATGTTCCTGGCATAATGCTACAGTTAATTTAGTTTACAAACTCAAACTGCTACTCAACAAATTAAAAACTTTTACAAACAAATGTGTATAGTATGTTTACCAATCCCCTGAAAAATACATAATGAATGTCGTCTCGTCCAACTTACAAAACTCCCATTAAAGAAGGCAGCGGTTCCTCGAAAACATACGAGTTTTGTTTTTCAAGTTCGCCAGAGCCAACATGTTCAACATCTTCGATGACACCCGAATTAGCTCTTTTCAAGCCCAGAGTTTGAGTCTGGTACAGAAGAAGAAACTTCACAGCCATCCTCAATTTTCACTGTTGGATTCAGCGACATTGATAACTCGTCACCCACAATATCTCAAAATAGTGGTAAGAATGTTAATTTGTCTCCGCATTTTCCAAATAAGATTATTTTCAGTTGACAAGTTTCAGTCGTTTTAATATCTTTATATTATACGACTTTCGGTTTTAACTTTGACAATTTATTTTTGAACAGATAAAAGCTCCCCAGCGTTGGTGTGTGTCTGACGAAGTGACAACACTCCTTATTTGCCGGGAAATGACCAACAAAAAGGGACAAAAGAGAACAAGAAGAACGCTTTATTTTGACGAGCGCCAAGGTAATATTTTTTACATTAGTTTGTACTTTTTTTAAATATTTGTAGACTAGTAAGACTGAAATATCTCCATCGCAACTTGCTCTCATAATTCTCACTTGTTCAAAGTCAAACCGAACGAAGCGGACCCTTTCCCCTAATGAGACTTAGAGTGGTTTGAGACAGATAACATTTCAGTTTGAGAGCTACAACTCTTGCTCTCATTTACTGCCGACTCGCACACTCTCGTCAACATTCAATAAGCAGCTGAACACATTATCAAAACCATTATTGCAAGACAAGTTGCGCACAGAATCATTGAACAAAGTAGAAAAGGCGGGGGTTAGGGTTAAGATTAGCCTTCGCAGGCCCTTTATTTTTTTCGAGCTTTACAAACTACAGTATTTAAAAATTTCGTATACAGACGAGACGGTATTTACTCACCATTAAACTGTGAACAGTTTATGGACAAACTACAAGGCTAGTATGGAGTATTGTTTATAAGCTATAAGTCGTATCTCTTTTTCAACAGGGTCATGAATATCTGCTCAAGTGGAAGGGATGGTCTTTCCAATATTGCTTGTGGGAGCCATCTCAAAATTTAACACCCTACCTTTTGATGTAAGTATTCTAAGCCTTTTATATACTGATATTTATTAGTATTTCATTGCTTATTATATATATTAAGTAGCATAGAGTTGTTTTTATGTAATGACAGGTTAAGTAAAACATGGTTTTAATGCAATCGACATTGCACAACCAATAATTTTAATTGTTTTACTTGTTTCGGTAGGAGCTACCTCACACCACCAAAACCGGCTACAACACGATTAGAAGTTGTAACCCGTGATTTTTAAATGGAGTGCAAGCAGGCTTGAAAGGCAAATCAGTGAGTGCTGTACTGATCAATATGGATCTTGATGTGTGGCGTTACATCACAGCCAACCAAGGTATTGCATCAGAACACAGAGGATATACTTTGTATGAAAAAGAGGACTTTTGGAAGTTTCAGATGTTGCCAAGTGACTGGTATTACTACCTTAATGAACACGGGGAAGGCAGAGCAATTGACTTTCCAGTTAAGGCCAAACCCATTGTTTCATGGTCGCCATCGAGATACCATAATGTGCATGGCAAACTGCAAAAAGCACCAAGGATGCCAATAGAGAAAGTATCTCTATGTTTTGCAAGGAGAGCATGTAATAGCTCTAATGTATAGTACAGTATATACATACTAATTTGTTTATCTTATTTTTGTAATATATAGGATTATACTAATAAAATTTGAAAATTTAGGTGTTGATAAGCTGAATGATAGTTGCCGGAGAACCCACCTTGAGAAATCAAATAAATGGGTTGCTGCGAAAGACGTATTAATGGCCGAAAAGCGGCTTGGTGTTCTACATGAGCTGGATAGGACACCAAGAGTGTATCAAAAGAAAGCTGGTGAGTACTGGTCAACTGGGATAAAGGAGAGTCGTAGAAAGCGGCCTCGGCTGCATGACAATGAAGAGGTTTCTGATGGATCAGAAGACATCTCTTTGTTAACACCAGATGAACTGCGATCAAGATTAAGGGACATGGGTGTTAAAACAAGGGTTAGAAAGCAAAGCAGACTGGTGGATATGTATAATATTACATTGCAATCACAACCACACTGACTTGCAACTCCTTGTAAATACCTGTATAGAAAAATATGTGTAAATATATCTGTAACATTAACCACAAATTGACTGAAATTCAGGAGATAGTACTGTACTCCACATTCAGTGCTAGAAAAAATGGCGTGTTTCTGCTAGCATCAAACTAATGATTACTGTATGTTGCATTATTATGGATCAAGTTTACATTTATTGTTTTACCTTGTCCAGAAAACTGTTTTATTCCACTATGGATTCTCATGAAGCGAGGCACATGATATACCATCGCATGCATGTATGGTGTGACATTGGCCTTGCCATAGCCTTCAAGAGATCCACCGAGTGACAAAAATAGTGACACCCAAGCAGTTACCTATACACAAAGTGATATATTCTGGATTGACAATAATAAATTGAATATATATGTGTTGCTATGGGAGAGAAATAAAACCCCTGGCTCCTCTGAGGCTAAAGATGCCTGTAATCGTTAGTACAGCCAATGTTTACTT
This sequence comes from Chrysogorgia sp. JL179-B06, assembly GCA_035772405.1. Classification (NCBI taxonomy): domain Eukaryota; kingdom Metazoa; phylum Cnidaria; class Anthozoa; order Scleralcyonacea; family Chrysogorgiidae; genus Chrysogorgia; species Chrysogorgia sp. JL179-B06. The sequence continues at coordinate 1,714,001 of JAYKKM010000121.1, forward strand.
TTGTACGTACCTTGGCAAAGTAGGCGTCAATGTCAGAATTCGTAGGTGCTTTCATGTTGATACAGTCTTTGTAGATGTGATTAAAATCCTATCAACAAAAACAAAAAATATATATATACCTAGTTAGCAGAGGAGATTTCACTGTACCCACAATTAGTCTACCAACTGCTTGGGAATGCTGATTAAATTTGAATGCCTATACCTTCCAAAGTTTAATAACAGCATCACTTGTAGCAGGGGTGATGACACCAACATCAAATGTCGCAACATCAAATGAGAACAAGGGACGTTTTAACAGGTCTCGGAGTCGAGGATTATTTTGCCGGTAACGGTTTACCAGTGGTCTTGCAGTTGGGTCCTTCTTTGTGTAGAGTACACAGAAATTTGCATAATCGAAAAGTTGTGTTTAGAAGTAGGGTTAGTATTTTTTTATTTTAGGGTTAGTGATAGAGTTTTTGTTTGGGTTATGGTTAGAGTTTTTGTTGCTGTAATTATATCTTATTGAATGGTTTGGCATATAATACGGCCGGGTATTTTACGAGTTTCTCAAGTATTTTGCCGGCGAGGAAAAATGCGAGAAACGAGTAAAATTCCCGGCCGTATTATATGCCAAACCATTCAATGAGGTTTTTATTATATGCCTACTTGCAGAAATTGAATAAGTTTGTATTTATTTCATTTCCTCGTTTGTTTGTGATACGTTGTCAGACGTTGTTTCTGTTAAACTGTCCATTGCTTTGAGATATTCATCGTCAAAGTCGTCAGAGTTTAACGAAAATAATAAGGCGTCGTTCATGTCTGTACTTACATTTTCAAAATTAAAAAGACAGTTCGCATCCGCCATTTTAGGCTTTGGTTTAAAGCTGCAAAAAAATCCGTATTTTTATTCTGTTCAGAAGAGCAGAAATACGGATTTTACCATGCAATACGGCCTGGTATTTGTTCTGTTCTCGTGCCCTTATATGGAAGAATTACGTCATTGTCATATAATAAAGCTTCTTATTGCTCCGAAAATAACGTTTATCAGACTATGACATAGTCTGTGTCCTCTACACGAAGAACGAGCTGCGGTTTGAAGATGCTCGACGATATTTGTGAAACTCCTGCTGATACGGCTGCCATAACAGGAGCGAGATATGCTACTTTGAGAATCCAGACTGACGTACTTCGTTGTCAATTAAATAATTCGCAACATGTTACCACCGGCGCCGCTGAAAGTTTCCTGATAAATGTCACCAATAAGCTGTGGGAAATAATTTTCGGCAAGGATCATATGGCGAGTTCGTCAACCAGGCAGAGATATGTAGCTCAGCACTTAACTGAGTATAGATCTTCTCGACCACCATTTGACAATTTGTCAGAATTAATGAGAACGCGTGGTGTCAATTCTAATGGAAGCTACTGATGCAAAAAATAATTACCACTGTTTACGAGGACATTTCTAAATTCAGATCAACGTCGGTTGAAAACGTGCTAGAAATCATCGAAAAGTACCAGGGAGAAACAGAAAATGAATCAATCCTAACATCTGTTGATAAATCAGTAATTTCATAAATTGCCGGATATTTGTGTAGAAAGACGAGGGACAGATTGCAGAGGTATTGTGTTGTCAATAAAAAATCAGCGAACAGTACACTAGTCGACAATTGTCGAAGGTTAGATGATATGGCCAAAACAATCAACAATAATTTAACTAGTGTTGAAAAGCATGCTCCAGTTTTGTCATATCCCCAATCTAATGACACTTTCGTTGAACAGAAGCCATCTTTCGATAGTGAATTCGTTAACTTTTGATAGAGAGTTGCTTGAGCAATTAATTAATAATACCCCAAAATTGCTGGAAATCTTCCCATATTCTTCCTTCCTTAGTTCTAAAGACAGTATGTTTCTTCTTAAATTATTCTGTGATTTATTTTATCATGCAAGGAAATGGGCCTATCTTAAAGTGTATAAAGAACACAAGAAATTTTCAGAAACATTATCTCGTGTTAATGATAAGTCTGTCAATATCCACAGCAAAGATAGCATCAGAAAGGCCTTAATGTGTAATGTTAGCCTGTAACAAAATGTGAATATTATATGGATATAATTTATTTATTTATTTACAATAATTGTAAAAATAATGGTTTTTTAATACAATACTTGTCTCTTATTGTCACATTCTTTAATGACTTATTGTATATCAACATAATATCGATAGAAAAAAACAATTTCATTTTCAAATATTTCCAACATTTTATAAATGGATTCTTTTATTTAGAAGAATTAATTAACAGAATTTGCAATAAACAAATAATTTACCATACATTTTGCTATAAATAATTTCACTACTGCACCAGAAACATTAAAGGTGCCGTCCAGTCCGTTCTGTGCATGTTTACGTCGTTTGTTTACATTGCATTATATAAACATTGAACATGAAGTATTGCGGATTTGTTTTCCACGCTTGAGCTTTTCCGCTTAAAAAGCATGTTATAAAAAGGTTCTGTTCCTAAATGTGGATAATATATCAAACTACCACTCGCACCTTCGCCACCTTTGACAAATACTCTTTTTCGAACTGTCGCAAATCTACTCCGTTAAAGTTTGTTGACATGTGGAGTCACACATGCGCAGAACGGACTGGACGGCACCTTTAAATAAACAGTAACTATAACTATAATTAGTATAGGAAATAACACAGTTCGAGAAGAATTAATGAAAAATCGCACGCATGAATATTTCACCAAACACTGTAATTTCAATAAATTCTTCGAGAACTTCCTTTTAATACCTTTTCAATCAATTTTATGCATTCCTAAATACCCCTAAATTTTACTACCAAGTTTGGTGAAAACTCTGTTAGCATTTAAACAATCAAAAAAATCATTCATATGTTTTACAAACTTAGCTGTCTCCTCTGTACCTGGTTTTCCTTGAACTGTCAGAGCACATGCCACCCTCATTCGTAGGTATGGGTTAAGAAAAAGATGGTTAGTATTTAATTTACGAAGAATACGCAACCCAGAAGCATTCGATTCATTAATGTCATTATCAAAAGCATCAATTAACTGCAGCCAAGTTATCCACATATCATTATTCTTTAATTTCCTTGTCTTATTTCTCCAAAAACTATTTTCCCAATTGTTACGAGCTGTTTTTAGTCGGTGAACTGGGTCACAAATAAAGAAAATTGGCCGATCCTCATCCTCGGCCTATGGATTTGGTGTGTTATATATTGGCATACATTTTGCAGCACCTGGGGAATTGTGGAATCTATAAAAGTCCGGTGAGAAGCACCATCACATGTTGTGAGAATATTAAAGTCCCTCACCTAACCTCAACACACTTCCAAAACATATTAAAAAGTGCAAAACACTTGATAGTAGTAGTAGGAATAAAAGCAATTAGCATTTTCCAATCTGAAAAAAGGCTGACAACCATAAAAACACACATGTGTGGCCTCATCGGGTAAAAATAATGAACCACCTTCAGCAGAAAGAGAATACTCTAACCTGTCAATGCAATTCTGCGTACCTGCATCATCAAAAACAAGATCTTGCTTCAAATAAACTTCATCGTGTATAATGCCGACCCATGCATCACTTTCTTTTGGGTTATTGCTAGTAAGAAAATCTTTTTTCACTAAATATAAAAAGGTAGGATCAAACCCAATATCTGTTTAAAACAATTACTATAGTCAGTGTCTTGATAGATGGTAATGTTAACACGCCACTATCTTTAAGAATTTGGTAAGCTTTTGGAGATGTGGAGTGAAGCTGGAAGCCTGGAAACACCATCTTATTATATAAGTGGATGCCATCTTCTTGCTCTTTTGTCACTGCACTTTAGAGCCTTCTATTGTTGCTGGAGGATAAGAGTTTTAAAATCTTCTACATCTGGTGACTTATGGCTTGACTTTAAATTGTTTAAGAGGCTTTCCACCACATCGTTGTCCTCAGGTTGTAATGTTATTGACTCCTAGAAGACAACCATCAGTTAATTAGCTATATAATGTAACGTCCTTTTTATCTAAGGACACAATACTATCATTGTGGACATCAGTTGAAATATCTTACTGAACTTCTTTTCAAGTAGAGCAATTTTCCTTAAATTTGTTTGCCTGTCTATTGTACAGTTCCTCACTCGTTCTTTCTGTTCATGTTTAGTGCTTCCAAGGGCAGTGGCTGTCTACATTGGTTCTGTTGCATCTGTTAGGTGATTCTGACAACCCAGATTTTTTTGGAAGACGTCGTTGTTTTGAAAGCATTGCCAAAAGAGAATGACGGTACAACTTGCACGCCTCACACAAAACACCATTTTCTGATACTATGCCAGAACAGTCAATTGGTTGGATTTTATCACCACAAGCACTAAGTTGTGCTTTGACATTTCCTTGCCGATCATTGAAAGTACCATGTCGATTTAAGCAACTCACTATCACATATTCCAGGGCAAACAAGACAGGTATCGACCAAATAAAAGAGATTAATAAAATCAATAGAGTCCTTTAAAGTGCCTATGAAACGAAAATTAAGTTTGCTTTATTTGAAAGAACTTTTAAAATAAGGAAGAATATTAATTTACAGATCTCTCATATTTCACTTGGTTCTTGAGATATTTAGACTTATGTGATATTCAAATGAGATAACCTATGACGTCAAGGGGTTTGCAATACATTTTAACATATTGGAAAATCGTGTATATCTTTAAGATTATTAAACGAAATCACTTGAAACTTTGCATGTGGATACAGACAACTAAACTGGAGAACATCATTCTAGTTTTATGATCGCCATGGAAACAAATTAGTTTTCAGACATCTTGATTTCTAAAATAAAATTATTTGTTTTCTCTTCCATCCCAAACATTTGCGGGTTGGTACTGGTTTAGCAGATTTTTACGGACTTAGCCAATTCTAAACTGAAGTTTAAATTTGGTGCAACACATAGCTATGTCAGAAAACAAAGATTTTTCACAAAGAGACTTAGAGATCTGGGAACTATATTATTACTATTGCCACATTGAAACTTGGACGATGTTGTTCAGTTTATTGGTTTGTATCCACATGCAAAGTTTCAAGTGATTTCGTTTAATATTCTTAAAGATATACACGATTTTCCAATATGTTAAAATGTATTGCAAACCCCTTGACGTCATAGGTTATCTCATTTGAATATCACATAAGTCTAAATATCTTGAGAACCAAGTGAAATATGAGAGAGCTGTAAATTAATATTCTTCATTATTTTAAAAGTTCTTTCAAATAAAACAAACTTAATTTTCGTTTCATAGGCACTTTAACACATATGGTATTGCAGCTACTCCAGGTAAATCACATTCCAGGTAAAGTCTGTGTTCACAATCAATGTTCTCTTAGCAGCTGTATTAGTTTCCCATTAGTTGAGAAGTTACAAAGCATTAGGAAAGGTTGTGAATGTTTGATTAAGTTCCACTGAAATAAAAATATGTGTGAAATTTTCGATTGAAGGTTGATCTAAAACTGCTGATGGTAAACTTCGGACATAAAATTGAAACTGGTAAGGTATACTGGAAAAAAACCTAAATTCAGTTTCAGCATTCCTTTAATACATGTGTAAAACTTCTACATCACAAAACGTCATAAAACTGAACAAATATCTCGAGGATATACATAGTTCTGCGAAGAAGTGTGGGTACAGCAACCAGTGTGCTGCCTATATGGCAACAATTAGGGTAAGGTTTTGATTAGGGTTGTATTTTGAATTCGGGATTTTTATATGGAAATTGAGGCAATTGAACATTTAACTTGGTAATGAGAGAAAGTGTGCTTGTTTGTAAATGTAAACCATGTCTCAAAGAAAACAGTTCCGTTGCGATACCTTTGTCTTGACACTCTTTCTTTATCTCACCTTGCCTTTGATTGGCTTATTTTCACTATATTGTGACGAAAATCGACACTGTTATGCGTGACTGTCCGCGAGGCAATCGATTAGTTCCAGTTTCATCACCTTATCCATGGCACTCATTCGACGTGTCGTGTATTTGATTACAGTTATAGTAGTTTCAATGTTTACATGATTTAGGAGCGGCTATTACTCAGCATGACTCAATGACCTTGTGATTGACTCGAAATAAACTCTACATCATAGTTGACGTAAATGTAACCGAATTATAGAATGACTTCATGTAGCTATATAAGTAGAGCATGAATTGTAACAGTAGTTAGTTTTTAGTTGTGATCGCAGAAGCGAGCAATAAACCCAAAGAAACACAAACTTCTTCAGAGTCTCTCACTCTCGTACCTCGGTCCGTTACAATATATTATAGATGGGATAAAATGCGGATGAGAGTGACGTAAGTGGGTGATAATATAAGTTGTATTGAAGGATGTGCGAAGGTGGTACGTTTGAAGGGGTCAGCTGGAAACGTCACTTTTTCGTCACTAAAAATCTTGGCAGTTTACCGCCCTTTCACTTTGCTATATAAGTTAAATATATTATTTTGAACCTGTAGTGTTTTTAGAGTCAATTCATATATATATATACGTTGAAGTTGTCATATGCATAATCGGAAGTATTGCATTGGGCATGAACATGATAAATTGGACGTTAGTTGAAGCAGCCCTGAGTTGTGCAAGTAGGTTATGAAGTAGGTTAGCGGTGCATGTACATTGAAAATTATGCATCGGTTACGATTGTCGCGATGTTTGAAATATTATATAGTTGATTATATAGTTAGGTAGCGATGGAAATGGGCTTGGATATCACAACGTGATTGTATGTGAATTAAGAATGATGGATGAAGGTGGCGGTATATTTTTTGTGGTTCATACTGATATTTTATCACTGTTTCATGATACGAAGGTATAAATAATTGACATTATTGATATGATATATATGTAATATGGCTCCCGGTTAATGACACCTGTATATAATATATAGGTTTCGTTAAGCGTGGTTCACATATAGTTGTAATTGTTGTAATTCCGTCGCCGATTGTCGCCGATCAAGTCTTACAACAATTACAACTTAATGGGAACGCGAGTTGTAATTGTTGTATTGATCAGCGACTGTTGTAGAAGTTGAATCAGGTTCTACTTCTACAACAATTACAACAGTCCCTCGATGCATCAACTTTTAATGAGAACACTTGTCACCCACTGTCTGCGACAGAAAAGTGACACGTGATATGAATAACCAATCAGCATCAAGAGTTTATTAGATTTTATCTGTTACCGGGTTCCGAGGGTCTACGATTTACGGTCGTTATCCGAGAAGACTCGAAAGTCTCACCATTTGCTGATATTATTGCAAAGGCAGCACTTTCTCCTCAAGTGAGTGGTGGTCCGACCCAGGATTTGAATGAACCTGTGTCTCCCTAGGTACTCGCGAATTACATTCATAAACTTCTCGTCTGATAAACTTCTCATTTGATTCATTATTATATAAAATATTTCCCCCTAAAACAGTGCTAGAACAGTCCTAACACCTTGTTTACAAATTCATGGAGCCGTATAGCAGAGGCTACAAACATGGATGTTCAAAAAATGGATGTTCAATCCGGTTAACGTACATAACATACTAGAAATTTAGAACAATGACCTCGAGCTAAAGGCAAGAAGAGAGTTGTCACTTTGCGCCCGCATGTGCAGCTGCGACACAAATCGGCGATCATTAAACCGAGAGGCCGTGAGTACTATTGGAAAATCGCCAACTGAATTACACGATTGTTGAAATTGTTGTAAGACTTGACTGCCAAACGGAATTACTGAGAAAGGGTAAAGTAATCACGTGTTTTTTAAAAAACGAAGCAACAGCATGTATAATGAAGTAGGTGGCTGTTGTTTATAAGCAGCTGCAGGGTATATATAGCTTTCGTTGAATAAGAGATGTATATCGACATATACATAGACATGTTTATCGGTTCATTAAAGACATGAACGACATGCAAGTTGAAACAACAATCAAGGAAGCATTTGGTAAAAAGACGATGAACATAGATGTGGAAATTTTAATGTCTGTTCATAATATGTTAGTATCGCCTACCTTGGATCCAAATCAAAACGGAATCGATGGTGTAATTTTACATCGATTGTTTAAAGAAAAACCGGTTTATGCGAGACCCGACCGCGAAATCCTGATTGATTCATCCCAGGTTAGTAAATCGGTACTATTTTCAACGGTCTTAACCAAGCGATATAAGAGGGTGCATTACAATAGTCATCGCCATTTCGAAAAATACTCCGTAAAGAGACACCTTCATTATACATGCAAAAACCACGATTATTTAGCCCTTTGTCAGTACGCAACGATACATGTCTGTGCTCTATTAGTACCAATTTTCTTCCTTGGCGAGTGACTATTGTGTCTTTTTGGCCCTCGCAGTAGAATTAGGTTCCGCCCGTGACTCTTGAAGGCAGTGTTGCAGCATGTTGTCTGGTGAAGCTTCTATGCACGTTAAACCTAGGAGCACTTACTCTTCCTGAATGCGTTCGGGAAGATGAAGTCTCGGCTCCTCATTCTCAGTTGCCAAGAATGCACCATTTAGTTGATTATTTGCATTGCTGGTTCGACGAAAAACCCTTAAAGTGCCACTACGATGAAAATTCATCCCCGTCTTTTAGATTTTCTTTAGCATAGAATTTCAGGGTCGAAAGTTATCATCGATGTAAAAAAAAACTAAAAAATGGTATTTTGAAGTAAGTATTTTGAGCTCTGAAATCATTATTATTTAGGCCACCATTACTAAAAACGTGTTCCAAGTGAGCCCGCAATTTCAAAAGGTAATATTGTTTATGACGTCAGATTCTCAATGCTACGCCTGAATTTCATTCGAGGTTACTTGTTTTCTTCGAGAAGTAGATGAAATGTTCAGCCTTTCAGATGAAGAATTTGAATAAACAACTTTGATTTACTTGAAGAACAAGACGCCCGCTAGGCGTTAACTCGGGCTACTTTAGGCTCGCCTGTGCAAGCTAGGGCAGGCTATACTTTAACTCTTTGGCATATTGAAGACTATGGTGTAACAAGCTAAACAGCTTGAAGAAACATTATTTCTTCCCAAAACCAACATTTTGAACCAGAAACATATTTATAATTTTAGTGCATTTATAATTTGAGCATGCTCACCTCATTTAGGGACCGGTCATTATTTATGGATCGATATACTGGGTTTGGTAAAATTCACCCTGGGTCATGAAATATTTTGCCCTCATTTCTACGGGCTATGACATTTTTTTGTTCATCAAGTGTAATACACAATATACATTAAAAAGTGTATAATAAAAAAGTGTAAAACACAATAAGATGAGCACAAGCACACATAAAAACAAAGTGTTTGTGTTTTTAGTGAGACAGAAAAAACAAAACCATAAATTTTCTTCTTACATTCTTTATGTTCATGTGTGAAACAGCATTTTAAAAGTTCTGAAAAGGTCTCATCAGTGTGGAAATGCACCAGTCATGCAACTTTCAAAACAACATGCATATATTTCATCGGATGTGCCCATGATCTCACAAGGATCAACCTTATTAAATTCACTAATTATGCTTGTTTGGACAGGCTTCAAAAATTTTATTCCCGGATAGTGGGTCGAGAAAATATTTGAATTAATAGCTCTCTCTCTCCAACCCAGTAAACCCTATAAATAATTACCATGGTCCTGAATTAGTATTGGATAATTGACAAATTACTGTGATGACATGGTTACTACCGAGCCAGCTTGCCTCTATGTAATCAAGGACAAAAATCACTTTTAAAGGTGTGTACAATTATGTGTCTGGCTGTGCAGATCAACTAACATGCAGTTGGCAAACAACAACAATTTGTGTTGGGTGAGGGACAATGAAAATACATGGCTGCACAAGATGTCACTGGAAAACCTGCGAACAATAACAAACACTTCATCGATTGGCCGGAATTGATCTGGATTGGATTTGGTCTGGGAGTCAGATACGAGATGTTCATTTGTATTAAGCATCTGCATTCGATATGAACAGTCGATACATAGCTATAGGTCAACTGTGTATTTAATTCATTTTGCCAACTCAACAATGACGACAGTTCAATCAAAACCAAAGCTATGTGTCTAAATATTTACAAAATGTGTGAATAGACAACTAATAAAATGTATATATAATATACATTCATTTACCAAGCCAATATATTAAATAACTTACACATATTATATAGATTAAGATTTGATGAAATTATAATGAAAACAAGAGTATCTGACTTTGAGTCATTTATCATCAATATAAACTTCTAAAGATAACTGGGAACTTTTTGCATTGTGAAATACTGAAACAGAGTTGTTTGATGATTTATTAGGCAAAACTTGTGACTGTACATGGACAGTTATACTAAATATACAAACTATAAACTGTTGAATCGCATAACGGTTAATGATCACATCGACTTTATTTTGGATGATATTTGCAACAACAAAACACAACAAACAATACAAGCAAAAATAAAACAAATGACAAATATTACAGTTATCTCAATACATTTAACGTATTTCAATTACCGTCTGATTTCAATACAGCATTCATATAACCTATCAAGTCGGCTTCATCAACGACAACGTTCTTCGTGCTTCTTTTTCTTCGATTATCGTGGAAATTGCATGTAGCTTGCTTGTTTGAGAGATTGATTTCGAGTTTGCACTGGGCTGTGACGAAAAAGCTGTTGGGATCTATGATGCAACAAGATACTTTCCAGCCACATAACTTCGAAAACTTCCAAGCAATCGCTGGCAAAAACACTTCGCTTTATAGTCACGAAAAAGTTGTCGGGATCTATGATGCAACAAGATGCCTCAGTGCGCGTACAAGGATTGAGACGCCTGGGTACGAGGCAGTGCCTCAGTTTCGCAAAGCCTGTTGGGTCCATAACTCGACCAAAAAAATATGACCAAAAAAACTACTAATAACACTGGAACCTAAACTCGGCTAAAGCCCGAGTAATTAGCGATGTGGAGTCTTCGCGTTGAGAATTTGACGTCACTTCGTTACGCTGGTCAGGAACATGAACGATTAATGGCGGACATAACAACTCCAGATTCGGAGTCAGAAAAATAATACTTGCCATTGTCTAATCGCAAAACGGTTTCGACCAAGTAATATTTAGCAGCTCTGCTTTATAAATACGTAAAAATATCGATATGTAAAAATTTGATCGTAGTGGCACTTTAATCTCTTCATCTACTCGAGATTTGTTGTATTAAATGCTGTCTGAAAGATTCTGCATTCTACCAACAAGTTGCAAAACGATATCAGTTGAGACAGTGGTTGCAATATTAGCTGCTGTTCGGTCCGCCATTTTGTGAGAAATATTGGAAATATAGGAAATCGGCACAATAATAAAACGTACCTGTCGAGAATTAAAATCACTGATCTCTAAATAAAGACTGGATCGAGCAACTATTGTTCAGAAAATGAAGCCGGAAGTCCGCCATTACTAAGGGACCAACTGAGAATCAGTTGTTTCGCAGCAAGTTTCGCCAAATATATTACATTCATTTACATTCATATCTTTGCCTTCCAGTTAGCCAAAAGGGTCAGTGGTGGATTAAGGGTATGGCTGACTGGGCAACCGCCAGGGGTCCGGGGATTTTAACAGCCAACTTTTAACAGTTAACATGTAAAGTTAAATATTATTTTTTGTGAATTTTATTTATATGGCTAATGACTTTTGATTATTCCCTATTCAATTTTGATTTTCATGCTTTCAAGCATTTGGGCAACCATTTCTTGTAGGGGTCTACGCAACTACGCACAGAAGCTTGCCCCCATGTTCGTCACATCCTTTTCACATTTTCGGTAAATTACACTGACACGCAGACAAAATTTAATGTAAACACTAGACACAGCAATGCTATTTTTCTAATATCTGTTTGATTGATTCTTCGTGTGTCAAAATTTATATAAAAATCAACGGCAAGGTATACGAAACATATCTGTTACGAAATTACATCGGTTTAATGGACATAAAAGCATTAAATCATCGGGTAAACGACGAATAGATCTTGAAGCCATGTCCTTTGATTTTAATGAAGAGTATCGCTTTAATTACTTAACATCTGATCTTCACATTTTAAGTAGACGAAACCTCAGCGTTCGATTTGCCAGATTCAAGTGATCATTTCGATATAGAATTTATTTAAACCGGACAAAAACACGTTTCATAATGATTAATATTACGGAGTTTCACAGATAAATTTCAACACAGTATAATATTTCCCTGTCCTTCGGCTGTCCATTCCTTCTTCATGATTGATCTCTCATCCGTGTTTCTCTCATCTTGGAGAGAATCTTTGCAATGGTTTGCGGGTTTACAGGTCTCAGTAAACTTTTCCAACTGCGATTCATTGCCAATAAAACCAAAGTCCGAACTCGCTTCAATTCGCTTGCATGCCTTGCAACGACTATATGCAGGGGCGCACATTTGATAAATTTTAAGGGGGGTTTGGACCGATCCGGGACCGACTTTTGATTTACCTGGCTACAATGAAAAGACTTTTAAAATTGTTTATTGAAAATTGATATTTATTGCGTTTCGAATTGACAATTAGATAGACAAAATATACAATTAACAATTAGGAAATCTTAGATCAAGCAGTTCCAAAGGCAATGTTCGGATGTTCCATTTGAACAGTTATTATAAATGCTATTATTATTACCACTAATGCTATTGTTATTACAGTAGTTAAGTGGCTGGTGGCTTTGAAGATCTGTACATATAACAATGATAGCATATCGATAATCGATTGTTAATGTAGTTCTACACTTATACACTAATAATACGCTGATTCTTGGGGAGTTTTGCCCAGCGATCAACTATTACGTTCAGATCAATTGAATCAGTTAAATATTTTTCTGACCCTAAAGTCATGAAATCCTTAAGCCTGTCCTGATTCATCACTGAGCGCATAACTGTCTTGATCAATTTCAGCTTAGAGAAGCTTCGCTCACTCGACACCGATGTAATAGGTGCAGTTAAAATCAGGCGATAGCATCTGTTTGTTAGAGGAAATATGCTTTCAAATTTCATAGCTAGACGTGCTATTCTGCGATTTTTTCAATTTCCAGGTTGTGCTCTCAACAATGATTTCTAAACAATGTCAGTTCAGCACATAAGACGTCGTTGTCAGGTTGTAGTGAACGTGGAAGCATCTTTACGAGAGAGTCGACGTCTTCTTCTTTGGGATCATTGTCGAATGGAGGAAGAAGAAGGTTAATTGCCAGGGCAAGAATATCACTTGGATGAATTCTTTTCTGTAGAAATCCTCGAGGGTAAGGTTTGTTGCCGTTTCTGGTCTTTCGTCCACTCTTCTTGTTGGACGTCTGTAACGATGATGTCGCTGGTATTCGCCATTAGCATCGACTCCATGGCGTTCAGAAAATTCTACAGCAGCAGTAATCAGGTTGTTTAAGTTTTGTTCATCATCACGTAAGTAGCGCAGTGTGGAAATACTTACTTTAGCAGATTCTAGAGTGTCAACAATGTTGATATTGACACTCTGAACTTGCTTTGTCAATATTTTTGTTTTTATCATCACACTCTTCATAAACATAACCATGACAATAAATTGAAAAGATCTTGCCAGAAGATTTTCCGCCTTTGCTTTCGTTTTGTTGTCGTCAGAAACTTCTAATTCTTCCAGCCCTTGGGTTATTTCATCAAAACTTGACCAAACCTGCACGGGCGCTCCAACGTGTTGCAGATAAATTTATCAACTCCAATGCCCCACCACTATCGTTTTCCTTCACTTTGTCACAAAATACGCTGTATCTCTTTGTACTGGAAGTAAAGAAGACAAACAGCTCTTGAAGGATTTCAAACATTTTGCACACAGCAACACTCGCTTCACAGCTATGCTCCACAGTGGTATTGAACCGATGGGCTAGACATGGAAAGTAAGGAACTTCTCTCCCAAGATGCTCTTTCATCTTTGCCTGACAGCCCTTGAAGACCCCAGACATGGACGAAGTATAATCATATGACTGGAAAACCGTGTTATCTGTATGAATGGATTTTTCATTCAGAGAAGAAAGAATTCCTTGAGCATGGCCTTCTCCGGTCTTGTCATGGATCTCCTTGATATCAACGAGGCGTTCTTGGGGATTCCCATCTTTATCAACGTACATTGCGACGACAGAGTTGATCGACGTGGGAGACATCAGGCGTTGTATCAGCGATAACAGAGAACATTTTAGCATCGTGGATTTGAGCAACGACTCTGTTTGAAACATCTTCTCCAGCAAGGTTAGAAACTCGTTTTGCGATCTGGAGCTGAGATAATCGACTTTGTGTGGGCGCGTTGGAGCGTCATCCAACCATCTCTGGAGTGCAGGGGAGTGCCTGGCCACCAAAGCAACAACTTGTCGGAAATTCCCATTGCCCTCTTTTTCAGAAGAAGATCCACGGAACGATATTGCTTGGCGTGCAAGAGTTCTTGTCACGTCCAACAATGCTTTTATGGCTTCACGGTTGCGCTGGGTTTCAGCCTCCTCTTCAATCAGTGCATTTCTGTGATCTTTATCAAGTAAGACGTCGACGGGGCGGATTTATTCTGGAAGGCAAGCAGTGCTCTAACAGCGTCTCGATGGATTGAGCTGGTAAAATGGGTAGCCAATTTTCCTGGTGTACTTTTTCCACGGCTTTTCATTTTGTGGCAAAGGATTCATCAGCCTTGCGATAGCCAGGCAGAGGTGGAAATAACTGGCATACAAAGCAAAAAGCAGCATCTTTGCTGATAGAGTACTGTAGATGTGGATACGTGTTGAACCATTCTGAGGAAAATTGACAGTGTTTTGGAGGAGGAATGTCACGGTTTCTGGGATATCTCGTAAGTTTTGGCTGAAACGGAGCTTGTTCAGTCATGTATACTCTGTCTTCGTCGGTTAATATCTTCCTTCTGCAACCTGGATCACGATCAATAGGGATAAATTTAGTAGACGAGAATACAGGAACATGATCTTGCTGAGATTTGATGTTCGCAAGTGCTTGGTTGGTATCGGATAACAGGGATGACGACAAACTGTTAAGACGTTCAACTACGTCGAGAAGCTCTCCTAGAAGATTTTCTGGCTGGGGTACATCTAATTTTCCCACTTTGGAAATTAATTCTTGGCACTCCATCAAGTTACAACAAAGATGACTAAGCCTTCCAAAGCATTCGATCCATGTGACGGCTTTCGCCTCTGTATTAACCGTTTCAGACAGTTCAGAATTTTCATTAGCATCATTGGAACCAAATTCATCACTGGAGCCAAATTCATTGTTGGAAACAAGTTCCTTGTCTGAAGCCGAAACTTCAATACTGCCTGCAAAAGAACAATATGTTCACGTTATTTTCCTATCTAAAACTTGCGCTATTGGTGTTTGTTAATTGTTATATATTAAAGACAGCATGATAGACTTGAATACTTGATAGTAGATATATGGTACCTGTATTTTTCCTATTTCCTCTAACTCCAAATTGTCAATGGTGGTAGTGGTACTAAGGACAAACGTGTTTTCTCTTCGGATACGTTTCCCAGGTGATTCAACATTATATTCTTCGTCTTTCCACAATGATCTTTTACACATTGAATCCTGCAAAGTTTTAATAACTGAGCTGTATAGAATACAATTTAGCAAAATTTAAAATGGCCAACTTGACATTCATCAAGTTGGCAATGAATGTAAATGTAATACCCACCATGCTCACGGTATTAGGTGAATCATTTGTGTCATCAGGTGCATCAAGGTTATGACAGCTGGCTGAAACGTCTGTAACAGGTTCACTGAGAGATTTCTCCATTTGACTAAAAGCATTTGGCAAGGGACTTGACGCATCGGGAAACGGTTCTATTTGTAAGGAACTTGACGTATCAGCAATTTTAATTTGTTTTGTCTGTTCAAACAAAAAAGGCACGATGTTATGTTATATTGTCTATTCTCTTATTGATATATATTAAATACTATATGTTGAATTGACGAATAAAATTAAAAGAATACATTGTATTCTTTTAATTTTATTCGTCAATTCAACATATATTCAATACAAACTAATTTAAACCTGTTCTGGCTCATTTACCATCGGAAGACTCAACGGTTGAATTGCTTTGCCTTGGGAATCTTTCGAACCAAAACACTAAATTACATAATTTACATTTAACGATATTACTATATGTATATTAGGAAAGCTGTTAAATGTAAAACTTTTTCATTCATATGACACAGGGTTACTGTGATTTACATGCTATTCAATCTAAAGCTTGTTTACATATACACTATTTTACACAAGATAAAGCCTATATCTAGCGCCTTGATTTGAAATAACAAGAGTATCAAAATAAATACCAGCTGAGTTTGATTCTTGGCACAAAGTGGTAATGTACTCGCAGTATAATTCGGATGAGTAGTCTTTTCCTTTGTAATCATTGTCGAATACGTTCCCACACAAAGCACAAGTTACTTTGTAACGATTATGCGGCATCTAAAAATACATATCAAAACTCGAATCTTTCTCATACTGAAAAAATTTCATGTAATGATGTAATGAAGTGACTATTTGAATATTTGTATTTATTTGTATTTATTAATATTATTTATTACTACCTGTATTGATTTGGTAAAACACTTTAGCTATTGAAAACTAAGCTTATCAATACTTAGTAATAATGCTACGTTAAAGCACAGTAAAACACTCACCTTTAAATCCACAAAAATGCATGCTTTACATCAAATTTCAACAAATGGCGGACAAGAAATAAAATATACGGTGTAGTACTTCATGTTAGCAAAGTAAAACGTCTTTTGCTGTATTAAGGTGGCTACACTGTCGTGGTAATTTTTTTGTTGCCATTATGGCAACACTGCCCGGTAAAGGGTTAAATCGGGGCCGGTACGGAAATATACTTAATATAAAAAAAAAACCTGACCCACAAACCACCCTTGGGACCGAGTTTTAGCACAGTATCAAAGAAGAATGGGACCGACTTTTGGTGACGCTAAGGGGGGTTTCGCACCCCCCCAACCCCCCCCCCCCCCTAATGTGCGCGCCTGACTATATGTTGTCATGTTGACGTTTCGTCCACGGTTCTGCGAGTTCTTTCTTTAATCTCTCATCTGTGTTTCTCTCATCCAGTTATCCTGGAGAGAATTTTTGCACATTAACTCAGGCTATGTTCACATATGCAAGCTCTAGAAAAACATGCAGTAAATTGTATTAATTTATTATAATTTACCCAAAATGTGAAACAGATGTGACGTACGCTGGGGCAAGCTTTCACACGTAGTTGCATAGACCCTTACGAGAAACGGGTTTTTCATGAGGTCTACAACGTAGGCTACTTGACCTGGGGCAAGTGAAAGTACTAGTTTCCAGTTTCGCAAAATAAATAAAATGACGGCGATACTGCGGAAAGAAATGAAACACAGAACACTCGAAGAGTCTGACTCTCAGGTCACTTAAAGAGGTATTCCGTATTGAGAGGAAGGTGAAGCAACGAAAGCTATGTATACTTAGTACTTACAATTCATTAATAATTGATCACAAAGGAAATTTAGAGTAGACAAAAGAAATAATTTACACAAACTTTTCCAGTTTTCCTTCGATTTACTCGACTAAAATGGCGTTAACGACCTGTATTACTGTATCGCTAAAATCGGCCGCTCATATTGATATTGTATCTATTACATAGAATTCATAGAAAGTAAAGCTGCTTGAAAGCTAAGCTTGATGATTGATTAGCAGTCGTAACAGTACCGACGACAGGTTCTACTGCTACAAATCTGGAGCCCAAAAGCGAAAGGTGGAAAACAGCTTTGTTGTGTCTACGTTGGCCAGTTACTTCTGTCCGATTTCACTAAGTGTAACAGAACCAGTAGATGATGGAGAAGGTGGTCAAGTTGTTGGTGGACCTGGTGGTACTAGTCAATAAGTTCAGCAACAGCAGATGCCATTGACACTGTAAATCCTACACTCGGGGGCAGATTTAGAGGTGTCAAGAACAACAACAATAGCAAGCAGTCTAAATATTACTGTAGAAGTGCAGGGCTTTAACATTGGCGATTTCTGAAACGATCTGGCCACATGGCCAGCAACACTTCCTGAGAAAATTCTGGATTGAGCGTGGTTCCAAAGAGTGCCAGCACAAGGATCATGGTTTCAAAGAATCTGCGACACAACTGACGAGTGAGAACCACCAACGGTACTGCTCGTTGTCATTATTTACTGGGTGCACACAAGAACGCTTTGATCGAAGTTGGCTATGTTATTCGACGACTAATGGACGTGTTTATTGTCATGGCCAGAAATTTAAGACATGCGATACTGCACAAGCGCGGGCACAGCAAAACATGGCCACTCAAAATAACGGGATTAATAGCAAGATTTCGCAAGAAGCTAAATAGAACTCTGCCTACAAAACAATTCGAATTTGTACACATCGTTCTAAGTTGTATACTGCCACATAGTCGCATTAAGCTATATTGGAGGATATACTTAGTTAATTTGACGTTTCCAAATCGACCGTGAAGTTTAGTCG